>KV875229.1:2188409-2198977 GCA_001879505.1 Calonectria pseudoreteaudii
TATACTATTATATTATTATTCTTTTAAGAAAGAAACTCTAGTATTAAAATAATAATTAATTAAAAAAATAACCTTATAAGAAAGCAAAAGAAGCTTATAGATTATAGATAATATTAATTACAATACCCTTATCTTAATCATATAACTATTACCTACAATAGCAACACTATAACCCCTCTGTAAGAGGTTAGATATAGGAAGAAGCTAGACATCAATGAATTTATTGCCTAACCCCCTAGCAGCTGCTGTTGACCCTGTTGTGACCTTAGCTGTGTCATTCAGAACACCGGGATTTACCCACAGTAAGAAAGACTTTTTTTTTTTCCTTTTGTTCTTCTTGTCTGAGGAAGATGATGATCCATACCATACACACCAACGCCCTAGCTCGGACACCCTATAGCATTTGTAACCTGCCAATAGTTCTTCTTCTTTTTTTTTCTTCTTTTTATTAAAAAAAAAAAGAGTTCAAAAGTTTTTGGTTTCTCAAACTTGGGGATCATTCGGCGAGCGCATCTAGAACGAACCAACTTCGCCATGTCGTTAATTTAATACACATGGCTGAGGATTAGCCTATGGCCCTAGTCGGCCGTTTTCCACCTTTGATTGCAGCACGCAATATGATTGGCCAGTCTAGCCGGCCGCCAACGTCATGGAGACTGGATGAAGAAAGCCGAACTTGACCTCCAAGCTCCGTCCCCCCGCGACCGGTCGCAGCCAATTCCTCGGACCCAATCCCCTCCCACCCCCAATTCACTTGCACGCACGCGCGAAATGGCGAGCTCGCAGTGTCTCAACCTCCGGCCGCTGGCTTCAAGGCTTGCGCGACCCTCCGCAGCGCTGCAGGCGCAACGCCTCGGCCGATTGCCCGTGGCGGGCGTGCGGTGCAAGTCTGGGCCTTACGGATACACGCAGGCCAAGGCACTTGTCTTTTCCAAGTATGGCGAGCCGGAAGACGTCCTCAAGTAAGCGCGACTCCCTTCTCGTCGATTTTTCGCCAAGCAATGGGCTGACAGGCGGTGCCAGAGTGCACACGCATTCCATCTCTCCGTCCATCCCCTCATCGTCCGTCCTCGTCCGCTCGCTCGCCTCCCCCATCAACCCCGCCGACATCAACACGATCCAGGGCACCTACGGCTCCAAGCCGCCCTTCACGTCGCTGATTGGCACGCCCGAGCCCTCTGTCGTCCCCGGAAACGAGGGCGTGTTCGAGGTCCTGTCCACCGGCGACCCCAATTCCGACCTGAAGAAAGGCGACTGGGTGATCCCCGCCGTCGGCCAGTTTGGCACCTGGAGGACTCACGCAGTCGACGAGGCCTCCAAATTTATCAAGGTCGACAAGGAAGGTCTGACGCCCACGCAGGTGGCCACCGTCAGCGTCAACCCTTGCACGGCCTACAAGATCCTGCGAGCCTACGGACCCAATGCGGGCCCCAAGGCCGGCCTGGGCATGAAGCCCCTCGAGCCCGGCAGCGGCCAGTGGTTCATTCAGAACGGCGCTAACTCGGGCGTCGGACGGGCAGCCATCCAGTTTGGAAAGCTCTGGGGCCTGAGGAGCATTAATGTGGTGCGCGAGCGCGAGACGCCCGAGGAGACGGAGGCGCTGAAGACGGAGCTGCACGAGCTCGGTGCCGATGTGGTGGTGACGGAGTCGCAGTTCCTGTCCCGGGGGTGGAGGGACCAGCTCGCCGAGATCACCCGCCAGGGCCGCGAGGAGATCGGCCTCGGCCTCAACTGCGTAGGCGGCAAGTCGGCCACGGCCATCGCCCGGTCCCTCGGCGAGGGCGCCACCCTCGTGTCCTACGGCGGCATGGCGCGCCAACCCGTGGCCCTCCCTGTTGGCCTGCTCATCTTCAAGGACATCCGCTTCGCGGGCTTCTGGCTGAGCCGCTGGAACGAGCGGGACCCCGAGGGCCGCCGCCACATGATCAACGACATCCTCAGCGTCATCCGCGAGGGCAAGTTCCGCGACGTGCCCATCCAAGAGGTCAAGTGGGACTGGGAAACGGACGAGGCCACGCTGCGAGGCGCTGTGCAGCAGGGTCTGCAGGGTTTCCGTAAGGGCAAAGGTGTGCTCGTCTACGGCGACACTTGATGAAAAGAAACGGGATCTCAATGAGAAATGTAGCATGCAGAGATGTGTAAAATATATATATATATATATATATAAATGCAAATCCTCCTTTTTTTTCGTTGCCAATATTCGATCAAAATACAATATAATCCGTAAGACCGCCGCCATTTGATATGCGTCAGTATAGGCGTTCGAATTGGTTGCTTGATCTCACTTAATGAGTAAACAAGTAGACGTTCCACTCAATTATACTTGATCTTGATTCTCACCTAATGAGCAACTAGCAGACATTTTATTCCATCACCTAATCTCACATTATAAGCCGCCAGGTCATTCCCATCCCCCATCTCGCATCATCGTTCATGTATTTATTCTCAGGGGCAACTCACCAGCCAGCGCTAGCCCTCACCATTTTTTTTGGGGGGTTTTTTTTTTTTTTGGATGAGTTGGTCTCACAGGGTAGAAATGAAAATATGGATTTTGCATACACTTCGCAGCGCCATGGCTCTGGCTGGGTATAATTGGGTATAACTGGGTATAACAAGGTATATTTGAGGTTAGGGGCTCGGAAGGCACCAACACAACAAGGTGTTTGCGGCCATGTATTCTGACTTTTTTTTTTTTTTTTTGACCCTCACATCTGCAGTCCCCAAGGGTTTATGCTCGTACATGTTCGATGCAGGCAAGGTTCCTTTCGGAGAAAATGACCACGCCCGTGTTTAATACTGAATGGTGCCTTTCCTACATCAGGTTTCCATACTCTCATCTCCCAGCCATTTTGCTCGGCCTGCTTGCTCCAGCATATCGATGTAGCAGGGAACAGCTGATGACCGACTTCCAGTGCGCATCTATATCTTGAATTCGTTCCTCTGGTGCAGGCAGATTCTCACTAGAGAATACCTTCATTCATTCTATCCTCAAGGTATTGTTCAAGCATCACTTGGCCAACTTGCTACCCACTCATGCATGCATCCACCCATCCAGCTGCTGCATCACTTCCATGTCCATTCCTACTGATGCCGAGCAAACTTGCATTGTGCTTCTTACCTGTGCCTTCACCAACTCTGACTCAAACCTTGACAACTGGGCTAGGGTTTTCTCACCCCGTCCACCCATGGTTCAATTCCTGAACAATGCAATTTTTTTCTCATACCCGAGCACAAAGCTTGGCAACCGTCAACATGTCCATAGGCAACTTCCCCCTGGACGGTGTCTTACAGACCCTTTTTCCTTTCCACAACGACCACGCCGATGATGGTCTGACATACGAGGGCTCAACAGGTCAGATATACTTGAACATGTTGACATGGGCATCCGAGATCCTCCACAGCCAACGAAGCCAATGCTACCTAACCCCCGACCTCAGGGAGGATCTTGAGGATTTGGTTGATACGCTTTACCCGATCCTGACCAGCGGCGCCGAAGCCAACGAGAACCAATCATGGGAATGCAGGGCAATGATCGATATGACGTCCCGGTTCTGGGTCGAAGTCCAGTGCCAAAAATCCTGCCACCGGTTCATAAGTAGCCTGAAGGACCTGGAGTACAACAACATGATGGCCCGGTGCTACCCCTCCTACAGGATCAGCCATTCGTGGTGGACCGAGACGCACAGCTGGATAGGCCCTCACGTCTCGCACATACTCCGCGAGGTAAGCCGCGAGATCTCGGTGTACCAGCAGTGGAAGGCCGACGTTGAGGGCGGCGAGGCGGGCGACTGGCCGGAGCAGCCGCCGGCGTTCTGGAACTGGATCCTCCGAGACGTGTCCCGGTACGCCAGGGAGCTGCTCGGCGACACGGAAATACCCGATCCATATACGTTTGAGAAGATTATTTGGATCCTCCAGGAGACGCGCAACCGACAGCACGGCCTCTATAAGCCAGATCTGTTCCCGTCAGTGTACGACATTTTCGACAAGCTGGAGGAGAGGCGGGCGCTGAGGATACTGGTGCAGCACTTGTGGGCGGCGGAGCGGCGATGGGAGCACCACACCGGCTCGAAGTCACACAAACGATTGCAAGAGCTGCTTCAGAACGCCATTGCCATCCGGTGCGAGCGAGTCTCCGTGTCAGCCACGGGGATACCCATCCATGCATGGACACGCAACGGCAGCGGCAGCGGCGCTGGTAATAACCGTCTTAGCATCCGGGTCAGGCAGTCCAAATACGAGCGCTTTGGGCTGCCCGACGCCGACGTTTTCCGCAAGACCGTTACCGAAACCTTTTCCAAGTTTGACGGGGACCTCGATGCCCTCCAGTGGCGCGTCGACATGTCGTGGATGAGGGGCGCCGTCGTTGTCGACTGGGGCGAGCTCGCCAAGTACCCGTACCAGAACCAACGGAGCCCGCCCTCATATAGCGAGCTATTTGGGAATTCTCCCCCGTACGAAGAACAAGAAAAATCTCACCAGCCAGCCAGTTCCGAGGGACACACGTGGCTTGTGCTGCGCTTGCTTGGGTGGTCATACTGATGGAGTCTACGAGCCAGAGTGCCCCTGAGGCATAACTAGGGCATTAGTCTTTCAAATGATTTGTATTTGTTGCAAGTTTGGAATCAAAGCCGAGGTTTTCTTTCTTTCCTACTCTTGCTTACACCCGATAGGAGTTGGATAGCTTTGTATATAATAATAGTAAGACGCCCCTTGGATCATGGTTAGCTCAACACTGTGCTGCATGGGAATTGTGAAAGATCCCACGTCTTGGCATTTCCTACCTCTTGCCAGAATCAACAAAACAATACCTCAACAAGCTTCGATGCCTAAGAATAATCTCTCAGTCTGGCTGGGATTGAGATTGTGCAGTGTCCATGATGAGGCAAAACACCTCCGTCCATCATTCCAGGTTGGATCACAGTAGTGTGCAGAAAAGACAGGTGAACTATGGATGAATGTGAATTGTTTGTTTATTTGCTTCCCAAGGTACAGAAATAGTCAACCTCGGCGCTTCCATTGCTTGTTCCAGACGGTGATGAGAGCTGGATGAGTGTGATATAGGCTAGTGTCAGGATACGCAACAATGCCCCAACATGGGGCAAAAAAAAAAAAAAAATGAGGGGTCATGGCGGGGAGGTAAGCGTCGAGGAATGCACACATGTCAAACAGATGGAGGGCCCAAGACAATGGCGTCGGTAAATGCGGTGGTGAACAGCCGGAGTTGGTGGGGAGATCTCCCTCGCTCCCCCCCTGAGACACGACTTACATGCTTCTGCCCAGCAGTTGAAACGCGTGAGGCGGCGACGCATTGAGTTGGCGTCAGCCTCAGCCGCGGCGGGAGCATGGGGAGACGTTGCTTGATCTACATAGCACGACTGATATATGCCACAAGCCAGCGGGAGCTTGCATGGAGCTATCGTGGAAGGGTTAAAAAAAAAATAGGGCGCACTCACAGTTACGCTGGTGGCACCCGCGCGCACATGCACACGGATCAGAGAGAGGCGCAGTTGGCGAGTCGGTGGGGAACGACTTGGTGCTAGCTGCAGGCGACGGATGTACCTTGCATGGTCCCCGGGCCGTCACAACAGAGAAGTCGGGATATGGCCTGGTGCGGATGTGTGGGAATGGCGGGTGAATTATAGTTGGGGGGAGGGAAGGTGGTGAGGGGAGGGGTGAGCTCAGGCACCTTCCGTCCCGTATTCGTTCTTTGTTTGTTTATTTTTTACTTGGTTTGATTGAGAAGGTCATGGTTGAGGCTGTGATGCCGCCAAGTCCATGATCAACATGGGAGGTCGAGATGGGATAAATACGAAGAGAGGAGGAAGTGGAGGAGGAGGAAGTGGAGGAGGAGGAGGAGGGATTGGCGGAAACCCTGCCTTGTTTCGTTTACATGTTTCCTTTTTTTGTTTCATCAATGGATGGCACACACCCCAGTCTGACAGCGGTGAGCCGCTAGCGCATGCATCCTCTCAACAAACGTTTCGATTTCTTCCTTTTTCTGAGCCTTGGATTCTGACGTGGACTGTCAGTGTGGCGTCGATTCCCGTTCCAACCAAGGGGGCCCATGGTGACCGTGGCGAATCAGTGAGGGCGCGGGTGGGATGAGAGCGGGGGAGGGGGGAAGTGCGTTTGTGTGTGAACTGCTTCTTTTTTTTTTCTTTTCCTTTTGGGACCAAGGAAAAAAAGCAATTAAACCAGACTTGTAGTATATCACACCAAAAAAGGTCACTGAGCTTTTTTTTTTTTTTTTCATTGCGTCTATATTATCCCTTGATTAAAAAATTTTTATTCGCGGCAAATGTCGACAGCCGTTTTAATATCCATGATATTAATGGTGCTCTCTTTTAATAGTATTTCATTTATTCTCTTCCTTTCGCACTACCGCTACTAAAGTTAGTCGCCGCCAGGAACAGGCACAGGTCCCAGGCACAGGTCCCAGGCCCATCCATCCCACCACCCTTACCCATTACCCACCCTCCTCGAGCGCCCTGTGCCTTTTGGCGCCACGCGCTCGGGAGGTCGGGGCCCACCATAGGCCACCAAACGCACCCATTCCCTTCCAGAGAAGAAAAAAAAAATGCACTGACCCCTTTTTAGCACCTGTGCTGGTCACTGCTGGCTCATCCGCCAGCGACTCACAGGGCGTGTGGGCGTGCCGGACCTGTGGGACCATGCCCAAAACGGGCCAGGCCAGGGTCTCAGCCAGGTCCCAGCCGGGTCTCCTCTGGTGGCCTTGGAGCCCTCTGTGCCCGCTCCCAGCAGTTCCCAGCCCACCACTCCGCTAGAATGGGTACGTAACCGGCCGTCCCGCACCCACCAGCCTCCTGGCCCCCAGGCCCCAAAGAAGCCCAAATGGCCCCCCCTCTGCCTCTTCCAGCGGCAATGTAGTAGCCGGCTCCACCCACCTTTTTTGCTCCCATCCCAAAAGAACTGCATCGCCTTTCGTCTCGTCTCATTTCGTCTCGACTTCCCCAAACCGACCGACAAGCTCCCTCAGGCACAAGAGCCATTGAATCGCGCCCTATACTCGATTCCGCCTCATCGCCAGCATCCTCTCTGCCTCACCACTGCCTGCTGCCAAAAATAAAATAAAAACTTATTTCGCGCCCCCATCTCCAATCCAAATCACCCGTGCACACACCACCTACTCAAAATCGTCGGCGTCTTTCACACGACTCAGTCAGTCCCCCATCGCCAGATTCAAACGAGCACACCACGCCACGCCCGGATCCTTGCAACCACCACACCCCCTGCTCTACTTTCCCACCTTCGGTCTACGACCCTGAACAGAGAAACCAAATCAAATCTCTCCTTTCCAAGGGCCTCGTCATTCTATTTTCTGCGGGGACTGCGAGAAGCCATTCTCTTCTTCAACATCTACACCACCTCGATCCCTCTCCCGGCTTCGTGTTGCTTCTGCCCTGCTCTGCTGGACCCTCGACCTAGTTGGACTTTTTCCGTTTCTTGGCTCGTCTCCTGCGCCGCACTCTCCTTTTTTTTTTTCTCGGGTTCCGGTTACCACCACCGCGTCCTCCCTCCTTCTTGAAGCCCGCGTTCCCGATCCAGTCGGTCTGGTCCACACACTCCAACACATCATGCCGACTCTCGCCAGCACCGGCACCGCGGCTCGACGCTTCGAGCTGCCTGCCCTCAACCTCAACTTCGGCAGCATCACCGACGGAACCAACATTCCCCCACCCCCGGATTCTCCGGTTCAGAAGGTCCCCACGCCTCCCCAGACGCCTCCCCCAGCAAGCAGCAAGAAGGAAGTTGTCAAGGACCTCGACGACTCTACTACTTCTTCTTCCAATGGTAATCTCGCAGGAACAAAGCGCACCGCGGATGATGCCGTCCCCCTTAGCCCGGCCGCTTCGAGCCGCCAAGGCAGCATCCGCCGCCTATTCTCCAGAAGCACATTGAATAATAACAGTTTCATAGACGGCCAGACAATGAACGGAAGTCTCACCGTCGCCAGCAGTGGTCGACCCACTAGCCAGAGCGGCTCCAGCTACTTCGATGAGCGCAAATCCAAGAGGAGCAGCGGTTGGTTCAGGCGGATAACCGGAGGAGGAGACACCACTCCCAAGCGCTCTACCTTCTTCCAAGAAGCCGCTCCTCCCACTCCCACCTTCAAGAAGCCCACCGGCCCGCCTCCTCCCATGATCCCTGAGCTATCCGACCTTGAAAAGGATGAGGGCAGTCTGGGCGATGACCTCTTCAAGAACATTAAATAATTATTTTTTTCCCCCATGAATGCTCTCCGGCGCAGAAGAACATTGACGACAAACCCGAAGCAACGCAGCACCAAATTATTGCTAATTTCACGCCCTCGTTTTTATATGTTACCTTTTTTCTTTTACCACACACTTAAGACACGCACCATCACCATCACCATCACCACCACCACCCTTTCTACTCCGTTTTCTGGACGAGCAACGACGCATCCGAGCCGACCGATGTTTAGGAAATTATCTACCCCCCCCCCTATCCCCCCTTTGGTTTCAGTATTATTTACATGAGCATCAACCTGAGCTGGGGTCGAGTTCACGTTTTGAGGACGAGATGCTTGATGAGATGAGGAGAGTTGACGGAGGAGGAAGACGAGAGGAGCGCGGAGAATGCTCATCGAGATACCCAGCTCGTTTTTGCGAGCTCAATTATCTGGCATGCGATTATGGATTTTTTCATTTTGATTTTTTTTTTTTTGGAGATTTTTCTTGTTTTGTTAGTTAGCCTTGGGCAATTGTCATGCTTCCATTGCCGCTGAGGGTGAGTTCATTCACCCATCTTCACACCCGATACCAGCAACAACATTGCCTCCCCCTATTCGCCCATCTTTATGTGGAGGAGAGGTTTCAAGGATATGATTTTGAAGACTTAGTTTGGAATACCAAAGTGGCTCCTTGGTTGAGTTGGGATTGCACAGGTGAGCTGCCCAAGTGCACATCCCTGCGGGCAAAAAGAATCGAGCAGATGGGAGGCCACTCTGAAACAATGGGATGGGACTTTTTTCTCGAAGCCACAGCTTCATTGGAAGGATAGTTAATTCTTATTACGAGTAGAGCAAAGTCCTGGGCTTGCGCACCATTACTGCATTGCACAAACAAGCTCTGTTACTTCACATGTTCGTTGCATTAGTGACAAGATCTAACAAGGCTCGAACTCTCATTACCACATGCACGGGGTCCTGTTGGGCTCCGAAAAACAATATCGAGCCCAAGCCACACATGTACAGTTTTCGTGTGGAAGAGTGAACGACAATTGAATTGCCACACTGAGTCGCCACCCGATATCAGGGTTGAACAATGAATATCGATAGCCGAGGCCATACCTGAGACGAATTCGATACAAGTTCCACAAATATCTATATTGGTTCTCGTGTTGCCATTGATGGTAGATCATGGTTGAATACGATACCCTGTCTGGGTTTGCCAGTTGACATGATATCCAAGTTTAGTTTAGTTTAGTTTAGTTTAGGGTAGCTCACCCACCTCCACTGTCATGACATGTCTGACTGAGACGGTGGGGAAAATATGACGGACGAGATCAGGTCGCATCTTTAATGTATACTTCATTTCCACTTCCGTCCGCGGTTTCATATGTACACCGGACAATCTTCAAGGTTATTAATTAAAAAAATTAAAAAAATAAACTCGGGCGGCGCTCAAGCCCAGGGGAGGCTCAAGTACAACCCTTCCCACCTCCCTCCCTAACTGTGGAGCCGGGTAGCGAGTTTCATGTTGAGACCATGCCATCCATGTTATTGTACATAACTTATTTTATTTTATGTTTTTTTTTTGGTTTCGTTCCTTTGATAGGTCGAACAAGGCCACCACCTACTCAAAAAGGTATGTTACATGCCCAGGGCTGATGAGCGGGATCGCGGGACGCATGGTTCCAGGAGGGAGCGGGTTACACCAGCCCAGCCACTTGGCCTCCACGCGGAACTCCCAAAGGACCGCCGGATGATTGCAGATGGTTGTTTTGATATTGTTAGATGCGCTTTTTTTTATTTTTATTTTTTTTATTTTTACGGTGGATTGCAACTCATTTTAAGCATACGACCGCATGCAACCAATTTGTTATGGGGATCTGACACCCGTTTTGTTTGTCATCCTGTGTCCTTGATGATGAAAAAAGACGGCAGTTTGAGTGTAGGGATTGGTTTACAAACTGCCAGGCAGCTGGGGCTCGCCAGTCATCTTGAACAGCGACACACACACACACACAGAGAGAGAGAGAGAGAGACAGAGATGGAATGACAACCCCAATCTTGAAAGATGGAGAGATGCAAGCTATTAAACCCAATTGACCAATCCTGTGGCGGACCGGTTTCCCACCAATGTCTTGCCCTCTTCTCCAACGTTTTTGTTTTGTGGCTGGCCCGCAAGCGAACAAGAAGAAGCTGTTCGTCCCGCAAGGTTGCACCGTCCCGACGCCATGCATCTGTTTTACCACGTTTGATTGCTTCGGCAATTCCAAAACACGATCCATGGCAGTGTCTCACTGCAGCTTTGATTGGATACTTCTTTTTTGGTGGTGTATTCTTTTTTTTTTTTTTTTTT
>KV875229.1:2198987-2225229 GCA_001879505.1 Calonectria pseudoreteaudii
TTTTTTTTTTTTTTTTTTTTTTTTTTGCTTCTTGCAGTCACATACATGTACTTGGTGGGTTTTGCATGGCGGCATTTTTTCTTTTCTTTTTTTGTTTGACATGCGAGGAACTATTGATGGCTTGCATTAAAACAACCCAATCAACAACAGGATGCCGCAAAACATGGCTTCGGTTCTTCTCATACATACGAACCCGCCCAATCAGACGTTGAGACCGTCAGTCTTTAGCTTATTGTACAATGATTCCTCTGCGGCCAAGTATCCCGGCACCGCGGCCTCGGCGCCAGAGGGCGGCGTGGAGCCAAATAGGGGCATGACTCTCCTGTTTCCCTTGGTCAGCTCCAGGATGGTGCCGTCGCCGTACTCCTCGTTGACAACCAGCTCCCACATGCCCTGCGCCACCTCCACTGGGTCCATGAGCACAGTGTTCTCGTCGAGCATGGCGGCCTTGGTAGGGTCATCGCGCCAGAGAGGAGTCTGCAATGAGTGAAAAAGAAGAGAGGGAGTTGGTTAGCACATCAGAGCAACTAGACTCGCGGAAAAAAAAAAAGGAGCAAAACATCATTCGACTCACCTTTACGCCAGCCGGGGCCGCACATCCTACGCGGATGCCTAGCTGGTCGCGCAGACCTCCTAGCGATCGCACGAAGCCGTGGAGGCCGTGCTTGCTCGCAAAGTAGAGCGGCGTGTTGATGCCGGCCGTGAAGCCTGCGATGCTGCCGACATGCACTAGGCAGCCCTTTTGCTTGTTCTTGGTCCAGTGGCTGATGGCCAGCTGGCTGAGGCGCACGGGCGAGATGAGGTTGACGTCGAAGATGGCGTAGTGGCCCGGGTCGCCGTCAGCAGGGTCCGCTGAGACCGAGTCTGGGTTCGTCTCCGTCTTGGGCGCCTCCCAGAACGAAGTCCACTTGGGCTCGAAGAGGCCGGCCCCGGGCACCACCACGTCGACCGAGGGGAGCCTTTCCACCGCCGTCTTCCACATGCCGCTCAGCTGCGGCCACGAGGCCACATTGGTCTTGTGGAAAAAGGCACCGGCCTTGCCAGCGCTGCCGGGGAACGGGTTCTGCTTGAGAAGCTCCTCGGCCTCCGGCTGGAGCTTGAGGTCCGCAATCAGGACCGAGCACCCCTTGGAGAGCAGGATGCGGACAAACTCAAGGTTGATGCCTGAAGGTATACACGCAATCAGCTTCAGTTTTGACACATCGAAAGATGTAAATCTGTACCGGAGCCTCCTCCAGTCACGATGGCCCCCTTTCCTTCAACTGTGAAAGCCATGTTTTTTTTTAAACTTTTTGCTAAAGTTGGGGAAAACAACCGGGTTATTGTTTTTGGAATCCTTGAGAAATGGAAAGGATCTGGAGGGTCTGGAGTGAAGCCGGATAACTAATGAAATAGAGTTATAAAAACAAAAATGAAGCGCGGTTGCGGTTATCGTCTTCCGACTTCTCGGCTTCTTGGACAAGACTAGATCTAGAAGTGTATTCACAAAAAGGGCCTCGTTGCGGGGTGAGGAGTTGAGGAGATGGGAATTGGGGATATTGCGGGGTAGCTAAGGGAATACTGCTAGAATAATCGACTGGGTACTGTATAAGGGAGGCGGAATAAAGTTCCGTGCTGCAGGATAAACTTAAGACACAACGACAGCCAGTGATGGCTTCCTTGTCCCGCAGCAGACCATCTGGCAGCCTTTGATTGAAGCGTTGACTGGGTTCAGGGCCCTCGGCTGCCGCTCGCCTTCTCCACATCCCCGGATCCTTGCGCGCCGTCCGTGTCCGTGTGAGATGGTGCGTCCTCGGGCTTTCCCTCCCGACACGCCCACCCGTCCACCAGCATTAGCGTCTCGCGGCTCCACACCTTGTTCATGAGCGACAGCCTGACGGGCACCAGGGCGATGATGATGAGAGGGAAGGCCGGCGCTGCCACCGTCAGCGTCACTCCGAACACGATGCCCGTGAGCACAATCTGCGCCAATGTGTAAAGATGGATGCCGCGCCAGGTGACGCCCGGAGGCAGCTCGGGGAGCTCAGACGGCGGCGTGAGCATGTTGCCGATGCGGTACAGGATCGGGTTGACCCTGAGCGACTGGTAGCCCATGAACATGAAGAGCCCCGAGAGCACCGACGTCTGTGTGTAGCCGAGTAGCTTCTGCAGCGGCGGCGAGACGAAGACGAGGATGAGCGCCGCCTGGATAAAGTGCGAGTATCGCTGCTCGTAGGTCCTGGCGACGGGCCGCGGCGCCTCGCTCTCCTCGCCTTCTTCGGTTGGCCCAGGGCTCTCCAGCACGTAGTGCATTAGCGACTCCGAGTGTAGCGGGGCCTGCGGGAGGAGCCCGTTTGCGGGAGGGATCCCAAGGATGCCGCAGATGATGGTTGTAGTTCCCAGGAGCACAATGTCCCATGCGTACCCACCTGGCT
Source organism: Calonectria pseudoreteaudii (assembly GCA_001879505.1). Lineage (NCBI taxonomy): Eukaryota > Fungi > Ascomycota > Sordariomycetes > Hypocreales > Nectriaceae > Calonectria > Calonectria pseudoreteaudii. The sequence continues at coordinate 2,201,402 of KV875229.1, forward strand.
TCTGGGTGCCGTAGCGCCTGCCCGTGCAGATGATACTGCTGATTTCGTGGTCAAAGTAGAACAAGACCGTCACGATGGCACCGGGGATCATTGACAAGAACACCCATTCAATGGGAATCTCCCAAAATCGAACAAAAAAGGTTGATCGATCTGGGCTGGATGGCCTGAAAGTCGTCTGGACCTCGAGGCGCTCATGATCGAGCGACTTCAGCTCGCCAATGTACGGCATGCCAATCCAAAATATGATCGAGATGGCGGCTGCATACTCTGTCAGTCCGAGACGAACATATCGATGAAACAAGGGCTTCCAGGAGTTGGCCGTCGACAAGGCGATGGCGAATATGCACGTCCCAAACGCTCCAATGATGGCATACAAAAACGCTGCAAGCGAAACCCTGGCGTGCGTGCGTTTCAGCTCCATTGCCGCTTTGTGGAAGTAGATGACGCTGTTGAGCAGCGAGAAGATGTCGGCGCTGAAATGGGTAACGTATTGCATGGTCCAGTCGTGTGCGTTGAATATGGCCAAGAGGTAGTGCATCCAGCCCGCATGGATAAGCGACCATGCCATGACTGGCAGAAATTCGACCTGACGATGAATGAGATGAAGCCCGCGGTGTAATTTTTTTTTGGGACTCGCCACTCACATTGAAGCTATTTTTGCATAGGTTGTAGACATTTTCCGCGAGGACAGAAAACGGTCCCGTCACACCGAGAATCGTCAGGGGCTGACCGGAGAAACTGGTCTTTGTCAATTGCTTGTCGCTCAATAATGAGGTGTGCTTTGTCACTCACAGCGAAAAGATGAGACCGCACAGTCCCGTGCTGAAAACAATCTCGATGGTGCCCCACGATTTTCCGGTCAACGTGTACAAGTCGCTCGCAAATGTGATGCCCGGCAGGATGTTGGTGAAGAAGATGTACACGGCGCTGGCTACTACCTGCTGGTTAAACACCTGCCAGTCTGATATCCAACGGCCCCTGATGTTGACAATGTCTTCTTTGAGGAGACGAAAGGGACGTAGGTTTCCACCAATGCCAAAGTATTTGGCTCGGCGCTTTCCTCTCTGCGAAGGCATCAAGTTGTCCAAGACGCCATGCTGGTTGACCGACTGCGGTGGCGAGGCTGGGTGTATCTCTTCCCCGTGAGATCTCTGAGTGGGATTCCGCTGGATATCTGCTGAAGTCGACGAGACTATGTTTGAGAGGCTATCTGCCCCTACGGCGGTCGATTTTCTAGTCATCGTAATAGTTTATCGAAAACTTGGCCTACACCTGTGAGAAAAACCGCCATTGACTCATGGGAGGCGCCATGCCGGGCTTTTCAACACTTGGGGCTGAGGGTTTGAAGCCCGGCCAAGAGCTTTGCGTCTTGGCTTGTCTTGGCATTTGAAATATCCCTTGTAATCAATTGCAATGACATGAAGTTTGTTGCATGGTGCTTGTAGGACTATTTGACGAATCGGCCTCGTGGTCTCATCTGTAGTATCCATTGGCTCAATAGGTTCCCTGCCTCATGACGTCACAAGCACCTTATCTGCGCTTGTCAATTCCTTATCACCACGTGCTATCGTGGGGCAAGGCTGAAGCTATCGCGGGTCCAACGACGAGGCTGGCCATTTTCAACCATTCATTCTTTTTTCTGTCCCACCGCTCGATTCGAGTCGCATTGCAAGCCCGACTTATTCGGCTTTCCGAGCGAGCGCGCTCCCGACACTATGATACGAAGAATAGGACCACGTTGACTTCTTTCTTAAACCATGTCGAGATTCGTTCCCCGCCAGGTCTTTCCGCTCCCCAACTCCATCCCCAAGACCTACTATCTTGGCCACCATGCCGCCGGCGAGGCCAAGATTATCAAGACGCTCTCCAACATCTCCTTGATACTAGAATGCCGCGATTTTCGACTCCCACTATCCACGCACAATCCGCAGCTTGAGCGCGCCGTCGCCGGCCGCCAGCGTATCGTCGTCTATACGAAATCCGACCTCGGCAAGGACACCCCAGCTGCCATTCGGGCACTGCGCAAGCTGCACGGCGATCGCGTCGTTTTCTGGGATAAGACTAGTGCTGGCGCTACAAAGTCCCTGCTCTCCAAAGTCAAGGATGTGGCTCGGGCCGTCGACTCGTTGACGGGCATGCGCGCCATGATTGTGGGCATGCCCAATGTTGGCAAGAGCACAGTCCTAAATACGCTGCGCAGGGCCGGCGCACCGTCCCGGAACGCCAAGGTGGCAAAGACGGGCGATCAAGCTGGCGTGACTCGCAAGGTCGGGACGCCCGTGCGAATTCTGGAAACGGAGGAGAACGGCGGCGTGGGCGACGGCGTCTACGTCCTGGACACGCCCGGCATCTTTCAGCCCTACGTCGACGACAGTGAGACCATGGTCAAGATTGCCCTGGTGCAGGGCATCAAGAAGGGCCTGATCCCGGACGAGATCCTCGCCGACTATCTCCTTTTCCGCTTCAACCTGTGGGATCCGGAGATATACAAGCGATACTGCGAACCGACCAACGACGTAGCCGAGTTCCTGACGGCCGTGGCCACAAAGGATGGCAAGCTCAAGGCTGGCGGACTCCCAAACTTCCAGGAGGCTGCCGCGCGCATACTGTCCCAGTGGCGCATTGGCAAGCTGGGCAAGCATGTCCTGGATGATGTGTCTGATGTTTCCATAGACGAGCACGTGGCGCGCCAGTTTGATACTAAGTTGAGCTTGAACCAGGCAAAGAAGCAGCAGAAGAAGGCACGTGCTCAAGAGAGATCAGGCGCATAAGCAAGCCAAAACTGAAGAGGAAGAAAAAGAAACCAAAAAATGTGGTCAAGTGTAGGTATGGGTAGTATGGACTCTGTCCAATCTGATGTGCTATATTGTACTTATAGAGAGTATTCTTTTTTTTTCCTTGTACACAGGACACCTTGCAACTCATAAAAAGAACAAATAAAAGAGCCCAAGCGTGTTTGAACCGTCCAAACAAATTCTGATAACATTGCGCATCTTTTCGTAGTAAAAAAAAAACTGTCTGAGAGAGAGACCTCTGTGGGTCGAGCCGTGGAGCAAGCCTGCTTGGGTATAATGTAGAACAAATATAACGTTGGTGAGCCCGCGAGGATTGAAAACCTGTGGCGGACTCGCCTCCCAAAGGATTGGAAAAGAAATGAAGCCCGATGGAGAGAACAAAGAAAAAAGAAGCAAGTCGGGGCAAAGAAAACCTCCTGCATCGTTTTCCTCGATGCTTTGAAAGCGCCGGAAAATGCATCCAACCGTAAAACTCCTGGAATCATACACCAGACCGCAAATACAAACGACGCCAATCATCATAGCACTGTGCACCTCCAGTATTCCTTCCTTCACGCCTGCCTGGCATTCATGCGTATTGGTTCTGCCACTTGACCATATCTCGTGTCAGAACATCCATCATTTCCATACAATTCAGCTCCTTGAAATCCTTGTCGTGAGATGATTCCATGGTGCTTTCCTCATCAGCGGTGCTGGATTGCCTGTCCGCATGGCCGTTTGTTTGAGGTGTCGGCGTCTTTTGAGGGGAGGGCTGCCCGCTCGAGTCTCCGCTGAGTAGGGGATTGGACTCGGCGGCCAGGTCGACCTGGGTCCTTGAAATAAAGTCCATGATGGCACCCACCCGACGCTTCATATCCACCATACTCAGCTTATTGGGCAGGGCGGACTTTGTCTTGGAGCTATGTCGATGCTCGCTGGTGGATGATTTTCCTTGTCCCGCGCTGGGAGGCTCGTCCCCGTTCTTCTGAATGTCGCGCGACATTGACCTGGCGGGCGATTCGCCATTCTCCCCTTCCCGGTCCCTGGTATACTGGTTTCTCCCCTTTGCCTTCTTGTGGTGACTTCTGGCCCCCCTCTTATGGGAGCTCCCGATCGGCGGTTGGCTTGTTGGAGGGGTATCAGGCGTAGTTTGGGGCTCGACCGGAGGCTCAGGAACAGCTGGAGGCTCCTCCACTTTGGGTACTGGTGGTTTCGTCACAGCAGGAGGGGTCTCGTCCGAGGGGTCAGAGTCTAGAGAGTCAGCCTTCTGGTGCTCATCATTATGGGCTGGGGGCTTACCATCTGTGCGTCGGCGGTCAGCTCGGCCTTTGCGTTTGTTTGCGGCCTCTTGGCGCTGTCGTTCTTTCTCATCTTTTTCCGTCTTGTCCCGATGAATCTTGCCATTCCGGGCCTTCTTTGAGCTATTGCGAGCGCTGGGCTCATCTTCTGACTCGTCGAGACTTGGTGCCTCGACCGTTTCAGCGGTGGGAGATGTGGATCGAGAGCTGGTTCGCTGTCTCTTGACATTCACATTATTCCTTAAAGATATCAGCTTGCCATCTGGTGGCTTGGAGTCGACGGCGACGGACTCTTCACTGTCACTGCGCCCACGCTTGGCTCGCCTGGCAGTGCTGTCTGAAATTTCTTGAGGAGCATCCTCCTTGCTAGCCTCGATAGCGCGGAGGAGCTGCTCATCATCATAGGCCCGATCGCGGCTATTCATGGTAGATCGTCGTTTGGAGGCCTGTGAGGCCGCGGCCGGCTTCTGGGTTTTGCTCGAGCCATTCCTCGGAGATCGGGCACCTTCCTTCGCAATTGAGGTGGCTCGGGATGTGGCGCGCGAGTGACGATTTAGCGGAACGTATTTTGAGTATTTTTGTCTGCAAATTGCAAATGTGTCAGTGGCGAGGCCGCGATAAAAATACAGTTCTTGTTTGAGTGGGGAGGACGAAAAAATTGAGGCAGAATCGCCCAGGTGGCCGAGCGCCACCACGGGAAAAACGCGAAATCGTGACGAGAGATCGGATTGAGACATCTCAAGCGCTTCTGAGAGGATGGAGATATGCGACGTACCCGTTGCTGGCAGTGTGAATCTTGTGGAGGTCCTTGCGACACTGCTCGCAAAAATATTCGTCTGGGGAGCTTTCGGCACTGAAGATGCCAACGCAGGCGCCGTGCTGCCAGACCTTGCAAATGTCGCATTGAACGAAGAAGCCGGTAACGTCTTCGGTGAACTCAATGGCGGCGAAAAAGTCGATGTCGGGGCCGTCCACGGGCGGGCGACCGGGGTACTCTTCTGCACCACAGAGGCAGCGAACTGCCTCATCTTCCTCCTCCTGGAGGTCATCGCTTCCGTTCGTCATGTCGTAGGCGTCCGGCCGAGAGGACTTGTCAGTCTCTTCGTCTTGGGCGCGTTTTCGTCGGCGGCTGAGGAGGGTGTCGTCGAGGTCCTCAAGCGGCTCAGACGAGAGTGAGGCGGTTGGGGTTGACTTGTTGGAAGAAGGTTTTGTGACTGATCGGGTGCTCCGCTCGTGGCGGCCAGAGGTACCCGAGGAGACGGAAGACTGCTGTGACTGTGGATTGGTAGCGCGGGCTCTCGATGATCGTCGCGGCGAGGGCGGTGCCATTGAGAGAACGCGGGTGGGTGAGGGGGAGCGCGGGTACGAGGGACAAGGGAGGATGGAGCGGCGAGCCCTGGAAGACGCAGGAATGGTAATGCAGGGCGCCGCGAGATCGAGTTACGTGAGAGCGCGAGAGAATTGGCAGCGTGCCCGGGGATGGGGGAGAGGGTAAAGAGGGCCTCGGCCGGTTTGAGCGCTACTGGCACTGGCAGAGACGTGACGAGGTAGAGAAGTCGGTTCGGAGATGAGACTGGCAACTAAGCATGTCGAGAACGGGCGGATGCGCAATAGGCATGGCACGGAGGAAAGCCGGGGGAGACAGACGGAGGAGACGGGGCCCGAAGTGTCGTGTTGCCAGGCGAGGACAAAGGTGATGTGAGGTAAACGAGAGAATGGGATGGAGAGGAAGAGGACGGGAACTCGACCTAGATGCAGCGTGGGCGTGGGCGTGGGCAGCGGGCAGCGCTGCGGGTATGGGTAGTATGGGAATTATGGGCATGGGCAGTGGGTGGTCTCACTAGCGCTTTGCCTTTTGCAGGGAGATGGAGCTGCTCCAGCGCGTGCTCGACATCGGATGCCCACCAGAAATCCCTGCGGGGCTGGGGGATGGCGCTGGCACTGGCGCAGGCGCAGGCGTTGGCGCACCTTGCCTTGAAGCATGGGAGAGCATTTGGCATGGAGCCTTTGGCGCAGCGGGTACATATGCATAACTCGAGATGTGGGCTTATGCACACACGACCTCGAATTGTGTGTGGATAACTCACAATTCCCGGTTTTGGACTTGGCAGCCCTCCTCCCCACCATGACGGCTGTGCTGACTAAGTGGCCCTGGGGCACGGCACCCACCTCCCAACCGCACAGAGCAGAGACCACTACTATCATTTGCAATCGAGTCCTGCCGACCACGCAGCACCGAGCCCTCGACGTTCCGCCCCCCCTCGAGCCTCCCTCAGCTTCCTGCTGCTTCCTTTCGAATTCTTGGCTCTCTGCATTTCCTCCAGGAAGCTAATACTCCTGCCCGAGCTCCGTTGCTTGCCCGGCCCTCCGGCCGAGGTTCCTCCTCCCTCCGCCCTGCGTCTCCACGGACCAGGTAGCCCACTCATCACTTGGGTAAGTCGGGATTCGGGTTCGGCACCCGTTCGACGCCCCCAGTATACTTGCCTACGTACCCGACACATGGACAACGACTGCTGTCTTGTTCCACCGTGAGACGAGAAGTCTGTGGTGATCGCTTGTGTTGTGGTGTTGGCGTAGTATGCTGGCCTGTCCTGTCCGCCCTGCACATGCCTGTGTTGACCAACGACCCGCAGAATGCTTTAGAGCCCGACCGAACAGCGCACCTCCCCCCCAACGACTTATTCTAATACCCCTCCAACGAGCGACGCGTCCAAGTTTTTGGATTTGATAAGCCACTACTTCTCGACTTGACGCCCGGCATTTATACCCTGCTTCGTTTGCATTGGCAGGTCCGGCAGCTATATTGCTCTTGCCTTTCTCCATTCGAAACCTCAAATGTACAATGAGTGATGGGTACGCCTCCCCTCCGCCTCTCCGCCCCCCAATTACCCGCCCACTGCAATTCCACTCCGAGTTCCCAGCAGTCGTGCAGGGCAATGCGGTTGTTGCATCTTATCCAGTTAAAGCAACGACATATAGACTGGTCATGATTATGGTTTTACTATCTGTTGTCGCGGCTTGTCTCTTTGGTGCTCTGGTTATCTATTTGCTAACGCGGCGTCTCGTTTCTTCAACAGCAGATCTTAGCCCGATAATGTCCCCGGATACCGTATCGTCGCTGTTCCCTGACCGACCGATTCGGCCCCTGCCGAAGCGTCGACTTCGAGAGAAACTCTCACCAGAGGTTGCCGACTCAATCAAATACCCCCCCTCTGCCCATGAGAACGCCCAGCTCTTCTACTATCCTCCATATACAGTCAAGGATGAAGGAAGCCCGCCCCGGGTGGGATCCTTGAGCCCCGCGGAGCAAGGTCGTCGACATGACACTAACCGCAATTACACCCCAAGACGGAGTGGCGTGGGGTTATCGGATGCTTACGAGGACGAAGCTGCACTGCGAAGCACTCTGGTGACGAGATCTACTCCCGAAATACTAAGTCGCACACCTCACCGTCCATCGAAACCTGAACAATCCCTTCACCCGAACCCTCAGCCACCTCCATCAGCTACGTCATCGGTTGATGGGTATGATTCTTTTGAGAACACAAACAACAAAAAGAAACGAAAGATCCCTTCTGCGGGTGACCCTGCAATCAACGGCACGCACGGTTTAAATAATGAAGTTAACACGCTTGCGATAACATCAGTTGGCCAGTCCCCAGGTAGTGAGTTGAATGGCGACAAATCGTACTCCCCAACTCCCGGTTACCCAGCGACGGGGACTTTTATGACCAATAGCCAAGGAATATCAGGGCCTGGTAGGGGGAGACTTGGGCGTTCCAGGAACGCAAGAAGTCCATTGCGAGCATTACCAGATGGCAACAGCACCTGGAGTGGGCGTACATCCAAAACTGCGCCACAATGGGCGTCCTCAGGTATGTTTCCGACATTTTCTTTACCAACCTATGCTGGATCTTGTATTATGTTTGAGCTCCAGGCGGGCGCATAATCCAAACGCCATATGTTCCTGCATCCCGCATTGGCCGTCGCCTATTTGGCGAGCTGTTGCCTCGTCGATTCTCCTCTAGTTTGCTGCACGCCGTGAATTGAGTCCTCATTTTTGAGCCCCTCAATTGCTTCTTATCTTGCCTCCTTTTCATAGCTGTGGTACAGGCCGGCTTGTTCTTGAATAACATTCACAAGCGCCAACTATCTGATTTTATCTGACAACTTGATAGAACCAGAGAGCACCGGTATTATATCTAACGCAATTGCCAACGCTGAGAAGATGCGCCCGCAAGGCCAGGAGAACGTTAGCCTTCTGCAACAGCACTCCGCAAAACAAACACCGACGTCAACCCAGTTTACCTTCACCTGCGACTCGCAGGTGCCTGGCACTGTCCAGTGGCCCGGTAAGGACCCACTTGCCTATTCGAAGTGGCAAATAGCTAATGATGGCACAAGGCCACTCAAAAAACAACATTGCGACCCAGACTCCCGGCATGCCTTCAGGGGTTAACGGCAATGCCGCTCATCACGACAACTCGTCCAAGGGGATGGGTGGCCGGCGTATCAATTCACGCCGCCGAGAGCGCCGCCGACTGGAGAAGGAGCTTGCCATGGCGGCTCGCGAGCGGCGACAAATTGCTGCTGACAACTATTATCACAGCCCCCCAAAGCTGGATGACATTTGGATTTGTGAATTTTGCGAGTATGAGCGTATCTTTGGCGAGCCACCACGGATCCTTATCCGGGATTACGAGATCAAAGATCGCCGCCATAGACGAGAAGAGGCAGATCGCAGGCGGCTTCTCGAAAAAGCGAAGGCCAAGAGCCGCAAGGCCAAAAAAGCCGGCAAGGCTGCGGCCAGGGGCACTAATGCTACTCAGTCCCCCGTCAATGATCAAGTCGATTCTCTCGGCGACCATGATGCACCACCGCTTGACTCTCATGGTCACTCCACAGAGGAGGATTATGGAGACGAGTTTGAAGACGAATACTCGAACCCACCACTCGATATACCACCCGACATCGATGACAGCGGTGGGGGTTACCACATACCGCCGAGGTTCAAGGCGTAGGTGTTAGGCGCTGCATCGCGCTGATGACTCACCCTCCGAGCACACTTGAAGTTTTTCGGGGCAGGTAGAAAGTTGCTATTCCGGCCCTTAGGAAGATGTTTAAGTGCAGTAAATCAATGTATGGATAACAAAATTGGTTGTGGGTTTCCGGATGTAGTTGAACCACCTAGCACGTGCGTTTTAGGGGAAACAGCTACTCAGCAAACCGTGCTCAAAGGTTGCTGCGTTAGAAGCGCGGATGAACAGTGGATGATTGAGGAGCAGAATCGGTGAGGAGGATGCTCCGTGGACCAGGACGTTTGGGGAAAGTACTCGGATGTAGGGGGAGTTTTTTGGGAGGCTCTTTTGAGCCTTGACTTGGGTACGATAATCTGCCTGACCAAGTTATTTGTGTATCGTTAGTGTCCATTCTTTTCCTACACCTAGGTAGAACAATCCAAACAGATGGGGGTACGCCTGTGTGCCATCCACACACGTGAGGTGTCGTTTGTCCGATCGTGCCACGAGCCCCTCGTTGGGTTGGGTGGGTATGGGAGGGCGCTGGCCCACATCCCGGGCTTCATCAGATAGTTGTTGGCTCAGCCTTAGAGCATCGATCGGCTGTAAATCGATCTCAATCGTCAAGAAAAAGAGGCTTTGGCCGGTTAGGCAACTCAAGGGCTAGGGGATGCATCGCTGGGGCTGTGCAAAATAGATTGCCCCTCACTGACGATCCGACATGGTCATATCGGGTGCTCAGACGCTACTGAGTGGGCCGATGTAAATTGTCCACCTAGGGAGGGTACCTTTAATTATTGCGAATTAGCGCTGTGTATTTTTGTACATGCAGGCACATCAGCAAGGTACCTGAGTGGGGTCAGACTTTATATGCCTTGTTGCCAGGTCTAGCGAACCGAACCGAACCAATGTGCATTAAAGGAACGGAAAGCGAATCAAAGCAGCAAATGCGCGTACTCAAGTTCCTCTGATTTACCAGTGTCCCCAGGAGTTGGTGGAGAAGTGTCTTCTAAGGCCTCACTTGTTTGCTGAACAAGCTGAAGGATAGCTGACAGGGTACCGAAAAAAAAAAGTGACTGTTGGACTCTTTGATAAAATGGGAGTAACTAAATAAATACGCCAGGTGCTGATTTCAGCTTGATTGAAGTCGCACAGATATTCGTGGTTTATTTTGACATGCTTGCATATATGTATTATATCTATTTTCTCCCTGTGGCGCAAGTAGTCTGCTCTGCATTTCGTTGACCATTCCCAGGCGTTTAAGTCACCATTCACCGTTCTACTACAGCTTTGCGCGGAAGCTCAACGCCAATAGTATTTGCCCTGAATGCAAGAAATCGGTAAGCCACGGATGCATCTGCTCGAACCCGTAAATGGGCTATGCGCTCTTTCCTCAACCCCAAGGCGATGATCCTTTCAAGTACCGCGCCGGCGACAAGATAAGGGAGTTGCGACGGCGTTGCTGCAAAAGCCGAATGTTCGATTCCTAAACTTTAGATGGTATCCAATCAAAGAATCATACATGACTCGCCCCACCATTATCATTCTGAATTTGCAGCTTGGTTGGATAGTCGATATGGGACGGAAGATGTTGGATGTTGCTTGACCGCATCACCTTCTACCCGAAGCGCCCGATTGGGTAAGTTCGGTTGGTGACAAGATGCATTGGAGACGATCAGATTTGGATGGTCCGAGCGCAATCCTGGACGCTTCCTTCATTGTGAATGACGCTGGCATTTTTTCCACCTCTTCCGGTTTGACCGCTAGCCTGGTTAGTCTGAACAGCTGTCAACCTGTGCACGCCAACTATGGCCCTTTTTGGGAGCGGAGGGGAGAGGCAGCTAAGCTTCCGAAAACGTTCCAGTTTGCTATTGTGGGCTTGAGAGCTAGGAAGGAGACGAATAGGTATGAATAAAGGAAGCTTGCACTATGTGTATTGTTTTACATGGGATGCATCTGGTTGTGAACTGGCGATACGGTCAAGACAACCACAACCATACGAAGACCTATGAAACATCCCTTCACACATGGTACTAGGTTGTCTTGAAGACTGTGGCAGTTAGTGTTCTTAAAAAAAAATCGCTGTCGTCATTGGAAAACCCTTCCGACCAGGCCGATCTCTACAGGCGCCAGCTGTCCCGTCTCATCTGGCCAGCTCTTCAGACCTTAGTGTCTCGAAACTGGGTGACTAGGGTCCCCTCGGCCCGCCCTGACGTCAGCCATGGGGCCATCCTCATTTCCACCCGCTTTCATCTCTTATGAAAGATGCTAAGAAAAAAAGAGTGGGCCACCACTCCTTAGCCTGAGTGGCTTAATGCCTTTCGTCATCAGCTCCAACAAAACCCAAGACATATCTTTCTCTTCCGCGCCTTACTTCGACTTCATTCCTGTCATTTATATTGTATCTCGTTAATACGTCGCAACACAGCTGCGAACGTCCCAATATAATAACTGCATCTCAATTCTGATGAGCTCCGCCTGCTGATAGCTGCTGGCCTCGCGCCGCCTCCAACCGTCACAATGTTTGGAACTTCAAGGAGGCATAGGCCTCCCACTCAGGTGAGCACACCCCAACCCACTCGCACTTTGACGATGCCGGCCCTGGCTTTAAAGTTCGGCCTGGAAGACACTGGAAAGGCATGAATGCTCTGCATGCAGCGTGCGATGATGGTGTCCGTCGATGCCGGCAGCAAAGCCAACAATTTTTTTTTTTTTTTTTTTTTTTTTTTTTTTTTTTACATTTTGCATCTCATCTCTTTTGCCTCTCAGGCGATCGCATACTAACATGGATTTTTTGCGCGCGATACAGCCTCTCACCAAAGAGACGGCTAACCCCAGTGCTGCCACTGCAGCCGCTTCGGCTTTTGCGCGCCGCGAACCGTCAATCTCGTTATCCTCCGCTGCGGCCGCTGCCGCACTCCGAGCGCGCCCGACAACCCCAACGAATGTCGCCCAAGTACAATCTAAGCGCGCTATGAGGAGGAGCGCATCGATATCATCTGTCGGGAGCCGAGATCATGGCGGGACTGAGCTGCACCGGGTACCAAGCAGCGGTTCCATGTCGGACCGAACCTTTCGTTCACGTTCGCCTTCACCATCTGCTGCTCGTGCTGCTGCCACTGCCCCCAATTCGCACGACGTCCCCCCTGTACCAACCATACCGAAGAAGGACCAGTACAAATCGGATATGGCCAGCCCAGGCCATAGGAGAGCAATGAGCTTGCAGACCCAACCGCTCCGGACCGCGAGTCAGAAGATGAAGGATGGGCAGGGTACATGGTTTGGAGCTGCAGTAGCCGGTGATGTTTCTAACGTTCGGCGCTCCGATGCTGTACTTGAACCAAAGCGCTCTTCCGAAATTCGGCCAAGCAGCCCGAACTCATCCATCAACTTTTCATACCCACGTGCCAAGAGCGACGCTGGATCTGTTTCTTCCGACCACACTCTGGTCTACGATGCGAATTCTAGGAGGATGGTACCACGCAGCGAGTTGCTCATACTTGAGCAAAGCACCAAAGAAGTTACCGAGAAAACTTCCAAAAAGAAGAGAAAGCAAAATGTGGCACGAAGTGGGTCGCATTTGTCCAAGGGAACCACGAGTAGGATCAAAGGAACTGCCGTCGAGTCCCTCGCACAGGAATACACCATTCCCAAACCTGCCAAAAAGTCCGAGGAGACAGTCCAAATCAATAAGGAGATTCAAGTGAACCATCCGGTCCAGCCCCCAACGCCTGAACCTGTTATGGAAAGACAACAAGAAGCACTAGTGGAACATGGTGAGGACTTGGATCCCGACCTAGACTCTGAGCCTTTGTCCGATTCGGATGATGATGAACTAGTTGAGGTTGTTCGACCGATGACCCGTGAGGTGACCATTCCTGCGCCGAGAAGACCAACACAGGGCTCGCCTGTCAGGAAACGGCCATCTGTGGTGCACGAGCTTCCGGAACTGGAAGATCAGTACTCTCAGAATGACCGAACGATACCTCAGGATAACTACTCAGCCTCAATTCCAACACAAGTATCGGCAAAGCCGTCTACACCAGTCTTGATGGAATCAGATACCCCGGGCGAGCCTAAAACCGAACTTTCCCAAAACAAGCTCCAGTCTCAGGTCCACGCCCAAGTTCATACCCAGACAAATATTGAGACATCGGCCGAGATCGTTCGGCAAACTCGTGTTCAGTCCGAAAGCCCTGCTCGAACGCCTCATTTTGCTCCAACCACGGATCAGTTGGTCATAAAACACGAGCCACCACCCCGATCATTATCGCCACGAAAATCCGCTTTAAAACACCGGAGTCCCACCCGAGCTGCTTCGCCTTCAGAGGATGGGTCAGAAGCTTCAGGCGCGCTGATGGGCCCGGTGGCGAGGGATGAAGCAGCAATTGCCCGAAAGAAGAGCGTGAGGGTGAGTTTCGATGATCATAGCACCATTGTGGTGGGAGAGTCTGCGGAACCTCCAGAACCGGATTTGGATAAACTGCCGAGTCCTCAAGGTAAAAAGGCATGGCATAGTATTATTGGTCGGCACAAGAAGGATTCTGTGTCCTTAGACGACGACGAGAAGATGGGACCCAGGCCCATTCTGCCATCGTTTGGAAGCATTCGTGAAAAGAAGAATCGAGAACTGGAGGAACGACCCTTGGTACGTCCATCGGAAAGAGCCCGGTCTTCGCCTCCAGAACCATCTACATCGCTACAGCCAGCCCTAACCCAAGATCCTCGCCTGGATAATGGAGTTTCTAATGACACAGCGATTGGGGCTGTGCTCGCACAGGAACAAGCATCCCGCAACGCCGCAAATATTTCAAAATTCAGAGAGCCATTGCCTCCAGTAGTCACTTCTGTTGACTCAGATGGACACCTGAGCATTAGTGATCTGAGCTCTGATGACTCGGATGCGGAATTGCCTGTGGCCAAGCAGGCGACCCCGGAGACCAAAACAAACGAGATTGAGCAAATCACAAACATGTCCCCAAAAGAGGCGCAAATGGAAGAACACGTTCCGATCATATCGATATCCCAACCGAGCCCACATAGTTTGGATCTAGACCGTTCAGACTCGCCACAAGACTTCTTCGACCTCCCTGGCGGGTTTCCAGGGGATGAGTCCAAGTCAGAGTCTAATGGTCCTCAGACTTTACCTATTGATACCGCTGACAAGGTTTCGACTTCAGAAACCAAAATATTGGAAAAGCAGAAAGATCTTTCTCTATTACAATCCACGCTAGTGCAACGGGCGGCTGAGCCCATCGCCGCTACCCCTCCATCCCCTCTCATACACGACATTCAAGAAGAGGAGGAGTCCTCTGATGGCAATAGTATTTACAGCGACGCGTACGAGGATCTGTCTGATGTGGATGGCGATGGATTCATGTCCCTCGATGCAATTGTGGAACGGCCTGTTGACAAGGTGTCCCAAAAACTTTTGGAGAAAGCTGTGGCTAAATCAAAGGAACTTGACGCCAACTCGGATACAGCGGCGGCTGAGGACGCAACAAAAGACTCTAAAGATACAACAGACGAGTGGGAAAGTGCCAAGGCGTACTGGAAGAGCCTTAGCGCAGAAAAGCGTCGTCAACTGGAACGAGAGGCTATGGAAGAGGCTGGAGAGGATGCTGATCTCGAGGAAGCAACACCACCCCCGAAGCAAAAGAAGAAGAAGAGAAGGTCCATGGATAAACCAGTGGAGCCAGTTATTTCAAAAGAAGTCCTGCGCTCCGAACGAGTGTATCAAATCGAGCCGGGCACTTCTTGGCCTACCCCAGGATCAACCGAGTCACCAACCAATGCTCAAAAAAGAGCCGCCTCTGGCGGTATGAAGCTCAAGAAGTCAATGAGGCAGGGGGGAGCAGCACCACAACAGGCGAAGCTTGCCCACACTGGCAAGATGCGAAAATCGCTGAGAGCTGGTCCAGCTCTTCAAAATGCCCAGGACGGTCACTTACGAAAGTCGCTCCGTTCAGCCCCCGAGGCAGCTGCTGCCTCTGGCTCCGGTACGATGACTCGAACAGCCCCCAGGCTAAATGCGACTGCGCTTGCTGAAGTGCAGCGACCTCTATCCTACCCACCACCCGTCTCCGAGTCTGTTACCAAGCTGAGGCGGAACCGGTCCCCAAACCGGGCATCATCGACAATGAGCGCAAGTCCCTCAACGAAGCCAACACTAGGGCGACGAGCCTCGGACTCAAGCGAGAGCAGCTTTCGCCGTGCCCGTGTCGGCAGCAGTGAAGGCTTTGCATTCAGAAAGACCATGAGAGGCAGCCTACGAGATAGTTCGGGCCCTCCATCCGATGGTGGGAAAGGCAGTGGCCGATTTAGCCTGCGGTCCTTGTCACCAACAGGGTCAGGTTTCCGAAACTCAGGAGCGATCTCGCCGACTCCAGGTGCCATGGGGAGTCGCATGCGCCACTCATTACGTGGTGACTCAAGTGATCGCAGTGCATCCATGCGTATGCCTGGGTTCGCCCGATCTACGAACAAAAAGGGCAAGAAGCCTCGTGTTGGCAGTCGATTTGCCGATTCTAGTGATGAAGATGACGCACACCCTACTTTTCGGAGTAGATTCGCAGACTCTAGCGACGAAGATGACGTGCCTTCTTCCAAGTTGAAAGCCGGCAGCCTACCATCGACGATGCGACATACATCCAACTCGGCTGCTGCCGCTGCCATGGGTGTCCCTCCAGCACACCAAGAGGAAGACTCGCCTGACCTTCCTGACAGTGATGATGAAATTGACCAGGCTCAGCAAGCCCCTCCTCGCAACAGCATTGTGAGTTCCGAGCCAAGGACATCGCTCAACCGCAGTGGTTCAGGACGTGAAAGGATGGGAGAAGCCCAATCCCCAAACGTCTTAGCAGCTGGGAATTTGAGGACGGGTCACACGCGACGGGGGAGCTTCATGTCTATTCTGAGACGGAAAAAGGACGGCGGGGGCAAGATTTCTCGACCGCTCAGCGAGAGTGCGGCACGGCGAGACACTCGATTGGAACGTAGCACAGAAGAATTAGCTGTCATACGCAACACAGCCAGTGGACGACTCCACAAGCGTGGGCCGAATTGGCCGTTGGAAAATGGCACCGCCCTCACACAGGACGACGCGTATGGAGAGAACGAGTCGCACGACACCTATGTCAATGACGAGAAACGTCCATCTACGGCCAGTGGTGCAACCTTGGCCTCGCCAACTTCTCCTGTTAAACAAGCATTCTTGAAACGTCGCAGCACGTCACAGGGGCCTCTTGGACAGACCCAGAGCCGGGAGGTCCACACTGCCGCGCCTATTGAGACCAGCAATAATATCGGTACGGGATGTGACGCGCCCGAGTCCCAAAAGAAGAAGAAGTTTGGCTCCTTGCGCAAGATGTTCGGCCTGCATGACTAGGAGTGTTTATCGGGAGGATGCATCTGACGCGAAAGCATCCTGCTCTTGGCACGTCTGAATCCCTCACTTGATGACTTGACTCTTTTCTTTTTTTTTCTTTATTCATTTTCTTTTTAAGAGTCACTACCTTACGGCGCATTGCATACTGGATGGTTGCGACGGGCGAACCGCGCAGGCTGGGGCATAGAACGGGCACGGAGTCTGATACAATCTTTCGATTTCCCTTTGGGATAGTTGTCACATTCGCTGGATTAGCGGTTTCTTTACTTGATACTCTATCTACTATTAACTACGGCCCGATGGAGGGACAGAGGGCTGGAACGAGGGGAGGGGGTTTTTTTTTGGGGGGGGGGGGGGCCTTGGGGGTGTGGCCGCGAATGAAACTTGCTCCTTGACGGAGAGATACGGGCCGCCCGATTTAATGTCTTAGTTAGCTAGTTAACTTGGTGCAAGCAGGGAGGGGCAGCCATTACAAAATGGCACAAGCAACATGCTTATCACCAACGAGTAATATATGATGAATGCAGGGACTTTTTCAACTAATGTTGCAGCAGGCCTGCACATTGGAAAGTAGCGGAATTCCTTAGAAGTGTGTTTATGTGCCGGTGAAGGAGATGACGAATGAAGGGGCCCGACAAAGATGCCCACATATGTAGCTCGTTGCTTTTTGTTTCAGCGACGCGACATTACATCAGGCGGGCTGGAGGGGTGAGGTGACTGGTAAGTGGGAGAAGGGAAAGGTACATACTGTGCTGTGGGAGAGCAGAGTACACGCTGCAGGACGAGGCAGCCGTGCAGCGGGCTCTGCTCGTTGGGCAAACCAACGAGCAAGCTGACATGGAAAAATGAAAACGGGAGAGACATGGCTGTTACTCTGCGACAGGCGCCCACAGTGCTTGGCACCAACCCCCCTATCACATCCATCCTGGCAGCTGTGGCAGCCTCGTGCAGCTGTGTAAATGAGGGTGATAGGCGGGCGACACGCAGGCGGCCGGGCGAGAAAGGGCCAGTCACCCAACCAACAAACGCCACTCATCACCATTACCACCACCACGCACCATGTTGTTGCCATGCTTCCCCGCCCAGGCAGCCTGCACCTGGGCGCTGCTCAACAGCCTCACTGCCCGGCATTCTCTTCCTTTCCATCTCCTGACCTCGCTCCCGCTTCTCCCTTCTCCCTCTCTCTCCACTGTGCCCGCCTGCTGTCCTGCCCTGAGCCGAGCCGAGCTGGGGCGCCAGATGAGACCTTTTTGATGGGCCGTTTGCTTTGATTGCCGAGACTACTACAGTTGTCTTGGCAGAAACGGCAACCCGACATTGGCACACGCACACGCACGCACACGCACACGCACACACATCCTGTCATTAACGCGCTGTTCTCCCATCTTCGCTCACCCTCTTTCTGCTCTTTCGTCTTGTTCCCACGCATTCCTATTTTGCCCCCCGACGGGGCTCACATTGGGCCGCTGCCTGTCAAGTCAACGTCGTCGTCAGAGAGAGGAAAAAAGAAAAGAAAAAGAAAAAAGACAAAAAAGAAAAAGATCATGCCGACCAAAAATCTGTCCCATTTGATCGGCCAGCTTGGCCAGTGTCTCGCTCATTGGCGGGAAGCGTCCGACACTGTTGAGTCGTCACTTGACACCGATGAAAGCAAGGCGGTTTCCAGCAACACCACCACAGCGCAGGAACAGGTCTGTCTTGGTTCACAACCCAGTCACGGGGTCTCCGCCAACCCCCAAACTCCTGCCACCAGAAATGCGGGTGACAATCAATCTGCTCATGACATCTCACAGCAATCACTTGCCCTGTCTCTTTGCAACGACCTTCTCTCCATGGTAGGTCCTGACCTAGTGGAGGCATCATTGGCCCGTGTTATAAGCCGTGGTGGAAACACTTCTAGCTCGCTGCATAGGTTGGTGGGGCCTAGTTCAACCACGCACAACAGCACGCAGTCTGAGGCTGATAGCAAAGCCACTGGTACTACGCCTTCCAGTGAGGAATCAGGCAGCAGTAGCGAAACTCCGGTGCGTTTTCTCTACTTCTTCCGGAGTCGTGTTTTTCTTGCCTCATTCACTAACATGCTGCCCAAGAACAAACGTAAGCGCAGTGAGCCGCACGAGCCGCCAGATGCTCGTCCCGCTTTACGGTCTAAACACCAACAGGGATCTGATGATCCAAAGACGATCAGCTTTGAAGCCGTCTACCAAAACGGAAATGCATCTGTGAAGCACAAGATTGTCCAGTTTCCAGACAAGACTGGAAAATGGTACATTATCCTATGTCAACTACATGGGGTCTACTTCAAGGGCAATCCCTTCCTCGGAGCTGGTTCCCACCTCACCAGCAAGCTACACAAATGCCGGTCACGAGAACCTGCCCAGATCATTCGGCACTTGGGCGTAGAAGTTGTTGACTGCACCCGAGAGCTGGCTGACAAACACAATTCCTCCGTCCTGAGAGCTTACAGGAATGGGTATCAGCATCCCAGCTCCCAAGACGCCTCGCGCGAGGCAGAACCCAGCCGTCAGCCCCGAAGACCCAGAGGAGCCAGAGATCAGGGCGGACGCAGCCGCCGGCAGCTCAAACATGGCCCAGGCATCACCGAGCCGATCCCTGGAGAGGTCTATCTGGCATATTGGGCGATGTCGAAGGATTGGTCCGCCATCCTGCTCCTTCCCAATACTGGCCTCGACAGATTGGGAATTTCTGGGTCGCTCGAAAGCCTGGGTCTCATGGAAAGCGTTCCAGAATGCTATGAACATGAAGAGGGACAGATTCTGGGTTGGAAGGACGGGTACGAGCCCGACGGAAGGTTGGCCTCCCGTCGCCAATTTCCCGTCATGTACTTTGATGGCCAGGAATTCCCAGAGAGAAGTGCCGTCGGCTGGGCGGTGGCTACGGATCTCCAACTGTTTGACGTGGAGGCGGCTAATGAATCCCTTATCCCGCATTACAAGTCAGTTCGCGAGTTCCTAAGGGAAAGGGAGGAGAGGAATGCGGGGTCTCCGTCCAGGGAGATACAGGTCGGTCCCAATATCGAATTCACGGGTAAGCTCCCTTTGGAATCCCGACCGCACTGGTTTCAAAACGGGTTGCTGATTTGATTACCTTGATGTCAGTTTACGAAGAGTCCGAAGAGGAGCCACCTGGCTCCACTCTGCCCCCGCCCTCCGACGATGACGATGCCCAGGACGATCCGGTGGCTGGTTTGGACGGCCAAGTCTTGCGGGAGCGGGCCGAAGATTGGAACCCTAGCGATATCTCTGACATATGCTCCTCTGCTGGAGAAGAGATGGAGGACGTTGTTTACAGTTCGCCAGTTCGGACCGAAAACATCAAATCCGGCAATAATAACCTCGTCGTTTCCAACGATCAAGTCGCTGAGGACTCCGACGAAGACGTGTCCATGTCTGGTGTTTCCATCATCGACTCTCCCCAGCTAACAGCTCATACTATCCACCAAACCCTTTACCCTCCGCTTGCCCTGGAGGCCAATCTCCCCACTGTGGCTACTTCTTGTTCGGCCGCAGAGGAAGCTCAGCCATTGCCGCCGACAAACCAGGCCGCTTCCCCGTCTCCACAAACTATCAAGGGGATTACTTTTCACGCCGCGGCGGCTGTTCCTTGTTCAACTGCAGAGAAAACTCCGCCGCCGCCGATACAACGGGCTTCTTCTCCTGTGGTAGCTGTTCCTCGCTCAACTTCAGAGGACTCTTTTTTTTCGGCGGTCCAAGAGGCTCCTTCTCCCGCTGCAGTGGCCATTGCTAGTTCTATCCCAGAGAATCTGCCCTCTCCAACTGCCCGAGAAGATATCTCGCCCAAATTTGAACAAGGAACAGCCGCCATCGGAAAGGTATCCTCTTCACCTACCCCGGAAGCTGCCTCTCCTACACTGGTATCTATCACTCGTTCAAGCCCGGAGGGAGTATACTATCCAGCTCCTCAAGAAGCGACAACCATCGTGCCGACAACCGCTACTTGTCCAAGCCGGGAAGAAATCCTGTCTTTCGGTGCAGAAGAGTGCATCTCAGGGTTTCAGGCTCCCCCGTCAGTCAGAGCGGAAACCCCGCGGTTAGAAACAGACGAAGATTCTGTGTTCGACTCTGACGTGCTGGAGGTATCGGTCCCAGTTCAGGCTCCGGGTTTCGAGATTGAGCAGCACTCGACGCCGAACTCAGACCGGATCACCCCCACACGGTCGAGGCTACAGTCAGTATCATCTGAAACCTCGATGTCAGTGGCGGATATCTCACAGCTGGAACCGCGACACTACAAGGAACCCCCGCCTTCGACATTCGTCGCGTCATCCATAGCCTGCCTGGCTGAGAAGGTATTCGAGACCATGCATCAGCAAAACCAATATGCAAGCCACCATGGGCCCAGTGAGCACTGTGGCGCCGGGGGTGTGACAAGTGATGCAGTGCGGAGCACTGGTGCAGGCACTGCCTCGGGGGCACTCGAACCTGAAATGCCCAGAATCCAGCCCACTGACATCTGCACCTCCACAGAAACGCTGCCAGGCGACGTCCGTCAGCCTGTTTCTCCGGCTGTTCAAGCTGCCCCAGTGAGTTATTATAACCCATCTACCCCTCCCTCGACATCCCACAGTTATGTGAGAGTTGAGCCGCGCCCAGCACAGCCATCGCCTCGGCTCAGACTTGCACCTATTCAAACTCCTCCCATGCATCGCTCTCCCATGTCAAACTCTCTCATGAAACACTCCATCATGCAACATTCTATCATGCAACCTCCTCCCATTCCTCCCCAGCACACACCCATCCAGAACCTGCCAGAATCAGTGTATACCTCACAGAAGCTTGCTCCAATGACCTCCCCGCCGCTGGTGAGCGCGCCGTTTCAAGTACGCCCCACCGATCGTCCCATGCCTCTTCACCCTTCCCTAGGAGGCCGCGTCCCTTCACAGCCTGACGTTCAAATTACAAACAACCCCTCCGGGCCAGAATACCCCGCAAGTCCTCTCCCACCCATGGTCACAACCCATGAAGAAACTTTGCCGCCTGCCGACATCCCTCCTCTTAATTGGGAGCCCGAAGTTGTTTCGTCCAGTCCCAGTCTGGCTTTTATGAATTCCAGTAACTCTCCTCCCCAGGCTCAGGCCCAGGTTCAGGCTCGGGCTCAAACCAGGACTAACCAGGCTAAAATTAAGTCCGAGTCTAAGGCCAGAGCCAGGGCCAAGGCCCAGGTTCAGGCTCAAGGTCAGGGTCATGCCCATTATCATCCT
Source organism: Calonectria pseudoreteaudii (assembly GCA_001879505.1). Classification (NCBI taxonomy): domain Eukaryota; kingdom Fungi; phylum Ascomycota; class Sordariomycetes; order Hypocreales; family Nectriaceae; genus Calonectria; species Calonectria pseudoreteaudii. Next base: position 2,223,121 of record KV875229.1, read on the forward strand.
CAAGGTCAGGCCCAGGCTCATCCTCACTATCCTCAGGGCCAGACTCAGGGTTATTCTCACCCCCAAACTCACATTCAGGCGGCTTTCGTTGCCGTCCCATCCCAGAGTGTGATCATGGCACAAATTAAGGAACAATCTCTACATTCAGATGATGAGATATTTCCTACGGGTCTCGCTGAAAACCCCATGAAAGGCAGACGAAGGAATTTCAGGCCACTGTTCGTCTGGCCCGATGACGTCCCTGCTGCCTTGGTCGATTTCTGCGTGCGCCATCTACAATCTCGTGGGTTGCATCCGGGACCCGTGGGGTTTGCCAACGACTTCGTCTCTTACAATTGTCACTTCTGCCCCGATGCAAAGGGCTGGTACGTGGCGGGAGCATTTCTCCGTCACTTGAAACGACGGCATGGCCCCGGCTGCGACAAGGCCATCATTTGAGAACATATCACAGACCGTCGGGACGGTCTACCGTACAATGCGCTGAAAAGCTAACGACAAAAATTATGAGCAACTTCCAATCCATTCTCTGTTGGGTTTCTTTTCAATTCTCCTTTGTGTTATCTTCCTATTTCTTTGAACAAACGAATGGCTGGAATTTACGAAACGACATAATATCTTTTAATTGCCTCAAAAGTTTTGTTAGCGTGGAAGTGGTGAGAGAGGGATATGAAATACACGAAAGGGACAATCATGCATGGGGTGGGTCTGGTGTGTTTGTGAAAGTCGGCAGTTCATGTGTCTCAGATTCGTCCCATCATTCGTTGATAGACACAATTAAATCACGGTGGCAAAGACCCGGGCCGGGATCTTTCATCTGCCGATCTTATCTCTTGCTTTTTACTTTTTCTGCGGGCTGTAAGACATTGTTTGGGAATCAATGGGGCAAGCTGCGTGATTCAACTAGCTCTACCTGTGTGTTTGTGATGCTTTTTCCACCGGCAAATGCTGACATGGCAGGAGCGGGACCAGGATGGCTTGTCTGCAAGAAGGAGAGGAAACAGATAGATCGGCGGAATACGGGGTTTTTTTTCTACAAAGGCCGCAGTGGTGAAGCGGAGCAGTGAACCATGTATGGTTGACAGGAGGGCCTAGCCTCAAGCCTCAAGCCCGCCAGCCTCACAGGCTCGCTTCCAGCGCCAACCACACGAGGTTTTGAATTGCCCGAGGCATGAGACGCCACCTCTCTGGATCAGGAAGTCTGGATGGGGCGGGGAGGATGCAGATTGATTGATGGAGGCCGCGCCGGGTGGGGGCTAGAGATGCAGAGAGTTGCACGTATGCATATGTTGTCTCTTGACCCCAAGTGTACAGTGCGCATCAGCGCAGGCATGAGATATGACGAGACAAGCAAAAAGAAATACAGGTCGACGCATGGTCAGCTGCTCGGTCATGTTGGGCTGAAGCGGTTTAGTTGGGAGTGCAACACGAGCATAGCGGGCTGCGGCCGCGGCAGCCATTGGATGGCCTGGCACCAGGAACAGCCTCGGGACATTAGATGTGAATCAAGCAATCTCAAGGATCTTAGGCATTACTTGCCTGCCCGGCGGGACGAAAAAAAAAGGCAACCTTATTAGTCCTTCTGGGGTAGCTGTCTGACAAAACCCCGCCCTTTGAGCCGGCTCACGCCCACTGAAATGCAAGGGAGAGCGCAATATCGGCTGTGTAAACAACGTTCCCCCACCACTCTATCACGTAGTTAGCCACAATCCGTTTCAACCCTGCCCACCACCACCACACTTCATGATGTTCTTTGTGTTTTTTTTTTTGGTTGTTGTTTTCCTCTACGTGGTGCTGATGTTTCGCTGACGTCATTTTCGGCTGTTGTATTTTCTTTTCTTGCTCCTTACCTTGATTTCAACCTCTTCGGGGTAGCAACCAATAATTGGGAGAGGGCCACAACAGGGTTGCTCTTTCCTCTCCCCTAAGTTAGTTCCCACTGCTGTTGAGTGGCCCCTTCTTGCGACCCCAACAAGCAAGACACGAAGAGGGCGAGCACAAGCACACACACACGCACACGCACACGCACACGCACGCACTTGTATTTACACTCGTAACTTGCACTACACAAACACGCGCAATCCACCCCAGCCCCACCCCACCACACCACCA
>KV875229.1:2235292-2270520 GCA_001879505.1 Calonectria pseudoreteaudii
TTTTTTTTTTTTTTTTTTCCCTCCCCACCCCTGGTCATCTAACCGATTCGAAGTGGGCAGTCTCACAACACAACTCTCTCATGTCTCGTATTATGCCTATATCGAAAACCCGAACGCGACGCCGTAAAACATGACCAAGCAGGTAGTATTCATAAGATAGGGTAGGATCATAGAGTTGGAGCAAATCTACCTGTCTACATTATCCTGGAGTTTCAGCATCACGACCCGGGCTCATGTGAGCGAGAAGTCAGCCAGTCATCACAACCAATACGACCATGGCAAATTTCTGATTGGGTCCTGGATATGCACTCCTCATTCTCTGCATCCCATCTGTCGATGCAAAAGCATCATGACACACTCATATCCAGTCGCAGTGGGCGAGCGGCAATTTTCGATGATGCGGAATCAAGGACCTTTTTTTTTTCTTCTCCAAGGAGGTGGGCTGTGTAACTACTATTATCTAAACCCGATGCCAGCCGCTTTCTATTCCTGCACGCCTGCATTGAATGAACACGCCGCGATAACAAAAACTCGTTGACTTTTTTTTGTGTGGTTTAGCCGCATCGCTTGACTAGGTGACAGTGTAACCGCCATCAACGCGGAGATCAGCACCAGTGACATACTGACTGGCATCAGACAGCAGGAAGGCAATTGGGCCCATGAGATCCTTGGGCAGGCCCATCTTTCCTTGTGGGATGAGAGAGATCCACTTCTGCTTGAGTTCAGGGTTTTCGTCCAAGATCTTTTGTGTGCTATTGAGATTGTCAGCCATGACCTTTTCGATCGGCGTTGTGGAGAAGGTGAAGTAGTTGGATCACGTCCAATCTAAATGCTGGAGAAATGTGCTACAGGGTAGCTGCAGATAGGATCATGACTTACAGGGCCGTGAGCATGTATCCTGGGGACACGCAGTTGACACGGATGCCTGCGTGGGCCCATTCGACAGCCAAAGAGGCAGCGAGCTGTCGAATACCAGCCTTGGACACATTGTATGGGCTGCCGAGTTGGAGTCAACCAATGTTCCCAATTGCAATGCTTTCTCATCAAAACTTACGCTTGGGGCTGGGGGACGTTCACAATAGAGCCAGACATGCTGCCGATCAGGACCATGCTGCCCTGGCTCTTGCGCTCCATGAGGTGACGAGCGACGGCAGTGGCAAAGAGGTAGGTGCCGTCGACATTGACAGCCCACAGCTTTCGCATGCGATCGATGGGGTAGTTGACGGCCTCGAAGTTCTCGGTGAAGCCGGCTGATGTGACGAGATTGTCGATCTTGCCATGCTGGGCAATGATCTCTGCAATGCAGGCATCGACGGATTCGGGGTCGGCGACGTCAGCGTAATGAGCGGTGACATTTGGGATACTGGAAATACTCAAGTTAGCTGTCTTGTGAAGAAACCAGTGACTAATTAGGGGGGGAAGGGGGATTAGAAACGTACTGCTCAGCACGGGGGTTCTCCTTCTTGAAGGCTTCGATGAGGAGCGTGGTCTGCTTCTCGGCCTCCTCCTCTATCGTCTCCTGTTAGCAATCTTGCTGGGCCGGGTGCGTGAAAAGGGGACACCTAACTATTCATGTCAACAAGGGCGAGGTTTGAACCAGAGAAGACCATGCCTTGACCGATGACGAGGCCTAGACCACGGGCGCCACCAGTGACGATACCCACGTTTCCATCGAGCGAAAAGCTGGCCAGCGTAGGCTTCACATACTGGCCACCAGTGCCAAGGACGGGCTTGCTGCTGGGGAGTTCGTGCTCCTCTGGATGCTCGTGCTCAATTGAGGGATCAGTTCGTGAGTAGATGCCAGGCTTGTCTTGGCGGGGAGGGTTGTTATGCAGCCTGCGGACGGCGGTGGCAGCGAAGCTGGGGCGGATGAGAGAGGGAGTAGCGCGACGCGCGAACTGGCGCAGAACGGGGGCAAGAAGTGAGGATGACATGGCGAGGTCTTCAAGTTGAAAGGGAAAATAGAAGGGGAGCTGGGAGCGTGTGTTTCTTTGAACACTCACGCAAGCTGCGAGGAGCCGAAGCTCAATGGCCAAGAGCTATGACGGAAACGAGAGCTTGTGGCGGTAGGACGGATGCGGGAATGATGTGCGGGGGAGGGGGACACAAAAGGCAAAATCAACTTCGGACGATGCCAGCGGATGCAATTGATGATTGAGAAGGAGAGGAATTAGGGGGGGAGCAAGATTGGGAAGTGTAGATGAGCAGTGCTGTTTTATAAGACTTTTTTTTCTTCTCGTTAGCACCCACGATGCCATGGCCTTGGAGGTGCAATGAGAACTACACACATTCACCCCTAGACACACACCCCTGGCCGGCCGTGGATCCATGATGCATCGAAATCCATTCCGTGGATCCCTTCCTGACGTCCAGGGCCCGCATGGCGCTAATCAATCACAGTCGAGACGAGATCCGAGCTCCTGTAATACCACCACCGCATGCTGTGTCGATATCGTTGGCGTCGTTGGCGCCTGCAAGCAAGCTAATTCAGCGAGCGCGTGACAGAAACTGTGCCACACCGAAATGGGCCCAGATCAAATAACAAGCAATTGAAAGAATCGCATACCTAATACTTATTTGTTTTGCTTGCGAATGTGTATTTGTGCGGCGGATCCAGCTACCGAGGTTCTGTGGAAATATATATCCTGCCTCCATGACGCCGCTTTCATTGGGAGGGGTTCTAAGTTGTGGATGTTTGGACGCTGGATACCAATTGAAATCATTTCGGGCGCTTCAATAAGGACAATTGTGTCTCTAATAATGCAAGCAAGTACCATGGTGCTGCTGCTCTGCTCGCCTGGGCGATGAAGCTTTCGAGGGGGGACGAGAAGACTGCACCTTGCCAAGCTTGTTCTCTGGTGCCTAGACTCGCTACCCCACCATCTGGACATTGATTGACAACACAACCAACCCCCTGGCGGTTGGAGTTTTCGGCATTCCAAATCGGGGAGGAGGCTCTCCCCCACAAGGCAATGGGGGAGTCAACAGGGGGAGACAAGAGGCGCAGGGGTCTCCCTCTGCGCTGGGAATGACAGTGCATCCCACCACACCAGGGAACCATTTTGGGGACTAAGACACACACACCAACTGCATCCCCCGCGTTCTAGACGGCTCTATCGCGTTTTTGCCTTCGCTCGTCTCCGGCCGAGAGGGCTGAAGAGCTCGGACGACAGTGGCCCGGGCCGGATAGTCGTCTTATCGCGGCGAGAGAGAGAGAGAGGGTGAGTGAAACCGTGCAGGGGGTGCCATTGCCCATCGCCTCACCATGATGATACCCTTTTGACAAGTGGCGAAGTTGGAATGGGTTGCAACAGATATGGGGAAGGTATGGGCACGTCAAGCAATGCGAAAAAAAAAAGATTAAAAAAAACGAACTTTGTGGGCGTTTCGACCCAGGATGACTTGTAGCTGCTAGTGTGAACCCGCTTCTCTGAAGAGGAGACGGAGAAAAAAAACTACGACGGGGTGCAGCCGAGATGTCGGCACGAGGGATGAGGGAGGTCTCGAGTCGGGGGTTTCATGATGAGAACCAGGGCTGATATGGCGGGATGCACAAGACAATGAACCAATGATTCCTCCCCAAAATAGCACCAGTACCCTGCTGGCCTCTTAGGAAAGTAGTATGGAGCACGGGGTCTGAGGCAGAGATCCGTTGTTCGCAGCAACATGCCAAAACACCACAAAGGTATATCGGTGGGCCATCTTAGGGGGGGGGCGCTCCGTGGGGTGAGGGCATGTGCCAACCAGCTAAGAGCGAACTAAAATGGCCAATTGCATCTTGACACCCACCTCAATGCGGCGAGCAGGACGAAATTGAAACCAGAATTAGGCTTTTTTAAAGATAGGGGCGAAGGACAGCAGCAAACCGCCCGGTCAGAAATAAAAACAAAACGTTATCCTATACGGAGTGGTTTGTTGCGAGTTCGCCCCCCCCCCCCACTACCACCACCACATGTTGCTATCGACTGGTCATGGACCTCATGGGTGTACGTGCACATGCCCCGGAGGGCGGGGCGGCGTTCATCGGCTCAAACTCTCCCGTGGCCGATCAGGGACGAAATCAATTGCCATGATTAAATTATAATTTTTTTTTCTATCCCGATACTCGGCACTATTCTTAGCAGAGATCGGGGAGTGGCGGCAGCGAACAGGGGTTTGTGCTCTTCGGTGTTTTGCAATCATGGTCAGCTGCCTGCTTTCCTCCTCCCCCCCTGCCCCCCTCTCCTCCTCTTCTCTTTACTCAGCTCGGCGAGAGAGCGCCGCCGCTAAACAAGGTGAACAGGGTAAAGATATCCAACAAGTGCATGAATCTTGAAAGAGGCCCCGTTAGGATAGCTACTCTGGGCAGGCCTATTTGATTTGCCCGCTACTGCGATGCATACATGGTGAGACTGGGTTATCCCGTCTCGTTCCCCCGCCTGAGATACACCCTGACGACGTGTGTGTGTGCGTGTGTGTGAATGTGTGAATGTGTGAATGTGCAATCAGAATTCACTAATCAAAATCCCGGAATATTTCCATACATGTAATGCTATCACACCGCTAACGCCTCCCTTTCTCGCTGCAGCTCACCGTCACCGGTGTCCGGTCGTTTCACCTCGTTGTGCCGCCCTGCAGTCAAGTTCCCATGCCCTGGCGGCCCCCCACGCCGCCTCAACTCGCAATTGCCCAATGCCGTAATCCCGGCCTAAGCCACCAGCAACTCCCGCCTGTAAGTGCTCAGACCTGGGCGTATTCCTTGTTGAATGCCCTCCCGATCACCATTCGTCTAATTTCAGATGTGCCGGCTCCGATCTCGTATAGTTTGGCGCTGTAGACTAGTGGTTAGTTGACTGTCGCTCTCACACATCTATGTCTTGTCCCGCAAAACTGTCCTCGAGCGAGGGGGTGATGATTCGGGCGCCGGGGGACTGCGGCTGTGCCTTCGGAGAATAATTATACAAACCAGGGGGGCCAAGAGAAGAGATCCTCCCCTGAGAAGGGAAAATAATTTTTAAAAAAAAATCTCCGTCAACTTACTCTCGAAGCAGTCGTGACGCTGGCATTTCCTCCACGTAACCCATTCCGCCTAGCAGCTGGATGCTGTCAAGCGCGCACTCGGTCGCTCGCTCTGCAGCGTAAAGGATGGCTCCCGCACAGTCCTGAGTGCGAATCAGGCCCTGCTCGTCAACCGCTTTGGCTGTCGCATAAGTGTAGGCCCGCGACGCTTGTAGCTTCGTGTACATGTCTGCCAGTCTGCCCTGCACCAGCTGGTTGTGCGCAATGGGCTTCCCAAACTGCTTGCGCTGGTGCGTGAAGGGCAGCGAGACGTCGAGAGCGGCCTGCATCAAACCCAGAGGACCGGCGCTCAGCACCAGGCGCTCCAGGTCGAGGCCTTCCATCAGCACGCGCACGCCGCCGTTGACCTTGCCCAGCACGTTCTCGGCGGGCACAAACACGTTGTCAAACATGAGCTCACCCGTGTTGCTGCCGCGCATGCCCATCTTGTCTAGCTTGCGCGCGCAGCTGAATCCCTCCGAGTCGGTGGGCACAATGAAGGCCGTGATGCCCTTGGACGCCTTGTCAGGCTCCGTCTTTGCGTACACGACAATCATGTCGGCGTCGGGCCCGTTGGTGATCCACATCTTGGATCCGTTGATGACATAGCCGCCATTGACTGCTTTTGCCGTGGTTCGCATGCTGACGACGTCACTGCCGGCTCCAGACTCAGACATGGCCAGCGCGCCCACCTTGGTGCCGGCGATGAGGCCCGGTAGGTATCGCTGCTTCTGCTCGGGCGAACCATTGAGCTGGAGCTGGTTGACGCAGAGCTGCGAGTGCGCCGCGTAGCTCAGCGCAATGGACCCAGACGCCCGTGAGAGCTCCTCCATGACGATGCAGTGTGCCTGGTAGCCCATGCCTAACCCGCCGACTTCCTCGTCTGCTGTGATGCCGAGGAACCCCGCCTCGCCCAGCTTCTGCCACATCTCGTTTGGAAACGCATTGCTCTTGTCCGTGTTGGCCGCCACCTCCTCTGTAATCTCACGTCGGGTGAACTCCTGCACGCGCTCCCGCAGCTCGTCGAGCTCCTCGCTCGTTGGTGGTTCGAATCCTTTGGGATGCTTCGACGAGTGCAGTCTGGATTGGAATGTGGGCAGGCACATGGCAGGGCGCCAGTGCTTCGCGACCGCGGGGCGGGCAAGAGCTCGGAGTGGTCGTAGGCTTGCCATTGTGTCTGTGTATATGGATAATGCTGATGGTGATGGTGATGGAAAGGAAGAAGGCAGCTCCTCCGTCCCTGAGAATGATGACCGAGCGTGTTCTGTAGTTTGATCCGACCTGCCGAGGCGAACGGTCAGCAGAGGTCCAAACTTCGGGCGACGGCTTAAAGCGGCCGGCGGGTTCTCACGGTTGGAGGCGGCCGCAGCTTACCCCAACTCGTGAACAATAAAAAATGATCCACGTCTCTATGTAGCTTAGCCCGAGATCTTTGTCCTTTTTTGTGTCCACCCACCTGCTACCCCGGGTTTTAGCTACGTCACAAGCTCGGCCCTAGCTCCCTGGCCACCTCCACGGCTCGGTTACTGTCATCGTCCATAACTTCCCCCAAAAGGATGCTCCCTCAGTTGCCGGCTCTCCCAGCACACAATCAATTCCGCAAGCTGCAACCAAGCCGAAGTCATGTATATCCCACGCTCATCTCGCCAGGCGCTGCGTCTGGGCAGCCAATTTGGCCGTCAGCGCTGCCAGGCTAGCTACCAGCACAACCGAGGTGTCGCCAACCTCACGCCTCCTCACCAAGCCGGTGCCATCTCGCGGCTGCAGACACTCGTCGACACGTCCTCAGATGAGTACAAAGAGAACGAGAAGAACATGGGCGAGGCCATGTCCCGCATCCAGGAGCTTGCGCGCAAGATCCAGCGGGGAGGGTCTGAGAAGGCGAGGGAGAAGCACCTCGCCCGCAAGAAGATGTTGCCTCGGGATCGTGTCACGGCACTGATCGATCCGGGCACCACCTTTTTGGAACTCTCCCAATTTGCAGGCTATGAGCTGTATCCAGAGGCCGAAGTGCCTGCAGGTGGCATCATAACTGGTATCGGTGTTGTCGAGGGCGTCACCTGCATGATTGTCGCCAATGACAGCACCGTGAAGGGCGGTACCTACTATCCCATCACTGTAAAGAAGCATTTACGAGCCCAAGCGGTGGCCCGCGAAAACAAACTACCGTGGGTCTCTGAGAATTGTTGAACATTCGGACCGGTGGACTGACTGTTCTTAGTTGCATCTATCTCGTTGACAGCGGCGGCGCAAACTTACCGCACCAGGCCGACGTCTTCCCTGACGAGAACCACTTTGGCCGTATCTTTTATAACCAGGCCCGCATGAGCTCTGAGGGTGTTCCCCAGATTGCAGTTGTCATGGGACCTTGTACCGCAGGCGGCGCATACGTCCCTGCAATGAGCGATGAGAGCATCATTGTTCAAGAGCAAGGCCACATCTTCCTTGCCGGTCCGCCGCTCGTCAAGGCTGCAACGGGCGAGGTTGTCAGCCACGAAGACCTCGGCGGTGGAAAAATGCACTCGTCTGTTTCTGGTGTCACTGACTATCTCGCCGTGGACGACGCTCACGCGATTGTGCTGGCCCGTCGCTCCATCAGCAACCTCAACTGGCCGACGAGGTCACCAAACACACAAGCGCCCAAGGCTGCTTTTGCCGAACCTCTTCACAACCCAGAGGAGCTTCTCGGGATTGCTTCAACGAATTTGAGAAAACCCCTCCCGATCCGTGAAGTTATTGCACGCATCGTCGATGGTTCAGAGTTTTCCGAGTTCAAGCGTGACTACGGCACGACGCTTGTGACAGGTTTTGCCGAGATTTACGGCCACAAGGTCGGTATTGTTGCCAACGATGGTATCCTATTCTCCACCTCTGCTGTCAAGGGTGCTCACTTTATCGAGCTGTGCTCACAGCGCGGCATTCCGCTTGTGTTCCTGCAAAATATCTCTGGTTTCATGGTCGGTTCACAATCTGAGCGTGAAGGCATCGCCAAACACGGTGCCAAGCTGGTGACGGCCGTTTCGTGTGCCAATGTTCCCAAATTCACCGTCGTGGTGGGTGGCAGTTACGGCGCAGGCAACTATGGCATGTGTGGACGAGCATACTCCCCACGTTTCTTGTGGATGTGGCCCAATGCGCGTATTGGTGTCATGGGCGGTGAGCAACTGGCAGCCGTCATGGAGACAGTTGGACAGAAGGCGGATCCAGAACTCAAGGAGCGTATTGAGAGGGAGAGCGATGCAACATTCTCGTCAGCTCGTCTATGGGTAAGTTCCGGCTTGTTGAAGTCGAATGAAGCAAGCACTAACAATGCGCAGGATGACGGAATTATCCCGCCCCAACATACTCGACGATATCTCGGGTTGGGATTGATGGCAGCCACGGGCGGACGCAACGAAGTGAAGGCGGGTGACACCAAGTTTGGCGTCTTTAGGATGTAATCTAGCGGGTTGGAAGAATTTATAACAGGAAGATGACTGTACGTACATTGGCGTTGCGGACTGTAGTTAGGGAACCACGAATTAACGTCATTTTTGTGTCACTTAAGTCATGCATCTTAAGGGTGTTACCGGGTCGTTGAACATGGATAAATCAAGGCAAAAGCTCAAGAAACCAATTCTTCACAAGATTTGCGGGCATTGTCAAGTCCGTATCTTCCAATATTGCGCGCGAGTTTATCCCTGATAAAACCATGATATTTCCCGGAAGAGAGACTAGGGCTTAGCACTAGCATTATTAGAAAACGTGAAACCAGGCAAATATAATTTCCGTAGCTGAGATATCAGCTTTTTTTAAATTGTGCTTTACCTTGCGGGTTGCTGTTGTGAGATGGTCCCGAGACCTATGAAACCTGTAGTCAATATTTCATCAATGGAGCGCTAATCCTTTGATCATGTTGGCGTTTTTTTTTTCTCTGGCCGGGCCTTCAATCTAGTTCTTTCACTAAGTTGATTGAGACTAGATTGTCTGAATACTGTTGGAGGAACCTATTAAGCACTTTCTTTACCTCATCGGAAACTAAGAGGATCCCTAACAGATGTTATTTAAAGGACTAACACTTATTACGATTGTGTATTAGACTAGTATTAAGTATTAGAGGCTATTATATGATCCTCAAGTCGGGCGTCGTGAGCCCCTTTGCTGAGCTGAGTTCCGATCAAGAGAAGGAGCGATACCTCGGTTCCACTTAGTATTTTCAGTCAACACAGAATTAACAGGGTCTGTGCAATTATGCAGTCTTGTCGTAGGCTCTCTAAAGAATCTCTCTAGGCGTCGCACATTGCTGCAGTACTCATGGGGAATAAAGCTTCCCCTCGGCGCGCATAATTGGAAAGAAGGGTCTGTTTTCAAGTCGTAGCTCATCAAATTTTCCAACAATGGCTTGCCATAGCAGTTAGCCCACCGTGAAGCTATAGTGAGATCTCTATGAGGTTTCTCTCTAATTCTTATTTCTTCTACTACTCCCGATAGGTTTGCACCCGAAGTCTCATCCTTACACACATCACACCTTGGATCCTTGCCTGCAACACACCGTCCCTTGCCCCATAGTTCAGCCTATCCTCTCCAGAAAGAATGTGTTACAGGTTTGGAATCAAAAGTAATAGGCTAAATATATAGAAAATAACGTAGAGGATGGGCCCCCTTGGTCGGGTGTTCCTTGAGATCCCATATCCGGATTAGGCCGCGAAATTTTCTATGGCACTTTATTCTATCTCGATCCTTGGGTAGTCTACGGCTTTAAGGATCCGATCAACCATACATCGGGACAAATACGATCGTTTAATAACATGGAAGCACGGGTCAGTAATTACCAGCACCAGATGGTCCCTTGTAGTGAACTTCTTCCAGTGGCCTGGACTATAAACAACTACACCCGGGCTGCATGGAAAGCCGAAGTGATTGGTAATATCAGACAGAGCCTGCTCAGAAGCTATTGAATCGCTCCGCTCCGCTTGGAATCGTGCCGACCAAACTCACGAAATTTGATAGATCCAATGCCCAAACAAATATATGTGATACTTGCGGTAACAGTTGAATGGGCACCGCAAGTAATGTGATCACTGGCACTTTCAGCCGCAACATGTGGCGCTGTGGCACTCGGCATACCGAATTTAGGTATCATGAGGTCGCCCTTGGAACCATCAATCAACCAGCCCGGGTAGCTCAATTGGTCAGAGCGTGCGGCTTTTACAACGGCTCTTCGGAACCAACGTTGATACCGCAAGGCTAGGGGTTCGACCCCCCTCTCGGGCGGCCTTGGTTGTTCTTTTTGAACTTCATTTTTGCTTGAGAGATCGATAATGGTTGTGTATTGCAAGACTGTCCATTCTTGCGATACTTTACTTGGCATAGAATAGAGGTAGAGGTGATGGCTCCCGGCACATCGGCGACGAGTGGGTCCTTCGGCGTGTACTGCTGTCCCATACTCGGATCCGGGCTCCACAATCCCAGCGCTTGTACGCGTGCATGAGTAATCGTGTCTGTTTTTTTACTGGTAGGGAGCTAAGCAAAGACGGAATAAGAAAAAAGGAAGATATAATTGTGCTTGGTTTTTTCTTTCCTACTTGTTCTTACTACGGAGGGAAACCTAGTCCATCCCGAGTTAAACACAAGTAGGAGACATACATAGAGTAGTTTTCTAGTAATAGCACCGCCACCGCTAAGCTGGCACATCAGTAACAGTTCTATCAACGAATATTTTATCGAATTCTGCCATCAATTGGATTGTGGGGTCTTCGGACAAGGGTGACACCTCAAGACAATACATTAGCTGGAGATATGGCCACTTCTCTCAGCTTTAGCGAATAACCAGCCGGGATGAATGCCAGATGCTGGATCGCCCCCATGGATTGGTCAATGATCAGTCCTCCAACAGCGTTTAAGAGACAGTAACAGCAGAGGGGAAGCGATTGTGGCTGACCTGGGCTAACCCCTTCCTCAGGCGCATCTTTTCCTAGGCTGCCCGTCTATACTCCTATAGATGATTTAATCAGCACAAACATGGCTCTATTCACGTCTTCTGGAGTGCATTCGCCAATAATTAAATCACCAGACAGTGTAGGGTAGCAAGTGTCAGATGTAGAATCTCGCGAGGAAAGCTTTGAGGGGAGTTGCTGGGTTAATAGCCCTACTTTTTGCGCCCTTCCTATCAGATTCGTCAACTTGACAAGCCACTGCCCAATGACAAAGCCTATCATAGCCTACTCTACCTGTAGAGTAGAGAAACGAAGCAAAAAGAGTATCGAGTGCGTGATCTGGGAATCGAACCCAGGGCTCCCCGACGTTGCTCGGATGGCAACGGAGAATTTTACCACTAAACCAATCACGCTTGCTGATTGGTTGAAGCCCGTGTCGAATGAGGTCAATATAGTGTAGATTGACGAAGCAAGTATCGATACAAACCGCTGGCTGAGGAGTCTTATTTAGAGTCGACGTACATGAACTTAGCTCACCCTTGGTTGACGCAGGGATGCCTGTCCTGTCAACCGAGATGGGGAGCTGCTTGAGGTGGTGCTGAACGCGATTTGTCGAGCTCCCTACCAGATAGCAACGGCCGTGTAGGAAAAGTCACCTACCCATTTGCTCAGATGCAGCGTTCAAGGAGCCATTTGAACGGGATGAACTACCGGAAATCCTTTGATCAATTACTGGCAAAACTGGTAACGGTTGGCGACTGAAAGCTCTCTACATTGGTGCTTGCTCTCGATCAAGTATATTGGGACAGCGTGCCAAACAGGTAGCCAGGGCTATGTTGATGGCATAAGTACAAATCCAGCTTGCAATGCTAGCATCACTACGAATGACATCCCATTTCGCGAAATATATCACTTTGGCAAACTCTGAGCGAACACTGATGATGATATGAAAAGTTCGGAGATCCTACAGGTGATGTATTTTGATAAAGGGGCCTATGTTGTACTGGCCTAGCGAAGCGCAAGCCTGCCCCAATTTAGGTCTCCAGCGGTTTTTGACCCTCGCTTCTTAAGATACCATTTACACGAATCACTCACCAACGAGCATTCTTCGGGTAGAATTCTTCCACGTCCGAGTCTAGCGAGGAAGTGGTGCGCGATTCTGCAGAGGGCTGGTCGCCTGCCACAACCTCTCCGGTCTCAGCCTCGGGGTACAGCCGGCTGCGGTGCTCAGAACTGAACTGGCGGAATTGGTGATCCGACATGATGGTTCTGGCCAGCCTCAGAAATGCCTGTAACGGGAATCCGACTTGAATCCTGGATGCTATCTGGCCCATATCCATTATCTGTTCCAGACTCGCCGAGGGATGGGCCCGAGGAGCGGCGGTGCTGTGAACCCGAGGAGTATTGTCAGCCCGAGGAGCATTGTTCACCTGAGGAGCAGAAGTGTTGTCGACTGGAGGAACAATATTGTTGGCCCGAGCAATAGAGGTGCCGTCGGCTCGAGAAACAGAGGCGTCTTCCACACGAGCCCTCTTTCTCCCCGCCTGGATAGGTTGATTGGCAGCCTTTAACTCCTTGACGGTATCCTTGAAGGAGTGGTTGATCTGTACGTACAAGTCCCTTGACTCCTCAAGAGACATGGTGATGTCCTGCTGCTGAGCCTGAGCCTCCCACAGATCTTCCATCATCATTTCCATTGACGACGTAAGCTCTCGGTTTCTGGTGAGAGCCTTGTGCATGGAAGCCACGAGCTCCTGGTCGTGGACCCGAGACGTCCTCATCCCTTCGAGCATGCTCTGCACCTGCTCCTTGCACTCACCGCCGGAGTTGCAAGCAGCATCGTGCACAGAGTCGTCGAACTGCTTTGCCATGGCCAGCAGAGCCCGTCGTGTGTGCGGCTCCTTTGTAGCTTGAGCGACGGCTCGGATCTGCATCCCTTGGTCCTTCATTCTGCCAGTCACCTGGTCTTCGAGGACGTACGTGTGCCGAGTCAAGTTCTCTGTTGATGATGCGATGAAGGTGAGCCACTTTGTATCGTATCGACTACACCACGTATATATTTTGTCTTTGAGATGGTCCGGCATCACCATGACTCTTTCTTCGGTGAGCCACGCCTTCATGGCTCCTCGCAAGTCACCCTGGTTGTGTTTCCTTGATTTTCCTAGTTTCTCAAATAGATCCCCGGATGCCTCGATTGCTTCGTCTCGAGTGATAGTGATTTCCGTCTTCGTAGTGTGATTAGGCGTCAAGCTCCGGCCTTGAGGATACCCCCACGTCGGGCTCATCACCAAGTCACCCATGATGTCGATGCTTGGGGAATCTGAGCACAGTTTTGCCATCCAATTAGCCTCGCCTATATGTGCAACGAGTCTTTTTCTGACTTACAGCAATATCTTTCTAAGATCAAGACAAATGGAGGATGTAATTGGCTACTAGGAAGCAAAAAATGCGGCCTGGCGCTGGTTGTGGGAGATGAGAAAAGAAGGAGGGGGCCAAACGATGCGGGAATGTGCTCTCGGCTTTATAGCTAACGATGTAGTATGTGTAACAGTACGTACATCTCAGCTGAGGAGTGTTATTCTGGTGTTCAGTGAACCGACGTGAACGGTTGGGTGAATCCTTTGTGCACCCCCGGACGCTCGACTCCGAATCGTTTCCACCAGTAACGACTTCGTGGCCCCAGCCTGTGCGACCTTTGGGAGACGCACACTTGTCGCACGAGCAGGTGACGGGAAATAAAATGCTCCGAAGACTTGCATGAATGCGTCACAGTAAAAAAAAAAAAAAACTTTCAGCAGAGGGTAACACAGGCAGTGTCGAGCATCAGGTGCGTTCTGCTAGAACAACAGCAGCAACAACATGTTTACGGTGCATAAAAACGGCACAGCAAGTCACTACGCATCGGGTTTCCTCTAGACAATCACTCTCGGTCTTCTGTGTATGGCAGTCGTGAGGAGCAAAACCTTGACGAGCTGAACTACCCCCAACCTTTGGGTAACACAACATCTGTCCTACGCCCTAGTCAGTTTCACGAGAAATTACACAGATACGGTGTCACAATTTTACTCACTCCAATTATTCAGAGCAAAATGAATGGATATTGACACCCTCAACCTGTGATCCATCCTCCAATCCCTCCCTTAGTCTTGCCAAGTGTACACGTTGGGAGAGTTGAAGGGGTTCATTCAAAAACAGTAGTCTTTGCCGAAAAAAAAAAGTAAAAAGAAAGAAAAAAGATGGACCGCAGGCTCAAGAGTCGCCGACTTGTGCATCAGTCGCCGTGTTGCTGTTGCACCACCAGCCCAAGTGTTTGTGGAGTGAAGGGTGGTTTTTTAGGTTTGACATAGCGTTCTCTGCAGGTGCGGGGAGGAAATGTCCCGTTCAGCAGAGTGGCTTGCAAATAGCGCAAGTTGATCTCAAGAGTATGTTGCTGTCATGGAGAGCACATGTTCAATTGTATCCAATATGGCAACTACGCATCGAGCCTGGTCATGATCCTTGTCGCTCTAGCTCCACGCTGGCGAGCTTGTTACACTAGCCTCGTTCTGACTAGCTTGGCCTACCCACATCATAAGGGTCTCATGATGATGATGATGATGATGATGATGCAATGTGGTTCACGCTGTATTCAAGTACGTCTGCTCATGATATGCAATGCTATTTCGTTTTACAAATTTCTTACAGCTCCTCCGAGATCTTGCCAGAGGTCTGGTAAGCCTCAACAATCTTGTCCAGGTAGGCTGCCATTCGGTAACCAGCTCGGGCAATCTGTTTCTGCACCACAGGGGCAGCCGCCTCGTAGTAGCTGCCTCCGAGTTCCTGGCCCTTGATGGCCTCCGCGCCCTCGGGGAGGACTAGGATGACGTGTTAGCGGATGTGGACGTTTTTCAATTACAAGGGTGCAACTTGGAACTTACCATACTGGCAGACGAGCTTGTTGGTCTCGCCCGACCAGGCCAGACCGGTGCTGGTGGGGTCGTTGAAGTCGAGATCCTTCAACCACGAATCCTTCTCGTCCGTGTACTCGCCGTCTTTGATGGCCTGGGCCAAGCGGGAAGACCACTCCACAGCCCTCGCAGCGGGGCCTTTGGGCATGCCGGGCAGGCTGTCGAGCAGCTTATCGACAATGGAGGAATCCCACACGTGGTGGAGGTTGTAGCGGGAATGGTCAAAGTGGACGTAGATCCTGTTGCCGCCGAGGGCTGTGTTCTCGTTGTGGAGAGGCTGATGCATGTCACCGATGAAGTGGATAACAAACTTGGCGGCCATGTTGCGCTCGCTGAGAGGCAAGTCGTGGTCGAGCGACCGCTGGGTGTAGTTGGCTAGGGCGCTGATGACGCAGCCGCCCTCGCAGTCGCGCTTGTAGTCGACACTGCACTGGCCGGGCGGCGCATCGTGGGCGTCGATGAAGTGAAGGTTCTTGCTCCATCTGCCCCAGTCGGTGTATCGGATGGAATCGGCCCAGGGCGCAACTTTGGCCAAGTAGTCGGTGTCCTGGTTGCCGAGGAGCTCCTTGAAGAAGGCTTCAGTCGTGTTGGAGACGAAGTGGCTCGCGACGTAGGCCGTGGTGCTGTGGCCGAACCCTGCGCGACGTCATTAGCACTTGGTTTGCATTCGCAGGGAAGCTCAAAGCTTTGGAGCTCCGGGGTTAGGGATTACGTACAGCCCCAGGCAGCGGCTCCGGGGAGGCCAATGGCGCTCATGGCCAGGGCGCTGGTGGAGGCGAACTTCATGATGCGATGCGGAATGCGGTGGAATGAAGATTGGGTGGATAGATGGGGCGAGAAAGAAGAGTACGACTACGCAGCGTGAAGCGGAGGGCAATGCTACCTGGAGCTTATATATGCTCCGGGGACTTAAATCTGGAACTGTTGTGTCTGAGGCACTGCAAGGCTGCGCTGGACTGCTGGGGTTGGCCTGGAGCCGGGATCCGCATCATGCTTCACCAATAGTCTGGAGCCAAAAGTTGCTAGAGGAACCAGGGCCCGTGAAACCATTGGAACAGGGACCGCCTCCCGCCGCCGGCAAATCAGCATTGCTGTCAGCGCATGCGAGCCCCACGTGAAGCCCGTGTGCCTCTGGACTGGTGCTGGGGTTGGCTGCTCATGATGAACGGGCGGAGTTGTCATGCCATGGCTGGCTGGAGGCCGGAGGCTGGCTGGATGCTGCACGTAAACGTGCTATTGAACGGTAGCTGGGTCTTAACGTTCCCAAATAGGAATCCCCAGGTCGGTCTATCTCCCCGAAGTATGTAAGGGGGACATGGGTGGGAGACGAGGAACGCCGCCAATCTCCAGTTTTGACACTATGACTGATCTACGCAGCCATCTGCGGGGGAAGAGTGCGTTCTCGGGAGCGAGCGGAGATCAGGAAGCAGAGGGGGGAAGGGAGGGTGGAAGGAAGGGGGAGGAAGAGGTCGGGAAGCGCGAGACAGTGACTGAGTCGATAAAAAGGCTGAAATGCTCCCCCGTCGCTGTCGGACGCAAAAGGGATAAAATCCAAGGTTAAGCGGGCTGTCGGGCTGTCGGGCCATTCATTCACGGTGCTGCAGACAGCCGCAGCGCAGCAGCTTATCTCTGATTCTGATCTGCCGCTACTGTGCGACGCTACTATCTCATGCGAGGCAGACCCGGGGATACAGCACATACAGTAGCATTCTGGGGTACCAAGCGTGCCTGCCTACCGTCGCAGCCAAGCATGGGACCCTCCTCGACGGCTCCTGACGGGCCCTCCACGAGCCCGAGAGAAGCTGGATGACATCTCGTGCCGTGGGCTGCGCGTCTCACCTCCCTCACACGCTCCCCACGCGACGTCAACTGAGGCCTCGCAGCACAAGGGTCGCCATGCCCAACTGAGTAGCTGGGAACGAGCGGACCCCGGTTTTTAGCTCACAAGATCCCGCTCCGGGCGGCCTTGTGCGTCACAGTGCGTCACCCGGTCCCCCCCCCCCAGCAGCCCACCAGCAGCCTCCCAGCGCCGCCTGCACCGCCCGATAAGCGCTGGCCAATACAGGCAGTTCCAATTCAACACCTCGCCGCCGCAGCCCACTGAGCACGGAGCGATAGGCCGCTAAACAGGGTATCCACCATGGCTCACTCAAGCCATGGCCAAGCCCAGCCCTGAGCGAGAGAGAGGGAACGATGCAAGCCGAGGGGTCTGATAAGGCCGACTCATTGTCGCTCATCTTATCCGATAACGGGCCGCTCGAGTCGAGTTAAACTTATCTCCCCTGCTCTCCCTTTTATCACGGCTTTGTCTCCTGGTCGCGTGTGCTCGCCAACTCTGTCTCGTAATCCTACCGTCTCGCCTTTATCCTCTCGCTCTCGACGTAGTTGTGCGCTCCTCGCATCATTCTGTTTATCCCAGTTCTTACAAAAACAGGCGCGCGTCGAGTCACAATGCCGTTCCCCATGGTCGCAACCTTGGCCGACACCGTGACCGAGGCTCTCCCAATCCGGGAGGCCCTCTCGGGCATCTTTGGCAGCATCAGTTTGACTGCCTGGATGTGTCTTCTGGTATGTTTTGTTTGAGGCGTTTTTTTTCTTCTCTCTCGCCGACTACACATCTCGGGAAACTCTGCTGACACTATCAACAGCTTCCGCAGTTGCTCACAAACTACCGGACCCAGAGCGCCGATGGCCTCAGCATGGTGTTCCTCACCATCTGGCTTTTTGGCGATTTGACAAATCTTTTCGGTTCGTACCAGTTTTCGTTTCCTCTCTGGTCGCATTCTTGATTTGAATCTTCGTGCAAGACCTGGTTCTGTCCGGTCGCCGGCCTCTCCCACGGGCCATCGGTTCTCCCGCCTTTCCAGAAGCAAAATTTGACAGGCTTTTTTTTTTTTTTTTTTGCCTTTCCTAGCGGCGTCCACCATTGCTAGTCGTCACAGTCACTAACGGAACGCAGGAGCGTTATTTACCAACCTCGCTCCGACGGCCATCGCCCTGGCCAGCTATTTTTGCTGCTCTGACATCATTCTCATCAGCCAGTGTCTCTACTACAACAGGAAGAACGCCCGCCGAGCGGCTGCCCAGCAAAGCGAACAGCCCACCGATGCTTCGGAGGAGTCACCGCTCCTCTCGGGATCCGGATCGCAGGCCCGAAAGATTTCTGAGGGTGAGAACGATGCGACAGTTGGAAACACCTGGGTCTTCAACGCCCTGAGTCTGCTCGGCGTGTATTGCGTGGGATTCACCGGCTGGTTCATCTCGTACAAGGCCGGCGCATGGGACAGTGCCCAGCCAAGTCCATCCGATGATGTTCACGCGACCAAGAGCACTACGGAAATCGTCGGTCTCGTCCTAGGCTACATGAGCGCTGCTTGCTATCTCTGGTATGTGTGGGATGACCTCGGGACTGTGAGACAAGGCTAACCTGTTGCAGCGCACGAATCCCTCAGATCCTCAAGAACTACCGCCAAAAGTCGTGCGAGGGTCTTGCCCTGCTCTTCTTCATGCTCTCGCTGACAGGCAATCTCATGTACGGCATGAGCCTCTTCTCGTACTCGCAGGAGAAGGCGTACCTGCTCAAAGCAGTCCCCTGGTTCATGGGATCTCTCGGAACCATT
This sequence comes from Calonectria pseudoreteaudii, assembly GCA_001879505.1. Classification (NCBI taxonomy): domain Eukaryota; kingdom Fungi; phylum Ascomycota; class Sordariomycetes; order Hypocreales; family Nectriaceae; genus Calonectria; species Calonectria pseudoreteaudii. The sequence continues at coordinate 2,253,812 of KV875229.1, forward strand.
GTCGAGGACTGCATCATCTTTGTACAGTTCCGACTGTACTCGAAGAACACACGAAGCAACACCATCGAATCTTGATGACCTGGAGATATCGGAGAAGGTTTGTCCCAGGAGGGCCACGCGACATAATGCGACGCTGGAAATGTGAATCATGCTGCATGGGTTAGGCGTTTGGACATGGGTTTTGCCGAGGGGTGTCGAATGCACGTGTCGTGGGTCGTGTGATGCACAGTCAGCATTCGAATACCAGACGGCTGGGATAATTTGGATTGGCTGCTCCGCTGTTTAGTAGATGGGAAGACGATATTACAGCACTGCATTGATGAGGAACATCATTTTTTGTCAGATTGAGCGTCTGTCAGGTGTTTTTGGTTAGATTTTTTTTTTGCCCTGATATATGGCCCCGGGATTTGTTGGACATATTACACATACAAACACAACACAGATTGGTTCCCAGCATCACAACTCTAAAAAAGATTGGAAATTGTCGTGCTATTATTACGCAGGGTGGATAGCGAAAAGCGCATCCATGTGGGTCTGTCCACTGCCGATGACCTCCGATGGCGGGGGACCGTTTTTTTTTGTAGGCCATGGCGGGGTTGTCGAGGGAGTCGACTCATCCGTCGGCTCGAGGCTTAAAAACCACTACTCGTCTCCTTCAAATCCACTACACCCTCCGTCGCCGCTGACTCTTGGACGATCCCATTGCCTTAGTTTAGAGAGCTGCTCATTAACAACATGCCTGAATTCCCCATCAAGAAGTGCGGTACGTTGCCCCTCTTCGCGTCCAGGTGCCAATTTGCCCCTCCGTCATGGGTTGACAAGGGGACCGCTCGACCATAGCCCAAACACGCCTGCTCATGCCCATACCTCTCCACATGGCCATTGGTTGATGCTCTAGCTAACTCGCACTCTCTTCAGGTGTCCTCGGTGCCACAGGCTCCGTCGGCCAGCGATTCATCCTGCTCCTCGCCCAGCACCCCTTCCTCAAGCTCCACGCCATCGGAGCCTCGTCTCGCTCTGCCGGAAAGAAGTACAAGGATGCCGTCCGCTGGAAGCAAGCCTCGCCAATTGGCGATGTTGCCGAGATGGTCGTAAGGGAGTGTAAGGCCGAGGAGTTCAAGGACTGCGACGTCGTCTTCAGCGGTCTCGACTCTGACGTCGCCGGCGAGATTGGTATGGCTTTCCTCTGCCGATGCAGAACACAAGAACAAGATCCTCGCCTTCATGCTAACCCAATCAAACAGAACTCGCTTTTACTCAAGCCGAGATTCCCATCTTCTCCAACGCCAAAAACTACCGCCGCGATCCACTTGTGCCCCTCGTCGTCCCTACCGTCAACCTTCCTCATCTCGACCTCATCCCCCACCAGCAGGCCCAGCGCGGCCTCAAGAAGGGCTTCCTCGTCTGCAACTCCAACTGCGCCGTCATCGGTCTTGTCATCCCCTTTGCCGCCCTCCAGGCTGCCTTCGGCCCCATCTCCACCGTCAGCATCGTTACCATGCAAGCCGTCTCCGGCGCCGGCTACCCCGGTGTGTCGAGCATGGACGTCATTGACAACGTCGTCCCCTTCATCCAGGGCGAGGAGGACAAGCTCGAGACCGAGGCCCGCAAGATCCTCGGCAGCATCAACGACTCCAAGACCGCATTTGTCGAGCAGGAGTCCCTCCGTGTTTCCGCCGCCTGCAACCGTGTTCCCGTCATGGACGGCCACACGGCTTGTGTCAGTCTCAAGTTTGAGCGCCAGCCCGCCCCCTCAGCTGAGCAGGTCAAGGAGGCTCTCCGCGCCTACAGCTCAGAAGCCCAGGCTCTGGGCTGCCCCTCAGCCCCCACGCCCGCCATCAAGGTTTTCGACGAGGCCGACCGACCCCAGCCCCGTCTTGACCGCGACCTGGGCCGTGGCTACACCGTCAGCGTTGGTCGCGTTCGCGAGGACGAGAGTGGTATCTTCGACCTCAAGTTCGTTGCTCTCAGCCACAACAGTAAGTTTTCCACGCCAGATTCCAAAGCCAGGTTGCAGACTACTAACACCAGGCAGCTGTTATTGGAGCAGCTGGATCCTCGATATTGAATGCCGAGGCTGCTGTGCTCAAGGGATACATCTAAATATGGATATATAAATGTTAGAATAGTTTTGTAGAAAATAAAAATACCCCATGACTTTATTGGACAATGACGTGGGATCATCTTATACTTGGATCCGCCGGAAACGTACAAGAGCCTGCCCCACCACGGGTGGACCTTTGAAACTAGGGATTGAAGTCAGAATACAACTACATGTTTCTCAAATATGTGATTGCCGTTGGAATGTTTCTCTCTTTTCTTGGCCAATCATCCTGACTCGTCTTCTGGCCGCTTTTTCGGGTGGCGGCTTACATATGCACGCATGAAACACATAAGTGCGGGGTTGATTGCAATCGAGGCGACGCGGTGGTTGTTCATCTCAACAACGTTACCCCCAGCAGCTCAAAGGCGACAACAATGAGTGCGGGCGGTACCCCAGCTGGAGCCCAAGTGCCGTCGACGGCGAGGTTCGACCGGCAGTGCGGGGTCCTTACACCACCACCATCACCCTCACAGAGCGGCGAAAGCGACGATGATGATTTCCACACGCCGCGTCGCGAACTGAAGCGCGCCCGACACGTCAGTCTTGAAAACGACGACGACGTTCCTCTCGACGTCTGGGACCTGCTCACCCGTCTACATGAAACCAGAGATGGCGTCAAGGTCATCCCTGCAGAGGCGCGAGCGAGGTACGAGCAAAGAGCGGGCTTTTCGCTCGCACCAAACGCTACCTACCTGCCTAGTGATTGGCCCCCCGGTCAAGCGAACCTAGAGCCAAAATCAGACATGGATTGGGGATCGGCCAGCTTCGTTTGCTTGGCCACCCTGGACGAGCTAAAAAACCCCCGACCGACCTGGAATGACGTTCATGCCGCCGTGCTCGTCACTGTCATCGCCGTTTGGCATTCGCCCCTTGTTGCCCTGCGTCGCACCACAGACGCGAGGATTGATAAGCGTTATCGCCCAGAGCACACGAGCGCCTCCAGCAAAATGACTGATTTTTGCATCGCCTTAGAGGTGCCCTACCCCGGGTTCCCCCGCCACCAGGACCTGCCTGTCCGCAACCGCCTGGACAACCTGGGCCGTCACATCTCCATCAACCACACGTCGTGGGCTGTGAGGAATCTCCGCCACCAGCCCATCGCCATCAGTGTTGCATGTAAGGAACATTATGAGACAGACGACGAGGTCAAGGCAAGGTTAGGATTGTGGGTAGCCGCCCAGATGAAAAAGCTGCAGGACCTTTGCGCCCCCGGTTCCGACAATCACGCCGTCCTAGGTGTGACACTGCCGCTGGTGCTAGTGCGTGGCTGCGAGTGGACGGTCCTGTTTGCCCGAGACCGGGGCGACGAAATCCACATTATCGAGGCGTTGACTGTTGGCAAAACAGATACCATGCTGGGGTGTTTCAAGGTCTTTGCCATGATACGTTGGCTTTTGGCCTGGTCGAGGATGACTTTGCTACCGTGGATGCTGCGGAATACCATCCAATTACCGTGGCCGTGAATTATGATCATGATGATTCTTGTTGCAGTGCGGCCCAATCTGCTTCCAAAAGTTTTCTTATTTTTCCTTGTCTTGTCTTTTGGGTTAGCTTTGTGCATTGTGATATGGGTTTCACGGGCTCTGGTGCTAGTACATACCAGCAGCTGGTGCTCTCTAAATGTTGAGCAAGCTGGGTAGGGCTGAACAGCGTCATCGGCGCATCCCTGAATGGTATAATCATATTGGGCCTGGGGGCAAATAAAGGCATGTCGACGATGGTGAAGTTTGGAAATGAATTTTGCTGCGGTGCTGTCATGTGTAAACGTCACGTGCCCATCATTTCGTAACGAGTATCTCTTTTCGGCATTTGTACCTGCCAGGTACTTACTTATTCAACCGCCGGCTTCGCCCAAGAAGTACCGTTATTAGTAATGTTGGCAACTGATCCTAAACGACATGGCCTGCACGGCCAACGTCACTTTGACAACACCGAGTGTCATGGAACATATATATTTCATCAAAGCCAGCTGCTATTCACCATCACATATTTTCAGATTTCTCTTCACACATTTCTGGATCTAATTTACCCAGATGCAAAACGAGGGACCGATGTTCGCTGCCTTGTAAGTGGTCATGAAAACTTTGATATCGCACCTTGATAGCTGTAGCAAAGTATTGGTTGTCAACATATCCCAGCCAGAAGAAAGAAAGAAAAAAGAGACACAGGTATGATTCGAACCTCGAACGCCTGTGGAAAAAAATTAACAAAAAATAAAGCACGGTTTCCCGTTTTTCACGCCCTGCTACCACTCTTTTGGTGGTGGTACTACAGCGCGTCCAGCTTTCGCCTTGGATATTTCTTTGCACTGTTCTCCAACCCCGGCTGCCCGGTGCTGGTCTACGTGATCATAGCCGGGGGTTGGCAGTGTGTCTGAGGATCGATCCCTGAGCGATGACTTGAGCTGTTAAAGGTTTACGGTGGAAATTGTTTACCGCTCGACCAAGTCACCCCTCAGGGACCTCTCCACCAATTGTTGGGAGGATTAGAGTTGGACGCAGTTATAACATTTGGAAACTACCAGGCCCCTTACGGGCTGTCACGGGGTGCGAACCCTTCTTAGTCATGTCATGGTTTGTCATGAATCTTTGTATTCCATACCGCGTTTTGCGGCAACCACTTGGGTATATCTCGATAGTCTCTCCCATACGCCCTTCAACCAATAATCTAGATCCGCTCTGGCCAATTGTGTTGGCGTCAACTAAAAAGGAAAAAAAAAGCCTAAATTGGCGTGTCAGGAAATTGAGCTCCGTTTTGCCCAACCTCAGTACGCTGGCTGTAGTCATGTGTTTGATGAGATCCGCCTATCATGCTTCAAATGCGCCATGATTAACTCCATAAAGACAAAAGAAATAGAATTAGGCCGATAGAGCCTGTATTGCCGCGCCCTATCGGTTGCGGTCCTCGGGGGATCGTGATCGCGCGCCACCGAAGCTGCTCGAAAACAGGTTCAACCAACCATCGGGTCGCGTCCACCCTCGTGAAGTACGCTGTTCGGCGGGCAACAGACCTTGCTCAAGGTCCTCTTCTCGCTCATCGGAGCGGGCACCAGAGCCTTCAGCAATGGTCTCGTCGTCGTCGCTGTCATCTCGGTACGGTTCATAATGAGGTTCGGATGAGGGGCCATGAGCGAGAGATCGAACAACATCGCCTTTACAGATGGGGCAGGTTCGTCGACGAGTAACAAGCCAGGGTGTACTAGAGTCTTGGTCAGTCTAAGATATTACAGCAAGGCGCGAAATCACTCACATGCACTCAACGTGAAACTCGTGTCCGCATGGCAAGCTCATCACTTGGCTTACACCATCGACATACTCTTCCAGGCATACAACGCACTCCACCTGTCGACCCATGTACTTTTTCCACTCAGCAGAGAAGCCGCCAGCGCCCTTCTCATTCTTTTGCGTCTTCCGCGGCCCAGAAGATGGCGTAGGAATAGCAGCGCTCGCCGTGGGTAGGGACTCAATTTCAAGTGCACCCGTGGTCCTTGATCGGGTGCGTGGCCGGGATGGGCTATCCTGCAACAAAGGAGTAGTGGGGGACGAGCTGGTAGGGGAGGGTGTTCTCGGGGTGTCGGTTGGCGTGGTGGCGACGGTGTGGTATGTGCGAACTGGGAGGCGCTCAACAACAGACTTGGGTGCCCTCCAGCGCCTGCGGCGGATCCGGGCTCGGAGGATGAGCATAGAATACACGACAGTCAATGTCACCAGCGGGCTAATAACTAGCACGAGGAGCGTATCAAAGAAGGGACTGGCACTGCTTGTGGGAGTAATGGTTACCCACAGGCCTTCGCGGACGGGACCTTGGGGTTCGTCGGACGAATACAAGTCGTGGTTGGTCAAGCTGTCGGCATCATTGTTGTTACCTTGCTCGGTTTCAGTTTCAGCAAAAACCTTGGAGATGAAGGTGTCCCGATCTCCGGAAGCACCAGAAACACCCTCGTTGTTGTCCTCTCCCGAGAAGGGACTGCGGGCGTTATTTGCGAGTCTCTTCTCTAATCCGCGCCGGCCTGCCATGCCAGCCGCAGGTCGAGACCAGCGCAAGAACCGGGAGAAGGTAGCAGCCGCGTCCGCTGCGAGGGATGACCTCTTTGCAAAGGGTGATCCTGCGCTGGCGGACTGGGACGGCTTTACCTGCTTTTTGTTTTGGCTAGATCTGGCACCCCTCTGGACCTTGAAGATGAGGTTTCCTTCGGCGTCTATCGTCTCCTCAATGAAGCTCCCGGGCTGGGTGAGAGAGGAGAGGATCTGAGCAGTGGTGCGAGCAGTAAAAACAGAGGGGATAGTAATGTTATCAACCTCTGGGCCATGTGCAAACATCTGGATAAGAGGGCCACCCTTCTGGTTATCTCCCACGATAACGCCAATAGCACCCCGGCGCTGCGCCCACATGACCTTGTCGAGGAAACCACACCCACCACGCATCAGCAGCACAATCTTGCCCTGGATCTCGTCAGTGTGGGCGGTGTGTATGACGGGCGTGCCAACGGTCGAGGACTTGGTCTGTGACGACTGAGACTGAGGCTCTGAGGCGGCCTGGCTGTTTTGGCCGGAGCGCTTCTTGGCCTGGTTGGGGCCGCCGAACCTGGGAATGGCGGCCTGAGGGATAGCTTCCCGCAGAGCCTTGTTCAGGCTGGCACTGTCAGTGCTCTTGTCCCATCCCGGAAGATCGCCACAGCCCAGCTCGGCGCCCGAACCCAAAGTATCCTCGGCAAAGCCATTTCCCACCCACAATTGGCCGCTGAGACCTCTGGCGGCGAGTTTAGGACCGAAAGCAGCGGGGCGGGCGGCGAAGGAGGTGCTATTGTCGTCGGTCAAGCTGATGGCAGCGTTTGGAGGGAAGAGAGAGAATGGCGTGTTGTAATACATGAAGCGCCATGGTTTTTTGGTAGTTGAGGAATCCGACTTTGATGTGAACTGAGACTTTGCATGGCCGCTTCTGGACGTGGCGGGGTAGGTGGAGGAGCCGGCGGATCGTGTGGAGGACGAGAGAGCGCGGAACAACAGGAAGAGGGACGCAGTGAGGAAAAAGACGAGAATGGCGATCCGGGGAGGACGCATATTGGGCGGTTGAGTCGTTGCAGGTTTTGAGGTGCGACGAGAGAGTAGAGGAAACAAACAATACGAGAGAGGGAGAGGTGAGTAGGTTTTAGGTACAGCGAGTGGTGCACAAGCGGCGGCGTTAGTGACGTGAGAGGTAAGGTGATTCGTAGCTCCCACCACCAGTGGCCCGCCGTACGACGAGTCTTGGGGCCGGCGTCAGGATGTGACGGATCATGCGCCGCTCGGTTCTGCGCTGCGCTGCACTCTGCTAATGCTTCAATTCGCTGCACTCTTCTGCACTGCTGTTCCGCTCAGTGAGACAGCACACCGGCCGGGGGGGAGGAGGTAGGGAATCGAGGGCCGGGTCGAGAAGAGTGGGAGGCAGAGGCAGAGGCAGGGGAGATGGTGAGGAAACAAAACAAGCCGGGCAGGATAAAAAGGAAACGAAAAAGAAAGGAAAAAAGAAGACCAAAAATACGCGCATACACTTGTCAGAGAACAAGTGCGCAGACGGGGATGGGCAGGTGCATGTAAGTACGATGGAGCAGAAACAGAGGAAGAAGAGAATGGGCTCAGCGCAATTCGCTTTCAGCCCAGTTACGAATCGGGTGCGCACCACGGCCCATTGGTGGTCATGGTCATGGACCTACCTGTACAGTTGCGTGTTGTGGGTGGGACGCTTGCGACCGGACGGACGCGGGCATACCATGAACCTACCAGACGTGGAAGGTATGACGACGGAGCCGGCGCAGGCAAAGGCGGGGCCTGGCCTGTGGGCTGCGGGCATCACACTGAGCACATGTCTGTGAGCGCTGGGGGCGCGCCCGCGAGAGGTCGCTGCGCGCCGAACAGAAACCTGTGGCGCTGCTGGGTGCCCTGCGCCGGGGTGTCATGAGTGTGAGTGTCATATGGGCGGTGCGAGTGGTACTCTGGGCAGCATATGGGGAGGGGGCCCGGCCTAGGCGCTGGGGGGGGGAGAAGGGGCTGGGGCTGGGGAGGGGCCGGGGTGGGAAACCCACTAGCAAGCCCCTCTGAGCCTGAGCCTACGGAACCTGACGACGCATCATGTCCATCGAAGCAGCGTCTTGCGTGTACCTCCGGCGACCGTGGTCATGATGATGGGTGATCTCGGAGCAATGCAAGGTACCGCAACGCAAAATGCAAATCCGTAACTGATCGACACCTCCCTCGCCGTGAGACTAAACTTCTGACTCCCATACACACACATGCCATGCCCATGAAAGGGAGAAAAAAAAATGCACGCTTTCCCCAAACCCCTCCCGCGGCCCAAAACCCACTATCCCATCACCCGACCTGTCTCAGGCTTGGCCAAGCTCTGTTTGTCTGCCACATGTGGAGCACAGCGAGATAGTGATCCCAGCGAAGATAGAAAGAGAGAGAAAAATAGTCCGCTCGACTGGGACTGGCCTCACCGTAACAGAGACACAAAAGGACCCTCTTCGGAGGAACCCTAATTGCTTTGGTCCTCCATCGCTCGCTGCCGCCGGAGCAGGTCACTATCAGGCGCTTGCGTGCGCTTGGTGCACCGACCAGGGAAGGGTTCCACTATTAAGGGTATCCTTCAGACTTGAACCACGTACACAAGTGTTCCGATCACGTCACAAACTGACAAGGTCTGCCACGACAACCTTCAAACACACAATCATCCCCCTTGGTCGCTGGCTACCTCTTAGTTTCGCCCAGATTGCAGTTTGATGCAAAAAAAAAAAAAGAAAAGGGAATAAATAAATAGAAAACAGCAGGGAAAACATCCTATTCTAATTTTGAACCGTGATCCTTCCCTTGTTTTTGTTTTTATTTCTATCTTTTTTTTCTTATTCTCTTCCAAAATCTCCGGCTCAATAAAGATCGAAATCCAGATTCCCGGGGGTGGCGCACAAGCCCGCTAAGTGCGGATGTTGTAGCAGGGTGAAACCTGAGCGCCAGCAGCCAACCGAGTTGCCCCCAGGCCGCGCCGCGCGAAAACCCGCATGCGTACGGCCCAGTCCAGCGGTGCAACGTTCGCCGGGAACCACCCTGGCGTGTCTCACGTGAGGGGATCAGATGTGCTGAGGAGCAAAGTCAGATGGTGTATTGCAAATTTCAAAGTCTGGATAGTAAATCGCGACAGGGGTTTTTAATGTTTTTTGCCTTCGCACACGAACAATTGTTACTCGATTTATGCATCTTTCCATTCCATTCGCGATAAGTAATGCCAGCGTAAACAATAATTCGTTTTTTTCCTTGTTTTTTTGCTTGTTTTTTTTTAGCAGGCATGATACCAAGGGTTCTTCTTCTCTGGAAGCAATGCACTCCTGATAAACCCAGCACCAAACTCACACCGTTAGTCAGGCCTTAGAGTTGACCTGTCAACTCAACTCTAGCATTGGCAGGGATGGTAACACCACAATGTAGTTCCCTATCTGCTCATCTTCATGCCTGCGATTCTTTCAGCAAGGCATGCATGTCCTCGCTCCGATATAGCCGTGCGCGTCGTCAGTCCCCTTGAATGTACACAAGGTGTTGCGTTACCCGTACCTGAGCCGCAGGGCCCCTGTTCCCTGACGTGGGTCATATCTCGAGTCTCGACAGGTCCAGTCGTTTCCTTTGTTCGTAAAAATAGCCTCTCCCCCCTGGTTCAATGCCCTTCACTGCCGCTGCTTGCTACAGCGTTCCTGGCCACCGCCCCCCTCGCCCCAGCAGCATCCTCGTCGCAGGGCATGCTTCCAGTGACATATCCTCGTCTCGGAGCGTCTGGCGCTTCCCCAGGTTCAGCAACCGCTGAGACACAGGATCGGCGCTATTATTGGGTGCAATCAAGTGCCCAATGCGACCAGACAATCAGATATCCAATCTCCTCGGCCGCGACCAGACGGGAGCATGTAGCCACACATCATAAAGCTTACCTCTCGGTCTTTTCCGTTTCCGTTGGCTGTTGGTGCTCAGTTCATCAATCTACGTTTAATACGACGGACCAGTACTGGGGACGCAACGCGTCGCCCACGGAAAGTCGGATCACCAACACGGACCCGTCACTACCACATCCCGAAACAGCCCTACGGAGTTCACGACGAGCCCGGGCCATCTCACCCTCAGTCCGCGAGGCCGTTAATCTCTTTTTTTTTCAGCCTGCAAGGCACCGTCATGGGCTGATTTTTTCTTCAATGGCGTCCCTCAGATCCCATCTACGTCGCCGTTTGTGGATCCTTCCACGGAGCCAAAGAAACGATCGGCACTCGGCAAAGCCTACCTGGAACCGGTTCGTTGCGTTTTAATTAGAGGACATCAAAGGAAAGAAAACAGAATCCACCTATAGGATCGCATCTGTGACGTGAACTGGGTCTATTTTTGAGACTTTGAGAGTATCGACGTGAATAGGACCAAGCCTCAGTGGAGACTATAAACACTCAACCTAAACGCCGACATTTCTATTTCCAAGACGCCTTCATGTACTCCAAAAATCCAGCATACCAACTATCCAACGTATCAATCCTAAGAAATTCAGCCACCCAACTGCTATAATGCGTTATGGTCGCTAAAGAATAATAGATAAAAAAAACCCCAAAAACCAAAAAACAGTGTTCAGGTATGCAATATCATCGTCTCATCCAAACAGCATCGCCCCTACCCTATAGCTCATCATCATCATCCTCTTTTCTCCGATCCCACTCTGTCTTCTGACCAGCCTTTGCCCATTGCACGTTGTTCATCAATGTCTCCTCTGTGGCATTGGCTCGTTTGATTTGCTCGTCTGCAAATCCTGCCGCCCGCATGCGTTGCTCCTGGTTCTGCTTCAACTTCTGGCGATCTCTAAACGCCTCCACGGCATCATCCCAGTTGTCACCTCCGCAATCGTCGTCGTCCATTTGCACATCTGTTTTGGGATCGTAGCTCTCAGAGAAGCGCCTGTCAATACCCGAGGACCCTCCAATCGTGCCTCGCCCGCGGTACTTTGGAGGCGGCGCTGGTCCAATCAGATCCTCAAGGGGATCGGAGTCCTGAGCTTGCGCCTTCGCATGCCAGCTTGATTTCCCCTTTGTATCTTCTATCGGTGATCGATCTCGGTGTTTGCTTTTGCTATCTCGCGGAGAACGCGACCGTCGTCGGCGTTCAGGTGATCTGGTCCTGTCTCTGCGCCTGCGGCGATGGCGCCTGTCGTCCTCGTCATGGTCGGAACCCCTACTTCGCGACCTCCTCCGTCTCTCCTCGCGTCTTGACTTGCTGTGCCGATCTGACCTGTCGTCGGATTTATTGTGACGATCGATGTCTCGAGATAGCCTTCCGCGATGTCTGTGATCATCGCTGCGGCATTTAAACAGATCATGAGCCTTTTCAGACTTTCGACCAGACTCGCGATTTCTGGAATCTCGGCTTGAGGAATGTGTTGCCCCGTCCTCATCCTCGTCGTCTTCGGTCTTGCGGTGTCGCCGTTTGCCACCAAGAATAGCATGAATGTCGCCCATCTGCCTCCTTCTTATGTCGCGCGCGTTTGGGTTCGTTTTGAGTCTCTTAACCTCTTCCGATCGTTCAAGATCCTTGAGACGTGCCCGGGACTCGGCTGCCTCTTTGGCGAGCAGCGCCTTGTTGTGCGTGTCGGTGTCCTTAATGATGTGCCGTAAGAATCGCGTGTTTGGTTTGAGCATGTTTGTAGGTCTGAAGCTCTGTCAGCAACAGATTTTTTTTTTGGTTCGGTGCTGTCGGGATGTAGTTCTTTACTTTTTGCTGGTGTTGTAGGCTTCCATGCCCATTGCAGAGTATTTCAGCGAGCAGTCCTTGGCCTCCTGGGATAGGAGCCCAGCGACGTAGTCGTCGGTCAGGATCTCGTCGTTTGACATGGTGGTGGTGCTTTTGCGACTGCGCAGCGCGGCCCGTTCCTCCGTGGCGTCGAATAATTATATTGGGTTGATCTTTTAGGGGTGAGCATGTTGCAGCACATCCTGGGCGCCGGCGTTCGGCTCGCCGGGTCACCGCATTTCGTCGGCATCTGCAACATTAGATAAGCAGGAGTCCCGCACTAGCCTCATTTGGCTGTAAGTAAACACTGCTGTCGCGCTTTCATCATGACAACCTTTCAACCAACACTTTGCGCCTGAACAAAAGCCGGAAGACTACGACGTCAGATTACAGGCGCAAAACGACAGCCACAAATTCTGGGAGCGCGGGATCTTTAGCAGGAACAAATCACGCCATGGACCAGAAAAAGGCAGAGCAGGCTCTTCGGAGCTTGGAGCAGTTGCAGTCAAAACACGAAATCTCTATCATCAAGCTGAGCGAGCCTATCATCAGCTCAACGCCGCAGGATGCTCGGCAGCGAACTTCGGACGCATCCAATGCATCGCTCGATGGGCTCACGCCTGCAAGCCTGGTGGCTGACCTGGCACACTACAAGGAACTATTTGCGAAGTTACGCTTTTCCTACGTCGAGCAAGTCACCAAGGAAAAATTTATTCGTGCCATCGTGGGCGACCCACCGTTGATTGTCACGCCAGCCGAAAACCTGGAGCTGGAAAAGGAGAATGTAGCAGCCAAGTCCGAGTTGAAGGCGCTCAAGAACGAAGTGGTGGACATGGTGTCCGACTTGGAGGAGAGAGGCCGCGAGCTCAGCAGACAGTACGAGAGCATCCAGCTCGAGATGGCCAAACTCAAGGAGCTGCCAGACAAGATCGAAGAGCTTGAGGAGCGCATTGCAGAGCTCAAGGAGTCGCAAGACACACCTGTTGGGTCGAACCCCAGTCTCAACCTCCCCCTCGCCAAGACGCTTGATCTCGTGACAAAGCGCAAGCTGGAGCAGCAGGAGCTCGCGCGGGAGCTTGAGTCTCTGCAAGCCAAGGCGCCTCGGAAGCGCAAGGAGGCCGAGCGGTTGCAGGCCGAGCTGCAACCCCTCGAGACCAAGCGACATAACAGCATGACGGCAGCCAAGGAGGCTCGGCGAAGAAAGGAGGCGGCGCTCGGCGGCGCAGCTGATGATTTAGAGGAGCGTGCTCGTTGGTGGAGAGCCAGCGAGGGCGTGTTGAAACAGGTGCTGGACCTGAAGAACTAATGACGTGTTGTTTTGTGCTGTGCTGCGTTGTGCTGTATAGCAATGCGATGGCGGGACGGTGACGGCGATGGCGCATGGTGTTATGTTTTAGCCAAGGCGCGAAGCATGCAGGGCCCGGGGTCGGCGTTTGAATGATTTTCGATCGATACAGAAACAAAAGAATACGGCGTTGTGGGGTGTTCTATATGGGAATGTGACGAATTGATGAGGCGCATGAGCGAAAAATCACACCAATATCGCATTCACGTGGGGGGTGGGAGGATTGAGAGGACGGAAGATCAACTAGGGGACATAAGTGAATAAGGAAATGATCCCACGCCGCCGTATCAATCATGTCTGCTGCTATGGAGAATACAGTCTAGGGAGATTCCCGTTCGTCGGTGCAAGCATGGCCTCATCTTGGCGGAGCTCAGCCATGACGGGCCGCGTAACTCGACCAGGCACCAAGGAGCCGAAGGGGTGCATCGTACCGGCGATCGGTCCATTGGTTGCTCCGCAATGCCCCAGCTGGCCCTTCATGGTGCGCTGACAGGAACGGCATTTGATGCCTCACTTTGTTTGCCAACACCGCCGCCGGTTTAATTGCACACAGCGGCCGTGGTGTTGGTCTAGGCATCCGTAAAAACAAGGGCTCGGCTGCGGCTGCGGCTGCGCCTCCGCACTCTTTCTTGTCAACGCCCCCCCTTTCGCCAATGAATGTCACGGCATCGTATTGCCGGCCAGCATGGGATGGGACGGTCTGGAATTGCGACGGTATCATCCGAACTGTTTCGCGCAGGCGGCGGCATCAAACCCTGGCTTAGTTTCGTACTTTGCGGAGATATGTGTTTGTTTTTGGGGACGGGCGTTGTGTGTCGAATACGCGGATACAGGGAGGCAGCCCGGGGAGCTGGCTACACATCGCGCGGGTTCAAGTTGAATACGGTCTGCGACGAGGATCCCGGTCCGGGTAGAGGATGCCGGACCTGTGACGGCGATTGGGGCTGTTATCGGGGAAATGGTGTAGATGTAGAAGGTGACTCGGTATTTCTGTCACCCTTTGTCCGTCCCTCCATGGCATGGAAAGGGGGGGGGGGGGGGGATGAGGGGAAGCAGAGCCAAGGAGCTGCGAGCTCGGCAGACGGTGATGGTTGCAGCATTGTCACGGGCAATTGCAACAGTTTTCCCCGCACTCGGTTTCGTAGTGTGAACCTAATGTGTTGCGTGTGTGTCCAAGTGTGCGTGTCACGTCTCCATGTACGTGCAAGCCCCAAGAAGAAAAAAAAAAGCATCGCTTCTGGTTTGGGAATGGGCATAAATCAAGGACAGGGCCGTTCCGTTGTGTTGGCTATGAGCAAGGGTCCGTCATTTCAGCGTAATGGACAAACCTAGACTGCTGACCTAGATAACGATGGCTAATCCAGATCCCCCCCCCCCTCTCTTCTGAACCTTTGTGTGCGTCTGTGTGATTTGAACCATGTTACCCTACGGGGCTGGTGGTTTTACTCGGCGAATGTTTATGGCCCTCTACTTGGTCGCCGAGCGAGGACGATCACACATTGAACCCAAGGAAACCCCCGCATCTATCTTCTTGGCCTGAAAGTTGAGCGCTCTTCCATGGTCACCGAAGTGTCCAAAGTAAAAGTTCACGCCGGTAATCTCGAACGGCACGAAATAGCCGGAAAGACTGCCAGCCAAGTGCACGATCCCTTTCGTGGCGGGCGGGCTGGCCTTGGGACCATCTTGCATATGGTTGGTGGCTTCGTAACCCACATTCTGAAGTATTCGCGGAAACTTGAATTTAGCCTTGTGGCGATCCTTGTCTTGTTGCCGGAAATACTCCAATAGGAGACATGGTTGGGACAGGCCTCTGCAAGTGCGCAATTTACCACAACTTTGGGCGAATTCTCTGAATGAGATACTGGATGCCCTTGTTCACCATGGCTTGATGATAGGTGTTCGGTTCTTTTGGCAAGATCTACTCCCACCGCTTTATTCAATTCTAAACAGCGGGAATCTGCTGTGCCAGAACTAGCCTGTTGATCTCGATCGGAGTGGCGAACGGGGAGGTGGGCTTTTGAGTCAAGAGAGTGCAGTTAATGCGAAAATTTCGTGTGAACAGAACTGATGTTTACCAAATACTTGTTGAGACTCGAGGCTCGTCATTGAGTGACGGCCGAGGGTTTGATTAAGCTGACAACTCGAGAGCAAGATGAAACGTCTGCCGGGAGCTTATTTCCAAACTTGCCAGCGAGCCGCATTCCCATCACGGGGCTCGATTTTCACATGCATCCTTAGTCATGCGATTGTATTGAAGACAACTGATTTGTGCGTAAAGGCGGTAACTTCCCTGGTGGGTGTGTATGAATGTACCAACAACCATTCTCGTGACTGCGGGTCCATTTCTCTGACCGAGACCAAATCCCGAAACTGAAACTCCGGTTCCGGCAACTCAGTCTGAAATCTTGGTCACTTGGCCGTTTGGTTAAACACCATGATCCGTCTCTAGCTGTGTGTTTGAGTTGGGGGGGCTGGCTCTTCCCTGATAAGATGATAACCGCTGAATCAGATCAGGATGCTCATGGGACTTGCTCAGATCATGTTTTGTATACCTGGTATCGAAGCGGGTGGGCCTCGTGCCGTATTTCTCGGGCTCGGATTTGGCCACGACCGATACGCGTAACTCGCAATTGTATGTTTTTTCTCGATCCGACAGCTCGTATCGCCGAATTGGTAATGGTTCCTTAGTCAATACAGCAATGTAAGCGAACCCGAGGAAACATGGCTCATTTCATTTCAATCCCGCGTTCCACCTGAAATTTCTGCTGATATTTTGAAATCTAATTATATATCTTCTCGGCTTCTTTTTTCGGGGTTGAATTGGGATTGATCACGCTATACAGTGTGATGTGAACTGAGACTATGGCACGATAGCCGCTTTGCAGAACACCGTTGTGACAGGAAAATGCAACTGAGCCACTCACGCAGGTGGCTTGAGCGTCGCGTATAGAAAACACCCACTGAATTCTCTTTAAGCGTGATTCTTGCAACAAACGTGTGACGTGTCGTCCTTGCGATTCATGTGGCTGACGGCAACTCGAATCACATACATGGCCTATCCCAGGACGGCCTCAGTGCGGGCCATGTCTTTCACTCATCTCCAGTTCTTTTTGCTTTGGGTTTCGAAGCGAAACGGGATCAGCTTGTTTACCTACAGTGCAGGCCCGAAATTTGGCCGGCGTGCGAACGAGGCAGAAGAATAGAAAGCTGGAGTAATCGACTGGCCGTGGCAACGTTCAGCTGTCCACAAATCTACCAGGACTGTGCGGCAGACTGGTTTTTTTTCTTTCGCACGAGCCGCCGCCGAACAGTTGCCTAGAACGTACTTCAGTCAAGACGCCCCATATGATAGCGGTGTGGATAGCAACTGGTCAGAGCCTATCGTTAGAGGCAACAATGGGGTGTGCGAACACTTGGGCGCGGCGCCCTCTGTCAGGTCCCCTTCCTGTGCAGCCTCTTTTTTTTTTTTTTTTTTTTTTTTTTT
>KV875229.1:2274321-2284853 GCA_001879505.1 Calonectria pseudoreteaudii
CCCCTCTAGGTAGTCAATTACGGCTTGGAATTGCCGTCGTCCCCTGCACGCACGCGCAGTTAAAGGGAAATAGGGAATAAAAGAAGAGGGTGGGCGCAAAGGTGATCAAAGACAAGGACGTAGAGGGGAAGACACAGGTAGAGATGGAGGGGTGTGTGCAGGTACACGCAACATGCAGGCTGGGGAATCCTCTTACTCTTCTCGCTCTCTCTGTTTGTTTTTTTGATCAGATCCAATGACCCCGTATTGTACTGGCCGCATCCAACCCTTGCTTGATGACAGTAATTTGACCTAACCTCTCACGCCATGCGGAGCCAAGGAGCAACTCCAGCGCCCGTTTTTTTTTCTCTCTCTCCAAGTCGTAGTCCACGGAGTTTGCGACGTGCGTGCATACCCACAGTCCGCGGAGCTCGATATGTCGCCGGGGCGCGGCGAGGTGGGTTTTCTCCCGCCCCAAGGGGATTAAACCCACCAGGGGTGGCCCAGCAGCCAGATGAGGGACGCACACAAAGCAGCACCCCGGACCGGCCACTAACTACGAAGCTCCCCCTCCAAGGGCCATGGCCCACGGCCGCAGTACCACCCCAATAACCCTGGTGCCGTGTATCCTAGCGGGAAGGGGGCAGATTCCCATGACGTGTGGACGAGTCAAAACGCATCATCTGATGAGCTAACCGTCGTCGCAACCCTCGATTGGACAGCAGCAACGGCTCAACGGAAACCGGCGATGCGACACAGGTCGCATGCAATGCAGCAACTTTGTTGAATGGACTGTTTCCCTCGCTCTCACGCTTTGCACAAGGGATTCGTTCGAGGACACACATGTTGTGAGATTTAAGGAGCTGGATTAATAAGGAGGTATTTGCACGCTCGTCTATTTCAAGAATCCTTCCATCCATCCATGTCAGCTTCAGCTGCAGCCCACAATCAAGCCGTGTGCTCCCCCAAGTGCTTTAATGTACCCATCCAATTGCTCGTTCCCTCTTCCTTCCATCATCCCTCATCGCCCATTGGGGGGGAGGTTCCCCTCAAGACCCCGCCCTCTCCAAGGGGGATGGGGAGCTAGAGGTAAACATGGGTAGCAATGTATCAAAAAAATAATGGTTTTTGCTCCCTATCCCACCGAAAAAGCCAACGCCATGCCGAGCCCCACTCGACGATTCCTCTTCATCGATAAAAAAACACTATTTGTGACTCCCAAGCAAAGATCAGTGTCGAAAAAAAAAACAATATGAAAACCCAAGACAAAATAATAGAAGTGAATACACTGCACCACACAAAAACTCCGTGCCGCGTGACGACATTTTTCGAGGACGTAAAAAATGGAGATGGCCGCCATAAAAGTCTATACATGTTTGTTGTACATGTTATTCGCTGGTCATATTGCAAATTTTCTCAATATTTTTTTTCTTTCATTTTTCCTTCTGTTCGCTTCTCTTGTCATAGGCGCATCGGTTCGCCGTCGTAGCCCGAGTAAATCATTGGATCGCCCATACCCATCATCACTTCGGGATTGGGACATGAGAGGACGTGGGGCTTGATGGTGCCAAACTCGGACTCGACCAGGCCTTGATTTAGCAGATCCATGTTTTGCATGACGCCGGCCTGCTGAAGGAATTGCATGGTGAGATCGTTAGACTGGGGCTTGTTCATGGTCCAGGCGGGGAAGTTGGGTATCGATGGCGATTGCGCGGGGAATAGGGCAGCGGCGTCCATTTCGGGAGGCGGCGCGGCGAAGTCGAAGTCGTGGCTGCTGGTGAAACTCTGGGGCGACAATGTCATGCCGTTGGTGTTGTGGCTGCCAAATGCAGCCTTGCGGTAGTCGTGCTCAAAGTCGGAGTGGTCTACCTCTGATGAGGAGGCGCGCTCTGTTCGGGGGTAAGCGACAGCTGAATCAGTGTCCTTGGTCTCCTTCTGCACAACAGGCTCCTGCTCCTTCTGCTGGTCCTCAAGCTGGCGGGCCAACTCTGCCATGTCGCTTTCGTCTTCGGGGAATACTGAGTGCACGGGAAGGTCAATGTCGCTGTTGGGGCGAATGCATCCGAGCTTTTGAGCAATGTTGTGGATCACGGGCTGGCCGCGGTCGTTGAGTTCAGGCTCGCCAAGCTCCCACTGCTGGCCATTGCGGACCATGGAATAAAGCTTGTGAACGGTGGCAATGAGAGCGAGCTGGGTGTTTTCGAGAACCTCGGCGTAACTAGCTGGTGTGAGCAAAAAATCCGGAACCCGACCAATTGTCCCACGATGACATACCCTCTGGGCAGCTGCTTGTACTCCATCTTCTTGCGGACGCCGGCAGTGCAAACCAAGCCATCATCCTTGCATCGCTTGCAGGGGAATTCACCATCGCACTAATAGTTGGGACCATATTAGCCTTGGGCCTTTGTCGATGATTGATGAATGCCACCATGTGTGGTTCACATGTGAACAGACGAATTGCGTACCTTGGTCTTCTTCATTCGGCATCGCTCACAGGCCTTCCAGACTCTCTTGTGTCGGCCATCCATGCCGGCGCTCTGGGTGATGTGGTCATGGTGGTGTATCGTGGCAGCACTGGAGCTAGCACGCTTTGATGTTCGGTGGACAGGCTTGACATTCTTGGTGCCGGTGGTGCTCTTGCGGGAGAGGGTGGACTTGTGGTCCTCGGCTGGAGGAGACGGCAAGCCTTGCGAACCCATTGTAACAAAAGTGTATCACGGTGGGTAGTGGTGGTAGTGGTGAATAGTTGAGTTGACGGGTGTGGCAACGGAAGTCAACTGTACTGTGGTTGGCTCAAGTGAGATGTGATATGTGTAAGAGGGAAGGAGTGAGAATGAACCAGAAGCTTGGGAAGGGGAGGATGTATAATAAGAATGGAGGAGGTCTTGTATTGTAGGAAAATGAGACGGGGAGCTTAATAATGGGCAAAAGAGTGATGATATAACGCGCACAGCTTGCTTGGGGGAGTGGGAATTGTGATAGCGGAAGGGAGTGTGGAAATCTGGTGAGTACGTGCCAGGGTGTGTGCAGACCAGCAGCAGCAACCTGGGGGGGTGTGTGTGGTGTGCGAATTTTACAGCGAGCAACTCAGCAGAGGGCAGCGTACCGCAGTGGTGCTTGGAGATGTGCAACGGCCTTGGAGGTAGGGATTAGGTGAGACGGGCTCGGGGTGTAGACTCGGAGGGATTCGATGCAGTTTCCGCCGTGGGCGGGTGTGTCGAAGGGCGTGCCGTTAGTACTTTCGGCGACGTCTTTATGTCCGAGAAAGCGAAAGCGACGGGGAACAGGGTGCTTGTGTAAATATGGATGGCTGTGTGGGTCGCCCCGCGGCGTCGTAGCGAGCGAGTTTTTTTGGCTCCAAGACCCTAGCAGCGGGACGAGAAGACCTGTACCAAAAGTCCGCGCCGGCGGACTTACGGGCACCTTGGGGTACGTACAGCGACTCTTGTGTCTTTTTTTTTTTTTTCCTTCCCAGTAGGGGGGATGCCCTGTGCTACGCTTTACGCTATACGCTGTGGGTGATGTCCTGTCCAACCCGAGCTGGACACTCCAAAATCCAAAAGATGAGCTGACAGCTGGACACCCGTAGAGGGGGAACCAAGGTGCTGTTTCCTGCGCGCTCTGCTGATCGAAGCACTTGTGCAAGCCTCTGTGTTGCGTTGCGTTGCGCCGCATTGCGCTCGATACGGTAGTGCTAGGGCGTGCTGATCGCTGATCAGTGATTCACTGATCCGCACTGCAAGTCGCCTTGTTACACATCCCCTCGCTCGCACGACTCAAAACTCGATAAACATGGCCTTCTTGCCCCCAGATTCCCTTATTTTTAGAAACCCCAATTTGATTTTCGTTTAGGGTCGCTCGCGAATGGTCCAGAAGGAACTCAGTATTCTTGGCTTCGCCCTTGTTCGAAGCGGACGAATGGTGGTGGCTCAGGGCCCCAGCGAAACCGAGAGCGAGGCGAAGGGGAAGGGATTCACAGCGTGCCTCTTAGGGCGGAGCAGGGCATAATCAGTGGGTGAATGTCCATATGCGCGCATGCGTGCGCCTGTCAAAGAGGAGACAGGGTGGAGCAAAGACAAACCGACTCTGATATGACAATGACCCAGAAACGGAAACCATCTCTCGCGGGGGCCGCAAGACTCGACTTGGACGCGGTAGAGTTGTATCGCTCTCGCCTTGGATGGCTGGCTAGATTACACAAAGCGTCCGTTATAGGCTACTCGACTTTGACAGCGCTGACATGTTTGTGTCGGCGCTTGCTCAATGTGGAGGGGGTAGCAAGGGGACAACTGTAAGCTTGCTGATGAAGGATGATGCTTGGTCCGCCCGTTTGTGGCTTGATTAGATGTCATGATACACTGTGACTCCAAATTCCAAATATCGCTTCGCCCGCATTGCGTCTAGGACGCCCAGGTAAGCTTTTTTTTGGCGTGTATTTTCAGCTATCTCCAAAATACATGATACATGGTTTAAGAGATGTCTGAGGGTCATCGAATAGTGGGGTCGCGCCGACTGGGAAACAAAAGCCCAAACGGACGGAAAGAGATGCCATGAGGGTCAGATTGATATCACTGTCCTTGTTCGTGTTACGAAGGATTAAGGTTGGCATTGAAGGACGTCATCACTCGCGGGCGGATTCAAGCACGGCGTTTAGGTGGCTTGCATGTCGAAGAGGGAACTCAAACAAAACAAAACCATACACGTTACTTTGTTCCCACCACCACGGTGCTCCCGCACTGCGGAAGGATTGCGGACAGCGGACAGCGGACAGCGGACGTGCTCAATCCTCCGCGTGGGGATGCCCTGCCCTTCAAACACACAAGTCGCCATCTTAGGGGGGGTTTCTAGAAAAAGGCCATGCTGCTTGCCCAGCATAATGTGCACCTGACAGGGAGACCCTGCGCAGCACGCCGCGTGCCGCAGTACCGACGTGGGTCAAGCTTCAGTGTGTTGACACCGGACCGGGGTATCATTTTTGGAGGAGGGGGAGGGGGAGGGAGGGGGATCATTGAAAGGCGATGATGATAAAGCAATGAAGGCATACAAACAAGGTTGATTGGGTTAAATGGGTTCTTTTGCCCAGCAAGGAGCAAGGCTGGAAAGCAAAAAAGTCCGGCGCAACGGCGTGCCAACAAACCGAGAGAGAAACTGGGGAAACCGAAGTCCGTTGAACTCTAGCCAAACGACGGTCTTGGCTTTTTGCAGCCAGGCGAGAGAGGGGTTCGGACCCGGTGATCATTGGAAGATTTCTTTAGACTTGAGCTTCTCGGGCCATCTACCTGCAACTGGCGGACCTTTCAAGACTCCGAACTTGCTTGGTCATAGCACTGATCTTGGTGTTGTGGCTTTGCATGGGGCGGGGAAGGCCTACCGCCCGTCCACATTTGACAAGCTCAAAACGCCCTCCTGGGGCTTCCAGAAAGACATGAGAATAGCAGCAGGCAAAATGGGGGGAGCGGTCAAAGTGCCAACTTCTTCTTTTTTTTCCTCCACGGCCCGTGCGGTTGGAGAAGTTGGTTTCGTTTGATTAGCAGCAATACGCAGAGTCCAAGCTGTGCGGATAGACGGTGGGCAGCCGCGGCGTATTGAGGTCCTCTTTGGGACCATTGGGAACCAATCCTGATGAAAGCCAAACGGTGACCAATACGTCTCTTGGCCTTTTCTGTTTGTCTCTCTGTCCCTCTCCAACAAGCGTTGAATCATCACTCACCCCCCCTTGCCCTTCTCCAACTTGTCACTCGAGCCGGGTATCTCTAGACCAGAAACCCAGGGACGGGGAATGGGGATCGGGGAGGTCTCAGAACGAAGGGGGGGGGGTGGAAAATCGGTGTTGCGACAGTCACCGAGGGGTCGCATTTCTGTTTGGAATCGTGGAGTCACGATGGAGCCTTTAGCTTTGAAGGGACGGGCACTTGGGGAACGTGCGTGACGGTTCTCGTGTTTGGCTTCAGAACGCCATTGGAAGCTGTCAAGATAAACTCGGCACTGCCCTTTGATTTTCAAGGCTGTCAGACATGGGTGGCCCTTGAACAGCCTCATTTAAGCAACCGCAATCACACAGAAGTGTCTGGGGGGGAACAAGCCGAGAAGGGATGGAGGGGGGGCCACCAGCAGCGGGGGCGGGCAGAACAGTATCGTCTGTGCTCGGGTGAAGCTTCAGGGGAGCAACCTCAGAGTTCGATGAGTACCTTGGTGCCGTGGTGAGTAAGCGGCAGCCGGAAGTTGGGCAATTTGTCATTGCGCACACTGGCGTTGGAGAGGAGGCTACATTGTATCCATGTTGGCTTAGCAGTTTGGGGAATGTGGATACGTACGGCTCTTGATCCAAGTGGCCGATTCCTCGTTATTAGAAATGCTCCAAGCGGTACCAGGGCCCTGCTTCACACCGGCATCATCCGCAACCCAATCCCCAATCCAAGCCTGCCACCTGCGTGCGGTGTGGAAAAAGCTAATGAAGCTATGATGGCCATTTTTGCTCACCTTTCGCATATCGCCGTTGGCCATGGCGCAAAGGCGTCAGGGAACCGAACCGCGCCGTGGACAAGAAACGGTGCCCCGAAACTCTCGCCCTCTCCCTCCTGTCCCTTTCGCCACGTCGGCCCAGCCCTATTGGGGATGATTTCCTGATCTGATGCACTTCGCACAGCACCATGACCATGACCTGGGGGTGGAGAAACTCTATCCGTATTTTATTTTATTGTTTTTTTTCTTGTCTTTGAGCTCCTGCAGAAGCAGCACATGCACCCGCTTGCGCATCACCTATGCAAGCGACCTCGACCGGATATACAAGCCAAACCGGCGGTGTTAGCCGTGCCTGCTGCGTACATATGCCACTTCTCTTTAGCCTGGCAGCGGTGACGCATCATCTACAGCTGTTAGTGGTCCCAGGCCGTCGCCGCCCGTCGTTGTCGTCGTCCTTTTTCTTTTCGCGGGCCCCCAGTCCGGACTTCTCTTAGTCCCGACGCCGATCGGACTCCGTGATGGACGGCATTTTGCCTTGACCCCAAGATTCGCACACGCCATTTCTCACCGCACCATCCCCCTCCCAATCCATCCTCCTCCTATGCACCCCCCTCCCCCTTTGAGTCTCGCTTCCCCATGGTCATGGGCCAACGGGAGATTTCGATTCAGTTCGATCTACGCTGATACTGCGCTGCACCGCCCAAAAGCCAAGCTTGAGGCTGCGAAGCGAACGACAAGACATGGCTGGTGCCATTGCGTGTCCCCTTCGTCTTTGGCCCTGCGGCCGCTGGTGGAATTACACCCAACTGAAGCCAAAAAACCTTGTTTACTCTTAGCTGCTTGGCCCTCTACAACCCTCCCCCTTTCCCCTTTGAGGTGGATAGACCCTCAGTCGCAAATCTCCTACTAGGTATCTCACCCATCCCACCCCCACGGACCTATTTTATTTCCTCGCGCCGCTGACTTCGTTCGCACGTTATTTCTTTTAACCGTAATCGCTTATTGCATGCACATGCGCCCCTAAGCTTTGTCATCACTGAGGCGAAGGGTAGAGCGCCAAGAATCCACTTTCTGTAATTTTTCACGGCGGATCCTGCCCAGCCTGGGTGCATTGCGTGCTCTCTGAATACCGGGTCTATATGGGGATGGACTATGATTGCCCTCTCTAGTCTCCGTCTAAGTCTGCGGCACCTCAAATCTAGATTTGGAAAGAACTCCCCACGAGCTCAAGTCTCATCCGGCATTTGCATGTAGATGATTGTCGGCGATATCTCGCCGAGGCAAAAAAATTTTTTCCAGGTCGGTTCTCTCTTTTTTTTTTCGCTTCTTCCTGCAAGTTATGTTGCAGCAAGCAGCACGAAATGGAAACCTGCAGCGGGCTGACATAGACCCTTGAACAACCCACACCATCGGTCTGATTAGTATAAGGACTCGAGAAGCGCCTAATATGCTACGTCATGTGCTGTCTAGCTTGTCAGAGGCTTTTTTCTGACGGTGGTGGCCCGGTCAGGACGCTTATCCATGAATTGCAAAGTACACACGTATTCGCGTTTTTTTGGCTGATGCCGAGGCGCAGGCGCCAAAACCGGTGAGAGAGAGTGTGAGCATCACTGGTGCTGCAAGCTGGTAGTCAGAATCTACCGTGCTCCACCAAGCTACATGCATGAGTGTGTTCACAACCATTTGGGGTTGGAGAAGGAGCCGCCTCGTGATCCCAATGTGGGCGTCTCTGTTTGGAGCAGCTTCCCATGTCCATGACACCAACATCTCATCTGTCCCCATCCTCCCACACCACCCAAACGAGGCCCTGATCGACACTCCGGCTGTTGGCATTAGCCCTGCCGTGCGACACCGGCAATAGCAGCCGGGCCCCGGGAATAGAGGGGAATCGACGCCAAAGGCCTGACTCGATATCGCCGGGTGTAGTATTTTTTTTTTTTCACTCTGCTTAAATCGGCCAAAAAAACAACTCGTGCTTACCATCAGTAATCACGAATGGCCTCATCTCAACACCGTGGCCAGAACACAGGCTATGGTTGACAGAAAGCGCCCACGATAACACCCTCGGCCTCGGGGACATTCTGTCAAAATTCTCCCGCGCGCCCCTCCAAGCCACAATCGCCGAATTGTCTGACTCTGATGTCATGGCATAAAGGCCCCAGAACCAAACGAGCTTAATCGCCGTTCGTGGCCGAACGGTGGGTGGCATCCTCAAGGCCATCAAAGCTGCTAGGCTCGCCAGCCCGGCACCTTCTGGCCGAGAGCCCTCACCAGGCCAGGTCGATGAAACTAATCAATCTTGTTGGTAAATGCCGAAGGCCGGCCATATCACACACACGCGCGCGCTCGCACGCACGCACAAGCACACACCCCCCCGCCCACCTTCTAGAAGCCCGCGGGAACATGGCGCGCGGCTGGCAGAGCTCGCCGCCCTCGGTGCCGAAGCTCGCCGTGTTGTGGGTAGGGTCAATACCGTCGCATTCTCGCATCCGAACTGCCTCCATCGGCGCCGACCAGGGCCACTCACCATCGTGCTCGATCGACACTCCCAGCCGCTGTCCGTCAACAGCCCGAAGACCCGTCTGCTCGGTCAGGTCAGGTCAGGTCAGGGGGGGTCCCCCATGGACTTGCGCATGTCCGCTGCAGTGAAACGCTGCAATATCTCAGACTTCCCGCCCGCAACTTGGCTCCTTCTTCAACCGCCGAAGTGCACTCGACCACACCCCTGTGCCTGTCCTGTCCCCGTGAGCCTTGTTGCAGATGCATACACGCGCGCGCCGCACGCACAAGGCGGACGCCGTGTTTCTCTTTTTGCCGTCACCTTGTTGATTGATGCCTTGTTTATCCACGCATTCCCTGCTCCGTTCCCCGGCATCTGGCCCTCTGCTGGCTCGAGCTGCCCTCGCTTGCGCATCACAGACAGCCGTCCCGCAAGGGAGTGCTCGCCTTGATGCTCAATGCGTCATCCAAACACTTGTGCCAGCACGACGGCTCCCCCCGAGACCCCTTTATGCCCAATCACGCACTCACAGCCCAGGCTAAGGGCTCCGGCCCAGGAAGCTCCAAGTTGTCCAGCGGGCCCTACGCAGCGTCCGGTTCAGGGTCAGGGGACCTCTGCGCATTAATCTAGGTTTTGCCTTGCACCTTTATTTTGTCTTGTCTTTGGTTTGGTGTCTTTTTTAGCGCGTTTGGTTTTTTCTTGCCTTTGCTCAAAATATCAAATGAGGATGGAAGATATCTATGACGTAGTGTGCAATAATAATAAAAAAAAGTTACCCTCATTTTAACTAGTCGTTCAATGTCGAAATGTGTCAGCGGTAGGCCTTGTCCAAGGTCAACTCCCGATGACAAACTTTTTTCCCTAGGCCCTTAGTTGAACACTTAGACCAAAGAGGCTCTGATCCTCTTTTTCTTTTGAGATTAATCATTTCCTGTTTGCCGCAACAAATGGGGTTGGATCGATGGGACAAACCCTGCAACTTGATGATGGTTTAAAAAACGTGACGTGTTCAACAGCCTTGTGCAGCATTGATTGCTCCCTACTAGACACACATCTTGCTATTGCTATGGTCAAAACAGCTGGTGCTGTTTTTTTTTTATCTTTGCATTGATTAGTCTCTGAACGTAACAGATGCACGAATTACCAACACTCATATTTTTGACACAAATTATTTGCACACGTATATACCATCCTTTACCTTTGACACCTACCCTATGGTGGTTTTTGCGTTGATCATAGCTGGCACCGCCTCCACGCCAGTGCTTAATTGATGTAATACCAGGTTCCATATAAACAGCATTTACAGAAATCCGTCACTGGGACCGATCATATGCAAAAAGTGACTGCATTTGCAATCTTATCCCGGGCGGGCGTGCGTGTAACAAAACCCAAGGCGAAGCCCTGAATTGATCTCCATGACCTGCCGGGATGATGTGAGGATTGAGTTACATACCGTGGAAGATTCGGCATCTATCATATTCCCGACCATAAATGCCTCTCGTAGAATTGAAAACCCTATAGTCTATTTCATTTTTAGCTCCTCAGACCACCGTGGACGCTTATGAGTGCCAACTTACACGGCCCCCCCCCC
>KV875229.1:2285012-2357756 GCA_001879505.1 Calonectria pseudoreteaudii
GCTCGTGTGTCCCTGTGTTCCCACATGACGCCCCCAACTCGGCGAGTCTACTGTGATCAAATCGTTCGTGTATGGGGTTCGAGTTGATTGCCGCGTGCATCCACACGAGTGAAACCCAGGCCTTGCAGCAGACCAGCGCCGAGGAAGACAGTGGATACGCCCATCAAGGAGTTCCCGGGTCCTTGGGCGCCTGTTGGCGGGCAGAGGGGCTCGCGGCGGACGAGGCTCTCGATTCGCACTTTTCTCGGCGGCGGTGGAGATTCCTTTCGCATACCGGTTAGGCTAATATTCAACCTTCTCCCTGTTAGCTGCGGAACAATGTGAGAAGTCCCCATCAGCAGAGTGGAGGTGACGATGGCTTGCTGAGCGAGACCTTGTTGACTCAGGCTCCAGTGGACCTTGAGAGCTTCTAGTTTCCGCAGACGCTCGCTTCGAGAAGCAAGTGGACCTCTTTCAAGATGGAACGAATTTCGCCTAACCGTGACTCGCTCCTCTGCATTCATCTCTTGTAAGCAACACCACTGCGAACGCCAGCGGACGCCATTGAACATGTTTGCTCGTGTTTCACGGCATGTTGACGCAATTAGCAACAAATAATCGCCGATCCCTCGGCTTACAAGCCCCCACTGGATTTCATGGCATTGAGGATGAGATGGTATTTTGGGCAATCGGAATCGTGACAAGTTGGATCCGGCACAGCCAGGGTACCCCCCCGGCCCGGCGAGGTTCGCTGCAAAGACATGGGCATGTGCTCGTGGTGACGCAGTCCCTCTCTCTTTTTTTTCTTTTTTTTTTTTTCCTTCTTCCCCTATGGTTCGAACGCAGCCCCATCACGCCGGTAATCGGTGAAGCAAGCAAGCCATAACGTCATGGAGGGGGGCAGGAGGTAATTGGTTTTCGCATACGCCCTGCCGTATCGAATACGCTCGGGAAACAAAGACATGGATGTTCTGCAGGAGAAGGAGGGCGTGTCAACAACATGTGCGGGATTCGGCTTTGCGACTCGAAAAGGGCTGGTTTAACCCTGATTATTCCCGTCCCTGTCGCCTGTTCAGCCTCATCGCTTCATTCCAAGCGCCGACTCTCCGTGCCGAGGCCCCATGTCGACTCCACTATCGGGGCCGACACGGCGATTCGCACTCCGACATGTGGGATTGGCTGATTTGCAATCCTGATTCAAGCCCGCGACGGGATGGAGCTATTGGCCGTTCGGTCTTCTCTAGGTTAACTTTCGCTCCCTCGCGGATTTGTTAACTTGTCCGTCAAGTTCCGCCGTCTGCGCCCTTGGAGGTGCCATTGACGCTGTCCGATGAAAGGACAGCCATTATGCAACTTTCCTCATGACCCAAGCTTAGCGCCCTTGATGTGCAAAACACCTCACAAGGACGAAAGTCGGCATTTGAGAAATGCCTCAGTCGGCCAAAGCGATAATATGGGGATGGCTCCTTCAGAGAGCTTGTACGAAATTTCGCCTGGGGGTGCAGCTCTTATTGGGTCCGCGCATGTAAGCCACCGGGGGTTATTCCGCGTGTCATCTCCACGTCCCTTCTCGACGTACTTGGCTAGCCCGGTGCATGAACGCCGTTGGACCCATTTGCCCTGAGTTCGCCCTGGCCAAATCTCTCATCCTAGATCCTTTCGGCTCCTACCCTTTCTGTTGGTAATGCAAGCCGTGACCCACGGGGCCAAGGTGAGTGACTCTTCGGTGTGACAAAGATGGTTTTGGCGGACGGTTACCAAGAAAAAAAAAGAGCACGCACTGAAATATGTCGTAGATTTGATAAAAGTATCCAATGAAAGGAAGATGACACCACGTACTTGTTTTTGGAGCACACAATTTGACATCTTTGTCAATTTTGATCTGGAACAGCAATACGAGTATCCGAGTTTGTGATGCAGTTACCCACTTCTCTTACCCTCCTGGGCCCAAGCTATCGTTGCTCATGTTGCATGCCCTGGTGGGTATTGCTGAGAAATCCTTCCAAACCAATGGACCCATTGAAAAGTTGAGAGGCTCACACTAAGACCGTGTTTCCGTCTCGGGATATCACCCAACTACGTGGATGTGAAGCCAGGATCATCTCCACTCAAACTGGGAATGGGCACCAACAACGAGTTAAACCCGGCGGCCCGTTATCGGCCGAGTCCTGGCTTTGAAGCCAGGAAAAAAGAAAAAAAAAGAAGAAAAAAAAAAGAAGCAAAAATCCTGCTGACAGAGCATGAAAAAAAAAGCACGAGCCTGTGTGTTTGGATTGGATAACATGGCATGCAGTCGCCCGTGCTGATCATCGACTTCTGATCAATACATGCCGTGATGGCCTCCGAAACCACCTCGGCTTTCCTCGACGCCTAATCTATCCGAGGTTAGAGATTAATCACAAGTCTTCTAGAACAAACCCTTGCCCGCTCGTTCGATTCGATTTTTTTTGTGACGAAATCCCTTATCGGTAGTTTTTTTTCGGTAGTCATTCGCCTGAGGTGGGCCTTTTCAGCCTCTAGATGGCCGTATTTTGCACGTGTTCCGCGCTTCAAAAGCTTTGGCCAACCACATCATGCGAAAAGCATCCAGAAGTCCGACAAATCTCCATCCCTGGTCCAGTTATCGCATCTAGAACGAGCTTTGATAGGGGTTGGACGTGCGAGTGTGGACCCAAGCGAACCACTGTTGTCGGTAGGTCACGCGATTCATCTCTGACGTCGAGGATTAATGCTTGAAGGATCTTTAGCTCGACCTCGCAGGACAGGGGGCTGGTTCAGTGCATTTTCCTTTACAACATTTCACCACATTGATAAGATGGCCTGAAAATTAAACATTGCTAGAATATATATGGACGATGCAAAACATGCAACAAAGAAGAAAAAATCGTCGTAAATACGGGAGGCGACAGGAGTAGATGAAATCGTAGCCAGTTTGTTCACCCTTCTCTCGTGAAAACACGTCAATGTTGCTTCAGGCGTCGAATTCAACACGTGGGTTGGGAAAAGATATCTTGTCGAGAATAGGGCTGCTCAGGGGGCTACTGATAGTGTGAATCGACAACAAACCGGGCCGAACCCATGATATCAACCCCTGAACATTACATCCTCGGGTAGCATGCATATGGCTGCCGACATTTGATGCCTTGTCCATGCGGTTGGGACCGCAGAATCGAGTTTCACGCTTGGGAATGTCAACACCGAGAACCCTCCGGGGCCACAAAAAATCGATTTCAAGTCTTCTCCAATAGCGGCTTGCCATCGAGCCACCGATATCGTCCATCAAAGATCGTTGAACATGATGAGTGGAGGTGTCTCCTGCTCACAAACAGCCCACGCCCACGCCGCGCTCGGAAGGTAATTCATCAACACCGAAGATTTGTTACCATACGCCGCGGGCGTGAAGAGACGAGAATCATGCCGTCTGACCTTGTCGACTGCGTCAGCAGTGGCCAACGCCAGGAAGTGCTCTCTGAAAGGCCCTCGAGGTTGAACACTACACCGAGGTTAACACCGGACGATAACCGAGGTCTAGGACCGGACCATTAGTCCCAAGACACTTACAGCGCATTCCCAAAGATGCCATGGCACAGGCTGGGTTCTTTGGTGAGGAGACCTTCACGCCAGACAAGTAGTTGTCCCCTTTTTATTGCCACGTCCATTTCTTCATGAAGCTCTGGGAAATACGGGCGCAGCGACATGAGAGAGTAGAGGAATCCTGGGGCACCGTGACACCACTGAACGAGGGTGTGACCTCGCCCTTCCTTCAGAGATCGTTCACTTGAGGGCCAGTTGCCATATGGCGTCTGCAGCTCGATGAGCTTTTTAAGACGGGTCGAAACACATGGCGCCAGAGATGGATCCGACAGGACGAGCTGTGTAATGATGCCAATGTCACCATGCGCAGCTCCAAAGTATCTCTTGCCATGCCACTCCCAGTTGCCGCGTCCATCATTATCCGTGTTCAGGATTTTATGGGTGATCTGGTAAAGGGGTGATTCGTAGAGTGCTTCGTATTCAGGGACCCAGTGCTTGACCATACGAAGAAGATAGAGAGCACCAGCGCGGCCGTAAGGTATCTCCGAAGGGAAAGGGTCCTCCTGGGGTGAAGGATATGGCCCTAGAAATTTGGGGATGTCGGAGAGAAAGTTAATGACATGGTCTTTGTCTTTGGTTACACACGCCAAAACGGCTTGAAAGGATAGCCTCTCGCACGCGAGTCCACAGTTTCCTTTCTCGATGGTGAGGGACCCTCGATCACCATTTAGGTACTGCTTGGCCCAGAAGAGTAAGTCATGTCCAGATACCTGCAAGTCAGGGTACAAGGCTGATAATTGAAGAAAAAGATAGGCCAAACCAGTGTAGCCGGAAAAGAGGCCACCGAGATGTCGTTCTGCGTAAGACTCCCGTGGAGGAGTATATCTCAGAACGAGCTGCAAAGTGTAGAGTAGTAGCTCCCTTGGAGGTGTACCCAGCCTTTGGAGCGGGATGTTGTTTGCGATGTATCGGTGGGCCATGGTGATGGGGGCCGTGGAGGACTGGACTGTTGGCAAGACGAGCCCAGGCACCCTGCAGGATTTTGAGAGTTGCGATGGAAAGGGAACATGCCGCAGAAGAGGAGCATAAGGCTGCTAATATTCCAATCAATTGCCTTGTGTAACACGCAGCATCATTCCTGTGGTGGTCACCACCAGTCAGCCTGGTCAGTTGATTTGCGGGGAAGGTGACAAAAGCAACAACACTGACGAGGTGGCGAAAAAGCAACCAAGTTGGACACGCCAGGCTTCTTTCTGGAGCACCATATTTTCTCTCACTTGCCTGTGTGCCTCGAGCCGCTCCATGGATTGGACCCTTTGGTGCGCAATAGTCGCCGCACCAGTCAAAGGTTGTGCAAGCCATTATCAACGTTTCCGTCGCGGCAGAGGCCGTTGTGGAGTCGCGTGCACACGGCGCCGGGTGGGGGAGTGACCGGGGATCCTCTGTCAGTGACGTCTGCAGCTAAGAGTTTTACGATCTGATCGGCGATTGATGGTGGGAGCTTCACACTGATGATGCTATCAAGTGATGGACGCCTCGCTATCTGTGGCTAATGGCTTGTTTCAAGAGCCTGTTTTTCTCATCTCTTCGGGGCAGTGGGAAGCAAGCTCAGCTTTAGGGTCAGTACGTACCCACGTGTGCGCTTGGCGAGTGCCCCCCGCCGACTAATGCAGCCACGCTCTGATGAGTATGACGACATTGACTGCTGCTTCTCCCTTGCTCCCAATGTCCATCCATCAACACATCAACGTTCAAAACATTGCCAATAGCGCTGCTCAAAACTGTCTCTGAAGTGTGCTGCTGGGATTTGATCACCACCGCTTTTCTTTTGGTTTTCTCCTGCACTCGTTCAAACAACGTCCATTCTTCACTTCCGCCATGGCTGACGACGCTGCCCAAGCTCCGACAAAGAGGAATCGCATGGTCGATTCGGTCGGCGAAAAAGCGCAAGAGGTTTTGTAAGGGAGAGACATATTGAGAAATTCAATACAGAAACTTACCATCGCAAAGGAAGGAAGATTACGACAAAGCCAGGGTAGTCGTATTCGATGCCGCCAAAAGTCAGGCCTATCTCTATCCCTTCAAGGTACGGTCCGCAGCCACCCACCACTTCGGCCCGTAACCTAACCGGCTAATATTCCAGGGAATAATGTATTTTATTTCTCACCGCTCCTTATGGAAACCTTTCGTCTCTAAGCTGGGTCCCTTTATTGGCCTCTCAGCTAGCGTCATTGGCACTATGTTTGCCCTGACCTATATTCCTCAACTAGCCGTACTCATTTTCGTCAACGGCCCGCTCGCAGTATTCTCCACGGTGCTTCTTGTTCTAAACGAGAGCTCAGCTATTATCAATGTTATTGCAAGGAACTACCTAGTGCAGGATGCCCTCCTAGACACCTTTGATGCGACATTGATTGCCCGCCATGGGACTGAGATCGTGAGCGAAGGTCGTGAGATCAAAGCTGGAGGCGATCCTATGGCCAAGCTTGGCAAGATCTTGAAGAGTCCCTTCGAAAAGTTCAGCCCCAAGGCCCTGGTTCGTTATCTGATGTATCTTCCACTCAACGCTATCCCAGTGGTGGGCACCGGTATTTTCATACTCCTTCAAGGTGAGTTCCGCAATACTAGGCATCAATCCCAACTCTAACATCAATGTAGGCCGCAACCGCGGAAAAGGGGTTCATGGTCGGGTATGCTACTGTTGACCGTATTCGTTCTGACCCATTCTTGCGCTGACAATGACCAGTACTTCCAACTAAAAAAATGGTCGGCTTCCAGGCAGTCGGATTGGCTCAACAAGAACGTTGGCCCTTACACGGCGTAAGTGTCCTGTTTCGTGCCTATGGATATGGTGACACCTGAATACCCGATCCTCGTTTGCTGATACGTTGTTACAGTTTTGGTCTGGTGGCAACCGTGCTGGAGATGATCCCCCTTGCCTCCATCTTCTTCACGTTTACGAATTCAGGTACGAAACTCATCTTATAATACAAGGTTGAAAGCTAATATGTCCCAGTTGGCGCTGCGCTTTGGGCCGCTGATATCGAGAGCAAGAGTAGCTCGATGACCGAGGGGACGGCGCCGGAGCTGAGGGAAACTGCTCAGAACGCTGAGTAGGCAAGGAATCGAATGAGAATCCCGCTGAATGATCTTTAACACGCGGGAGAGCTGGCGAGTGGTGAAGGGAATTGGTCTTGATGTGGACTCTCAGCTTGGGATAGAATGAACTGTCTGAATCAGTGGCATCCGGGGCGGTGCGACGAGGGAAGGCCCATATGGATTGGGACTATTTTTATTAAAAACCTAGGATCTTTTGTCTTTTCTAACCCTTGTTTTGAGCATTTGGAGCCTAAATGTGAACATTATCTTGGGCAACCGAACGGATTTTGTGTATTGTGTGGCTGAGACTGGACACGAGGACCTGAACTCGTACCTGTCAACTGTCTGGGGCGAAGGCTTGCTGTGCCATAGAGAGTTGTAATAGATTGGGCCTTGTTG
This sequence comes from Calonectria pseudoreteaudii, assembly GCA_001879505.1. Classification (NCBI taxonomy): domain Eukaryota; kingdom Fungi; phylum Ascomycota; class Sordariomycetes; order Hypocreales; family Nectriaceae; genus Calonectria; species Calonectria pseudoreteaudii. The sequence continues at coordinate 2,292,024 of KV875229.1, forward strand.
CGGATTGTCTAGTGCAACGGGGCTTTTTACACTGGGAATCGTTGCGACATACTGGCCAAGGCTAATATATAACTGCGAAGTCCCTTCAGCGCGACGGTTCTTTTTGCGTCCAGGTTGGATTATAGCCTCTCCTTGCTCGATCTATTCTTAATTTAGAAGTATATACGATTGACGGGAAATTAATGGCAAATAAGATTCGGTAACAGGGCAAAGGATGAAGAGCCAAAAAGCGACGGGTTGCACCATTACACGACAGAGGCCTGCTGCAGAAATTGTTGTTGTACGAGCTATTAGCAGATCCACATCTATAGCCGACGGAATCGAGATGTTTTTGCCGTGGTTTGTTCAATGTTACAGGGTATTGCCGATGGCCTCTTTGCAAGACCGTGGAACAACAACAATTAGGACGCGATTTGGTCGATGAGGCGGGGGCGGTTCACCTGTGTGGATGGAGAGGAAATTCCATTAGTAGAAGAGAAATCCGTTTAAAAAAAAAGTGAGACTGAACTCAGGGCAAGACTCAGATAAGAAGCTGAAAGTCGGACATGAACATTTTGAGACTTGTAACAGACTGGAGCGAGTCTCCGCATTTGGATGCGGGACAACGGTCAGTTCGAGCCAGAAGAGCCAGATGTACCAACGACCAACTTGTTTGTTGTGGACTGACCCAAGAACATTGTTTGTATGCTGATTTCCGAAGCCACCTACGGGGCTAGGATCTGGTGGTTGTCGAGATGTCGGAGATGAGATGCATGACCCCGGCCCCCTGGATCGATATCGGGGGCTTTGACGAGAAGGGATGGCATCGGCCTTCGACTAATGAACGGGGCCATGTATGCAGTGACCCTATGAATTCGCATGGTCGCTTCTTGTGATATGAGTGTCAATGGTCGGCAACAAAATGAGACGAGCGTCAAGACATGCAGGGGGTATAAAGGACCGGAGCTCCGTTGCTTGTTTCTGTCTTCTCCTCTGCCTGCAGTATGCGGCCTGCCAGGTGTTGTATCTGCGTGACGGCCGACGTCAGCTGCAACATCACTTTGTATTTCTTCTCGTCCTCTAGTGACGCCCGGTTCTCCCCCTTCGCCTGACTTTCTTTCTTCTCTCCATCCTCGTCTCTTTTTCCCCCCTCACAACTGGGCACGAGATATTCTTCCAACCCCCAAATCTCTTGGCTAAGGCCTTCCCTTCTTTTTTATCTGCCTTCACGCTCGCGTGTATTCTTCATTCGTTCTTAACTTAACCACACTGCACATTGCCTTCGCTCCAAGTAAGTATCACGCGGTCTGAATTCAGGATTAAAATGCAATCTACTAACCTGTTATGGTAGCACACTGGATATTCCCCATGAAATCCTCGGTGGTGCTTCTGTTCGGCTTTTGGCCGATTGTGCTTCTGCTGATGTGTCTCTCCGGAGCCACAGCCCAGCAAGGCGCACCTTCCGTCTTGCGCCGAATGGATATGCACAGCAACCAGCCTCAAGATCGTTCTGATGACAAAGGCTATGGAATTCCTCCTCCGTACTTTACGATGCAACCCGTCTCGTCGACCAAACCTGATGGTTAGTAAGACGTCTTTTTAAGCAACTCAAGTTTTGAGACTAACCGATTTTAGAATTGACTTCTGATCAGAAAGTTCCAGAGTCGACTCAGAAAAATCCCGAGCCTACCTCTGGTGCCACTGCAAAATTTGGGAATGCTACCATCTCTGGAACCCATGTTTCTGGAACTGAAGCAACCAGCGCATCTGGCGCTTTTACTAGCACTGTTGGCACTGGCGTCAATGCCACACACTCTCGAACAGAGCTGCCACCAGTTTTTACTCTTGCCAGTAGCAGCTCGCCTCCTTGGGCATTTAGTTCTAATGAAGGAGAAGTACTCACTCCCTCAGGCATCCCGCAGAAGTCTTCTGGTCTGAGCACTGGGTCTAATTCATCTACCTTGTCACTGACAACTGGAGACGCCCCACCATCTGTGGGTTCGACCTCTGCAGCCACTGAGACAACTGTCTTGTCTGAGGTTACAATCACTCTGACTACGAGCTCCTTGGTCAACAAGACAGTGACTAAGACTTCCTCTGAGAGTTTTGTTTCTGTTTCTGCTGAATTCAACTCGAGTTCTGCAAATGCACAAACTGGAAACTCTACAGTGAGCGGAGGCGAGCCAACTGGAGCTGTCCCTCCTCGATTTACTCCGCCGCATGAATCAGCTTCTCACAAAGACGGATTGACGGTTCCTGGAACTATTCCGACCATAACTGCCTTTACAAACTCCAACGAGTGGTCTACTTGGCCAACATCAGATCTTGATCAAACGTCCCCGTTGACAGTTACTGCACCCTCAAGCTCGGCAAGCAATTTTGCCGGGACAACGGCGAGACTCAGCGTCAGTGCCCTGAGCTCTATACCTGGCCTACCAGATCCAGTTATTACTTCGTCTTGGTTTGGCTCGAGTCCTGGTGTTAACTTCTCGTGGTCGTGGTCTGAGACTGTGACTAAAACATTGTCCCCAGTCGTCACATCTGTCCTCTCGAATACCTCAACTAGTTTAGAACCCACGAAAAAAACAGCTAATCTTTCGAAAATTTCGACCCAGAGCACAAATACACCACATGGGTCTGTTCCCGTCTCTTCTACCACTTTCTTTCAACCAGTAACCAACTCGACGGGGCCATCAGGTCCTCGTACACTCACCGTGGTTACTGTCACCGGAGGTACGGTTGTCACTATCTACCCAGGAGGGGCTCATCACACGCAAACTACAATCCCCGGCTTTACTCAGTCGTTTAACACTTCTATAAGGACTACTTGGGCTGGTTCGATCAACATAACCGTCACTGGTCCAAGCAGGTCTGGTGGGCTTATACCCTTTACATCGGACTGGTCAACCGTCACCTTCGAGGAGACACCTAAGAACACTGCCGTCTCTGTTCCCAAGACATCTTCGCTCCTGGGTGAAAACTCCCGATTTTCTCTCACTACTAAAGCGAGCACTTCCACGAGCACCTGGTCTGCGACAACTACAATTGACCTCCCTCAGGCCACAGGTAGCGAAAATGCTACGACAACAACGGCCGTGTCGCTTTCTAGCAATTCCACAGCCACTTCGATTTTCTCTATAAGCATTTCGAGGAACATGAGTATGCCGCAGTTTCCATTTCCAACCAATTCCTCTCTCATTTGGGCAACCACGGCGGGGTCAATTCTTTCCGGATCTGAAACTACTACACCTACACTGTCTGGGTTTTCAAATAGTAGCATGAGCGGAAAGGGAACGGCTGCGTCATCCAGCCGTGCTGCTGAGATCACTTCGTGGTCGTCTCCGCCAGTCTCAGCCTCTCGAGGTCTTAACTCCACTACTGAGCCCTATTGGACTATGAACTCTACCTCTGGCATGATTTCTCCTTGGAACATGAGCTCAACTAGATCGCCGCTTAGCTCAAGCCTTGAACCAAGCTCCTGGAGCACCTTTACAATCCCGGTCCCTCCCTTTCCCGTGCCTCCGTCCCTAGACCCAACTTGGACAACGATTCCTGAGTCTCTCACACTGGGCTTAACCGTTTCGGGATCCAAGGTGCCTGCTTCGGAAACAAGGACACCTCCGTTCCCAATGCCGTCAAACTCCACCGTTGGCTTGTCAATCACGGGAACAGGTAATCCACTTCCCATCCCGCTGCCAACATTCGGAAGTGTAACTGCCGGAACAGGGCCATCTGCACACACCCCTTCTTCTTTCCTGACAAGGGGAGACAACTTCCCCAACTCCTCCATGGCCGTACTTTCAACCTTAGTCTCCAACCCTATCCCCGGGACGGTGAAGACACCATTCTCCACTTGGAACTCGAGTGCATTGACAACTTCGCGTGGTTCTGGGATAAGTTCGTCCAATGGAGAGGACATCACGACCACGACCATCGTGATCACCCGGTCACATTGGATCTCCTTGAACATCACCACAACCCCAGGCGGTTTGACCTCAACCAGCACCCCCCAAACTCCCTGGAGCAACTCAAAATTGAGCCTTACCGGAGAAACCGGTGGGGCTCTTACGACAACTTTGCCAACGGAGTTTGGCGCAACGCAAACTTCCGAGGTGTCTGCATCGCCGTTGTCGATCAATACAAGCTCTTCGATCTGGGCAAACTCTACTTCGGGACTTTCGGGGCCTTCGGGTACCGCTGATGTTTCGGGGTCCGTAACTCCGCCGGACTCCTCCACTTCTGTGGTAACCACACTGAGCGCTGAAGCGGATTCGACCCTGTCAGGCCCGGTCGGGTCGACTAGTCCGCTCCCGCCTTGGGTCACTCAAGGATCCTCAACTGCAGAGGGGCGATCTTCCTTGGCCCCGTTCCCCACACGGAATTCTACGATCTCCGAGCCATCTTCGCATGTGGGTGCTCAGGCCACATCTACCGATGGTGTGGCAGCCACATGGATTCCCACTTGGAATGCGACTGCCACATGCTCCGATGCGGTCAACTCCATCGGGTTGTGCGCTTCTGCTGAGACCCCGTTGCGATCGCCAAATGACTCCAGCATCACAGGACAAACAACTCATTTTTCAACCTCAAGCTGCACTCACACATATAGTGGGACTGTTTCACCCCGGCCCTTCACCCCCTTCATCCCTATTCCAATCACGTCCAGGTGTGTTTCGTCTAGCACCACGAGCAACTGCACCACGTTTAGATGGATCAACAATGGCAACACCACCGCCACGACGGGGAGTGTCACCTCTGACAGTAGGTAAAACCGCACCACGCAACAAGGACTCCACACTGACTTTTTGGAATCAGCACTGAATGCCCATGCTTCACCCACGACTTTGGAGAAGGTGACCAGGGTCAACAGAGTTTCCCAAAGAAAGCCTCAGTACCCTGTCCCTGTAGACACGGCTACCATTTCTCATCACGGGATGCCTGAGGGTGGAGAACCCTCTCCTCACCGTAGTCCCGATGCGACACAGTTTGGCGATGGAATTGGAGGTGACGTCCTGCCGGATCATTTCGTCCGTCGGTGGGAACAGGTAATTTCTAAGCTCAAGGGCCTCTGGCGAGGCAATGACTTCGGGCTCGAGGGTCAATTTTCCGGGCGGGAGTGAGAATTTTTGTGCGATTGACTTGTTCGATCTCATAATGTGTGACGAATGGAATCTTTTGTTTTGGGCGGACCTCACTTGTTTGTAAGACACACACCCTATTGGGTTGGGTGGAATTTGAATCATACGAGGGCATATCAACTCTTCTGAAGGAATTCCATGATGGTGGATCAAGGCTCTATGTAGGAAGGATGATGAAGAGATACATACAACCTTGAGAACTAATATCCCGAAATGGAACTACATCTCTGTTGGTACAATCGACGGTTTCTGAAAGGTGACTGTCAACTACATAGCGTGCGTAGATGAATGAAGTGATTGGGAGGAGATCATATAGCGCTAGTAAACTCGCTGCCACGGGCGTATATGCTCACGGGAATAAGTCGTTTGAAAACAGTGATTTGGACAATGACCTCACGAGGAGTGTCAACCCGTCGTGTGCTGCAATCTAACCTGTTCTCATCAACCTGCTAATATTAAAAGCCCCTGAATCCACAACAATAGACACCTATGATCCAATCCTAAGCGTTTTTCAATTGGCCAGAAGTTTCCATAGGCGATCTAACTCACTGTCCCTTGAATAGCGCTGCCCCCCTTGCATGTTGTCTTCATCAATCTGTAAGCACCAACAGCCGGTGAATTCCAAAATCAAAAACATGCGACGTAATACCAAGCGCTTTTCAATTGACCAATACCTCCGACAGGCGATCATGTGCTTCTTCTGGATCCCAGTCAATCAGAACACGCATCATGGACTCCTCGGCCTTTCGTTCGACAACCGTTTCCATGACTATTCTCTCCTCTTCGCTCAGAAGGCTTACTCTTGTTCTCCACAGATCATCGTCAGACACTTGATGTTGCCGAGGGCCGAAGAACTTTTCATCCAGGAACTTCCAATATATGGTGTCAAATGACCAACTCTTCCTGGCAGCGTAGTTCATCCAGAACCTGCCAGTTTTCCAACTCTCCTGCATGTACGTCGACAACTTGAAGGGGAATGATGCCGAGCTCTCTTCTGCCGCCTCCATGGCTTGTATCCACGTGCTGAGGCGGTCCGAATACGCGCCCGCCCAGTTGTCGATGGTGGGAGACCACATCTCAGGCACCTCCAACAGAAGCCACCAGGGCGGATCGAGCGCAAACTGCGTCGGCGCAATATAAGCATACTCCCAGTCAATCACCGAAATCAACTTGTCAGCCTCGTCCACAAGAGTATTAGCCGGTCTCAGGTCATCGCACCATAGTCGAAAGGAGTCTGACCCACTTGGGGCGGAGCAGCAAGCTGTTGTGTTCCTGGACTGAGCTGACCACTTATCCTCGGAAAACCCGAATACCGACAGCTTTTTTTGCTTGGCTAGTTTATAGAACAAGTGGCGAGAAATGTACTTGTTACGGCAGTCGTTCTCCGAGATGACCAAATCGTTGTGTTGGAAAACAAGTTGGATTAGGTGCATCTCCGCTAGTGCAACGTACCATTCGTCGGCAGTTCCATACGTCTTATCTCGTGGAGGAAGAATACACTCGGGTATAGCAGCAAGCTGAAGCATGTTGTTCATGTTTTGTGTTATGGGTCGTCCGGTCACTGAGTAGGATCCTTTAGTTTCGGTCAAAGATCCGATGCGAGGGAAGCTAGGCTTGGTAAGCTCCAACAGAGGAGCAGCCATTTGCTGATATAAGAATTTTAATCTTGCGTCGGATATATTCGGGTTTAAAATAGGAGTTTCTTCAGGGCTCTGGCTAGGAGCAGCTAGTGCATCCGACATGTCTCTGTACGACTGCAGATACTCAAGAATGATGTAGGGGCCAATATCGGAATTGGAACCATAGTCGAGGGGCCTTGGAACAGGTACACGGGTATGCTGAGAAATGTAGGCGGCTGTTGCAGCTTCGACAGGAGTCTTTTCTTGCGGAAAACGGGCTAAACTGGGACAGGGTAGTCGAACAAAGACATCTGAAGAGCTACCATCGAGACGAAAGCGATACAGGATATTGAAACCGCCAATGATGATGGGCGATACCGCACTCGCCCGTTTCCCGAGCTTTTCCTGGACAAGGGACAAAGCAGAGAGACATGTCGATTGAAGCAGTAGTCGTTTCTCTGATTGCTCCCACTCTTGATCGTTTTTATCCCACGCGACTAGGTCGAAGCTTTGTCGAGACTTCTCCATTCGAATGGATTAGGAGGGTGATAAAAGAACCAAAGGGCTAGAGGTATAGCATGACGTTAGTTGAGGGATGAGAGATTGATTGTGGTGTCAGCTTCGTACATCGAATAGATATTCAGGGCTGCAGTCGCTCTCCCCCGCTCGCCTTGTTTAAAACATCACCAACCACGTGACGTCACATTTTCATTTTCGAATCGGTCAATCATGCCTGTCTAGAAATGTGACATTATTGTCTGAGTCAGGGTTTGAAACGATGCGGGCATGACATGAGGTGGCTGTGGTAGGTCGCGAGTATTTGTTTTTTACTGATTTTGATTTAATTCTAATTTGTTCTCACTGTTCCCATAGCTAGCTTCGCTGACGGTTCGTGGCTTGCCTCACGTGTCATCATTGGCCTCTCCGTTTCTTCCTTCATCGCACGCTCAGTGATGGCTCTCGCCATGGTTTTGTTTCGTATACTTCTTTTGGACTCTGTTTACGGCTTCCATTTGAATTTCGTTCCCAATTCTGTAACCTTCGCGACTTTCAGACGATTTAATCTACCATACTTCCCCACGACTTTGCATAGGGAGCTCGGTCAAAATTGAAAGAAAATCAGAAATGGAGAATATTGAAGAACGAGGGAAGCCATCGGTGCTAGACCCAGGCGAACACTAAACAGTCGTTGAGAAATAAATACAATCATTCGGATATATTCTTCAACAAATCTTCCTCGCCTATTGCAGACTGCGGTTTCATCAATGTCGCGGGTGCTAGCGACTACAATGCAACCAGCTTACTCCCCTGGACCGCTCGTTGAAATCTTGACTACCGGCTGATTTTTGAAATTACCTTTTTCGAAATACCATCACCTTGGTTGTTGATTTCCTAGCCCGACATTCCATCGATGATGGTAGAACCTTTACTGATGAGAGCCACCCTTGAGCACAGACTCGAGGAAACACACCCAGCCGCTTCAGTCAATGTAGAATTCAGACTTAATTCCAACCTTCATCTGAACTGATGATGAATATTAGAAATATTGTGCGCAAGGAGTTGGTATATGTTCACGCTGTAACACGAGATGGAGCCTGAATTCTCAAGTAATCCCCGTCCGATGTTTTGCGGATTGCGTTATATAAATACGGAGCTTAGTCAAAAAGTAGGGGTCCAGAGAAAGAGTATTTCTCTAAGTGTGCCAACTGCCCCAATGGAGACACCCGTAGCATGAGCTCCGGAGGGCTGTATGGAGACCTGGCGGCGCAAGCTGGGCCCATTCTCGTTTTAATTTCCTTTCTACACACTTGTGTTCTTCGTGCCCTTCCTCTAGGAGAGCGTTGTGCCACCGTGGTGGATGACTGTAGGAGGTTCTCTTAGATCTTTCTCCAGACATTGGAGATGACAGCTGATTGGCCTCAAAAGCTCCAAAGCCCGTGAGAGATTACTTCAAGCTAAAATGATGCCTCAGCATCCAACGTGAGCGGAACGAGCGAAATATAGAACATGGTCATTATAAAGGACTTTGATTTCGAAAGTTGCCCCTTTGCACCTGAGACTACTTCATATCAACTCAAATAAGGGATGAATAAGGTTGGAGAGCCGGTCGATCCGCAAATATGGTACAGGCTCAGAGCCAATATTATCCATCAGCAATAGCTTGCGGTATTCCGATTGCGCACGCAACATGCTGTACTCCCAAGCCAACTTGAAGATTGTCAGAAACTGCCTTTGGGTGGTTTGGGAGGCTAATCGTCGCGGTCAATCAGCGAATCGGTGCAGACTGTATATTCTGGCGGGCAGTTTGTAACCGTGCTGAATTGAATGTAGTTTCGAGGCCGTTGGGGACTGATCGGCGCCCAAGTTCGATTCACTCCTAAAACTGAATCGGTCGATTGATTTCCCGTCATACTAATGTTGGCTGTTGTTGTTAGACACTCGAAGATGCGAAAGGTATGCACCCTTGTAGGTATACTGACGCAACTTGCCAATGAAGACCTGGGACTCTGGTCAAGGCTGCAAACGATGTTCTTGTCATGGAGACCTAATTCTAAGAAGTGGCGAATTCAATGACAGTATTTGAGTATCGCGGTGTCTGGCACAGGGCTACTCAGTATTGGGAGACGGCACAGCAGTCGGTGCAAGATGGTGAAATCAACGCTGGCAGACTCCTAGCTTAGAAATACCTGGTTATAAATTAAGATAGTGCATAGAACACGGAAGTCGATGGTTCTTGACGGAAATGAAGCAGCGAGACCAGTAGTCGTGGTGGCGACGACACCAAACAAAGACAATTAGTTTAGCGCTAGAACCTTTGTCGACTTGAGGAACTTTCCAAAGAGATGGCGGAAAACTGTGAGAAATGTCTTTGTTTACCTACACAAGCCATCGGAGACAAAAAACGGGAAAGCGGGGACCCAGAGCAAGTGGATGAGTTGCTTCCCTGACACACGTAGGCACCTGGCCAACTTGCCTGCGACATTTCCAAACCCATACTGGCTCACATCCCAGCATTTTAGCCACGATCTTCATCCTCAAGATATGGCAAGGTTTGTTGCTTTCCCATTAGGATCAGGGGAATTACTGACCTTGTTTCTCAATTGGCAGACCAAAATTTACCCAGACACGCTGCTATTTCTCCCTGTCCAGACAAATATTGAGTCTCGGTTTCAATCAAAGCCTCGATAAAAGATTCGGATATTGATTCCGAAACGCCTCCAAGATGCCCGTTTCGATCAAAAGCCCCTTTTGAACTCTCCTTTCTTCCTCAGAACCATCATCACGAAATATTTGACAACAAGAAATCATCGGCAGCTGCATCTTGCGTCTCTCTAGCTAGAAGGATTGTATTTGGAATTCCGCTTTCCAATTACAGCTATGCCACGGACAGAGCAAGATACAGTCAATGAACTGTGAACTTGTCGTCGATGAAAGATTTCGCTGACTATGACCAGACAGTATCCATCTTGTAGGGTTGCTTCAAAAGCCTCGACTCCGTTACCACATTATGAAAAGAACCAGGCGTGTCCCATCAACTTGTTGACCGCCCTACGGTCTTCAAACGAGCGATATCGTTTGTGTTTAAAGATAGAGATACAGGAAATTACATCACGATCGATCGATTATTCTTGCAAAGTTCCAGAACGCAACTCATGAGCCAACTCGAGGAATTTGGACAAGAAAGCCATTCCCATGCGTGAAGCCAAGGAGCCGCCCCAGAAGCAATGCATGGTATGCAGATAAGACGACCACATTCTTCCTAAACTTCTTAGAGGTACTCCAGACCCGACTCAGATAAATCAGATCCTTTATCCCCTCATTTCGCACTGTAAGTGACCACTTTCTCACATCATCTCGCGTCATTTTTATGATGTTCGAGATCTCGAAAACCTGCAGCTTTTTATGGTGTAGTATTTTACCAAATATAAATGACCTGCTTGAAGGGAGAGACGCTGCCTTCGATTGATCAAAATAATCGGTTATAGTTCGACTTCCAAAATTTTTGATTTCTTGACGAGCTCGCTAGACCACTAAATGACACGAGCCATATCCTTCCAACAGTGCCCGGACTGAGAAAGCACTCAGACATCACGAATAAACACAGAAGCGTGACGCATAGAATCTCTTTGAAAAGAAACCCTGGGTCCTTAAGCGGAGGAAGCAGAATACATCTCACTGGCTCAAAGCAGCACAGATGGAGGATACTTGACGTTGGACCTGAAGATTGAATGATGATTGAGCACGCGCTGGAGTCGGAACAGATGACAAGATAACCAGATATGATCCCGTATGGAGGAGGGTTTCCAGGAAACAAAATGGGTTTGTGGACCGCGGGCCATGTAGGGTTCTGTTAATATTGATGGCAATGGATTTTAATGCGAAATGTCGATTAAGGTAATACAGAAGCCTATCCTTCATGCCTTTGAGTGCGAAAACTGACGTCAGCCATAGGTACACGATGCTCAACCGTTGAACATCGCCATTATTGAGGGCAATTTGCCAGTGAAGTGGGGGAAGACAGGTTGATAAGAACTCAACAGTATTTGTCCTTTACTGTAATCTATATTTCCCAGCAATGACGTATTGACGGTACTTTTCACAACTGCCTTCGGGTTCGTCCCCGTAGCAACTCGGCGGGATGTTTTTGACAATCTTCACCAAAGCGCCAACTCACATGAATCCCAGCCTGCATCCAACTGCCTAGCATAACACTTTCTCATATATCGCACCATAAAATAGTGATAACTGCCTGGCTTGAAAGCGAGGCTAGTCGAGGGATCCTGCTAGTGGGCTCTGAATCCGCTCTCACGCAGAAATATCGACTTCCGGGCAACTCCAATCTGGCCGTCACCACCCTCGACACCCACTGTAGCCAGAGGTATCTTGAAGCCACCGCTAGCACCGGGTTCATGAAGGTACAGAACCCAAGAAGATAGCAGGGTTATCGTGACCACCTCAGTCGGCCTTCGTTATACTGGTCGGATAGCAAAGTCAAAGGATATTTATGCTAGCGCAGGTGGAGTTAGCTTTGACTTCGACTTAGAAAGACAAATTTTGCATTGAAATGGGATTAGGTTTACAGACCTCCATAGTCCTGACACTCAAGCGGCGCGGGCACTCTTCTGTTGGTTTGCAGTTGCTGGGCGTTTGAGAGGCGTTTGAGGGGCGTTTGAGTGACTGCCGGAGGCAAAATCTGGCAGATAGTAAGTAACGCTTCTTGCACTTAATGATGTATTAATTACCGCTAAGGCACCGAGGCAAGTGCGAGAGTACTCCCCTACCAGAGCAAGTAAGTACAGCAGGTTATATTCTCACCAAATGATTCGAATGGGGATCGGTTGGATCAAGAAAAGGAGGGTATGAATATTCTTGATCAATTTGACAAAGTCAACCAAACCTTTGAGGGTCACCATGGCTTGTGTATCACGTGCCACCCCAAAAGGGCAGCCTTCCATATTCGTGCATCAACTAGGCTGACGAGATTTCGGTATCAATGGATTCTATCAAATAACTATGATTCCGGATAAATACAAGAAACCTTTTTGATTCAAAGAAAGGTACAGCTGGATTCCTTCTCGAGTTTGACCGACCGGGTACTCGGCTGCTGAGGCCTGTTACAGCCTGCTGGTGATTGTGAACGCCGAAGGCCAAGCTATTCGTGATATATTGTAAACACAAGATCAAGACTAATAATATTTGGTCTTTTGGTTTTCAACTACATGGTCTTTACTCTTTCAAGATGAACCTTGGATATTTTATTTTAGAGAGGCAAAACTAGACGCTGTTGTCTACAAGCCCTCGTACATATAACACCCTATACTATCGGCTTCCTAACAATCATAGGTCGATTCTCAAGCTAAGGGTGTTGTTGAAGGTGACAGTGCCCCAATATGGCTCCATTCCAGCGTTCCCGACATTGACGTAGGTGCTCTCGGTAAAGATGCCTTGCTTAGACATTGCGAGGAGCCAGTCTTTGATGTCGCCAGTAAAGCTGCCGCTTATCCCATTCCCAAACTGATCTGCTTCGGGTGCCAGAAGAGAAGAGACAGTTATGCCGGTGTCGGTGTTCTTTCCCTGGTAGAGTTTCCAGCCGTCCTTCTCGAAAAGCCCATTGATGGTTGCAACAGGACCCTCGGCCCATCCGATAGGAACTTGGCCGCCTTCCCATCGGAGCCAAAGCATTAGCTCCTGAGCCGAACTGGAGGTGCTGTCGCCCTTGGTATCGGAGGTCATGAAGTCATAGACTACGTTGCCTGGTGCCCGTTAGCAACTTTTTACGGGGCGTTGGAGGAGTAAAAAGAATTAAGACGTACCTTTGTAGGCGCTGGAATTAGAAACGGTCCATTGGTACGACGATGGGATGCTTGAAATGGCGCTCAGTTGTGTTTCCAGGTTTGTTGTCAGGCCGATGAAGGAGTAGCCCTTGACAACGTCAGTGCCGACGGATGGGTCAATGTCCCAGACACTGTTCCAGCTGATGGCTTGGCTGTCTCCAGATCCCGAAGTGCCGTACAACCCAGTGCAGCAGGATCCTTCGATAGATTGATAGTTGTAGTTCATTGAGTAGATGATCCACGGCGTGCCGCTAAGGACCTGATAGGCGTTGGGAGCGCCGCAAAAGTTGGAAACAGGCTGTGAAGCGCCCGAAGCAGTGGCCGCCAGGGCCGAAAATGCCAAAGGAGTGAAAGAGCGCATGTTGAAAGAGCGAATGCCGCACGAGCTAAAACCAGGCGGGAAAACAAGGAATCGAAAAACACAATGTCAAACAATGGAAAACACCAAGAAGCCAGCGGCCATCATGATTCATAGGGCATGCTACCTTTAAAAAATAGCAGGTGCACTACATCGACCCATCATCAAATCACTAAATTTGATTCAGAAAGGGGCGACGCTACGCAAGCGAGGTCCTGTCTAAGTGAAACAGCAACCAGGGTGCCGTGGGGCATGTCTCGCCTCCATATGCGAAGGGCTGCTCAGCAATAGAGGATCGGATGGCTGTTTCCAGTTAGAGGATCCAAATGCGACAATGGGGGATGTGATTTGAGGAATTCCCGTTTCCGAGCGGCCCATCTTGATTGCAGCGCGCACAAAGGACACTGCGAGCATCCAGGGCAGAACAAGATCACCACACGGTGCACCCCACAAATTTAATACCAAGTTTTTTTTTTCTAGATTGAAACGAGGATAAAAGCAAAGGGGAAGCTCCAAAAATCCCCGGATTGCGTAAAACGCTAGAATCTACCGTCACTTCAAAATTCAAGCTCGCTAGCAAAACGTCGTGGCATGAAGATTGAGTGCGAATCCCAAAAGAGACTAAGAAGAAGCGGGGGATTTGAAACTGAAAGAAGAAGATGCCTACTACTATAAAGATTATATCATGGCGATCCTGTTTCAGCAATTCAATCAAACATCAAGAAATGCACAGTGAGACTCTATACAAAGAAGAGTATCGAACCTAACCAGTCGATGACCTTCACCATTTTTGCCATCGAAATAGGGCGAGTTACGTTTGAGGTCATCAACCATAGCGACTTCTTTACCTTGAGCCAGAGAATTGAATAACTTCGGGCCATCCATTTTCGTCAGCGAGCGTAGGCTCCTTCTTTTTCCTCTTTAGCTGGAACATGTGATCAGAAGGGCTGGATTTATGTAACTCTCGGATGTAAAATGCCATTGATGACACGCCAAAATCGTTCAACCACCTGCCAAACCTTCTTCCAGGATGCACCATCCAGGCCATGAGCGGTGCTATCGTGTTGATTACCGAGGGTTGAACGACCATCTTCTGGTTCAAAATTGCAATTGGGTCCACCAGCACCATTCTGGGCCTCTATCAAATCCTGTTGAAGCTCCAGGTCGTCCGAAACTGAGCGGAGAATAAGTTTTGGCCTGTATGGGGGAGTTATGTGATAGAGGGCGTGAAGTGTGCTGATAGACGTTGACTCTAGGTATTCTCGCTTTAAGGGGTTCTTTATCGGGGGGAGGGTGAAATATGTAGACACCTGTTCATTGTTATTCCCGTCTGCTGGTTTTATTTCCGTTAATGTCTTCTGGTTCCCAATAAGAGGTTTAATCTTGCAATCATCTAGCGCATCAGACTGGATAGGGGATTCCCAGATGTGTTCACGTGACGAATACGAGTTTCGTTGACGTCGCGGGGTCGGGGGTCAAAATGACCAAATGAAGACCCCTCCCAGCCAAATGACTGCGTATTTGTGCCATTTCCTCTAATTCATTGACGTGGTTCATTTACTCATGGTTTTTTTTTTCGTAATGTGTCTGGTCTGGACTCAGGGGGAGCAAAGTGTGGATAGAACGGCACACTCATAGTTCTGCCTGCAGCCCAACAAGGAAATGTATTTTTGAAGCCGCTCGAGCGAAATGCCGGGAGCGCCCCTGCTGATAGGCGATTTTAGATTGTTGGAATCATTCTAGCGCCTGGACGTCTCATCTTAGTAAATGATGTCGACGTATGCCGCATTTCCTGCGGGCTCTTTGATGGGCAGACTAATTGCGACGACCCCGTCCTCGAAAACTCTATCATGGCCCTTGACCTAGTTGGTCCAATTGGGGGGAGTGGATCAAGGCAGCCTGCGCCCTGCACTCAATGTGCCGGTGGGGAGATCTGGGGGATGGCCTTCATCTGATGGAAAAAAAATACTCCGTCAGACAGAAATAGCCTGGAACTGATGGCCAAGGCAGCAAGCGAGTGAATGGGTGGACAGCTTGGTGCCAGCCAACATGCCACCCTTTGGCTCTTGTGTGAGAAGAGGATGCAACCTTTCTCCTCTTCCAATAAATTTTTTTGATCAAAAAATAAAAATAACGGCATTACGGTTTTCGTCTACCGCGGCATAGTGATCTGAGTAAGCAGGATGGTTCGCAGTGGCATTTCGGCGAACTGATACGCGGTTAGATCAAGGCATGATGGGAGGAGACGCGACCAATGGCGCGAGATGGTCAGTTGGTTGGGTGGGATTCAAACTAAAAACCGGAAGCAGCAACGGGCAATCATCAGATACATGTATGCAGTCGGTGCTACGCATGTATCCGTATGGATCGGGAAAACCCAAGGCCCGAATGGCGAATTCGCGTGTCTGTGAATGCATGCGGCCATGGATTCCGCGGGAGCATTACATCACCAGACAATGTGTGACATCTATTCGCCTTTTCGTATCGCGCACCCAAACCGGACTGCCGGCTATGTCATGGCCCCTCTCCTTCCCCCCGTTCGCTGCGGCGTGCTTGGGCCATCGGAATTAAAAATACGAAGACGAAGGCATTAATAATGGGAACTGACGGGGCTTGGCCAAAATCCGAATCTCCAGTCCAGGCTTTGGATGGCGCTATTGGCCTTATGGTCCCATTTTTCGGGCCCTGATTTAGATTCACTGGAGACGTCTCTGGCAGGGCCGAAGCGGGTCACGCTGCACGCTCCCTGCGCCAGCTCCCTGCGCTTTTCCCAAAGCGGGCGCGTCTGGACGGATGGCTCGGGCGCAGGCAGCCAAGCCAACCAATGCATAATAAGCACCACTGCCAAACCTTCCTCTCCCCTCCCCATCATCAACTTCAAACGCCATCCTCCTCTCCTTTGTTCAGCTCCTCCTTTGCGCTTCATAACCACCACCAAATCTCTCACCAGTGCACATAGCTCCCCATTTCCATCCAGTACACAGACTTGACAAACTAAACTCGCGCCGCCGCCCCACCATGCTGTTCAAACAGCTGCTTCTCGCCGCCTCGGCCGCCGCCTTCCTGGTCGTCCCCGAGACGTCCAACCACGACGAAAGCGTGTTCAGCGCCCTGCCCATCGATGTCGAAGATGCCAAGACACACGAGGTCCCTACCACAGCCTTCAGTCAGAGCCTCAGCGTCCCTTGCCCCCAATGCCGCGGCCAGGACACCCACCTAAACCTGGACTTTACCATCGAGGATAACCACCGCCTTCTGCTCAATGGCTTCGAGCTCTACCCCAATGCGGACCCCTGGCAGGGCGACCTGACGGCCGCTGTCGTCAAGGCTAATGGAAACACCAAAGACCGCAGGCTAGGCTACGGTCTGGCCGTCCGGCCAGAGGGCACCGATGAGGATCAGAAGTTGGAGGTTATTGGTTTGGAGCTCCTCATCATCGAGGTTGGCGACCGTTTCGTCGAGGGTGTCCCTCCCGTCAAGGTTAAGCTGATCAAGGCTCTGAGCGGGGAAATCCTCATCGGCAGCATCAACATGAGCAAGTCTAAGCACTCCTCTCCTGCCTGCTCCACAGTTTGGTGCCGTGTCCAGTCTATGGTTGATCACGCTCTGGGTGGTTTCAAAGGCGGCCTTAGGGGTGCAGGCTGCAAGGGAATGCATCGCCAAGGCCACCAGGGCCACTCCAAGGGTCACGGCCATGGCAAGGAGACTGGCTTTTCTCAGTACGGCCACAAGGAGGAGGGCCACAGGCATCACGGTGGTCACCACCACAAGTACGAGCACGATCGCTCTCACACCTGGAGCGTTGCCAAGCACATTGCTTCCTATATCTTGCTTCCCGTCATCATGGGCATCACTGCCGGTGTTGGTGTTGCTGTGTATGTTTTGACCCCTCCGGGCTCGGTTTGTTCTTTGCTAACCAATTCCAGTCTCACCATGTTTGTCGGCACTCTTCTCATGCGCCTTATCCGACTGATCCGGGGCCAGTCCTCTGAAGATGTTGAGGAAGCCCCTTTGTACGCTGACCGCAAGATTACGATTGTCGAGTTCCTTGCTGCTGAGGACGAGAAAGCAGCCCTTATGGAGCACCAGCAGCACCTGGATCGGGCTGAGCGCAACTGAGCGCAATGATTTTACTCTCTTGCCCGGATCACAAGACGATCGCATGGGCTGTAACAAAATTTCCCCAGTTCCACTTAGAGGAACGAGGTGAACAAGAAAGCCAGTTACGAAAATAAAGGATTACGGCTGATACCAAGGGTGCAATTATATGATGTTAGGGGATTGGCGTTTGGGATCTGATAGCTTAACTGGGATTTATCGGTTACACATGCGACCTAGGAGCCGCATGTGCTATAGCAGCGACAGGCTGCGTCCTCTCACTTATTAACTAATGGCTAGCGAAGCCGGGCGTGAAAGAACATGCCATTGCGCTTTATATTTCCTTTTCTGTTCTACTATACCCATCACATTCTTTCATAATCAAAATAAAAAAAAATTAACCGTCAGATTGCAACATGATTGAAAGCGACCTTTCGTTGACAATGCTGAGTCAGTGACAATTTCGTTGGTTCCTTTCACTATGTGTGCCTCCACACTGGCCATTTCTGGCAAATGCCCCCGCGTGAGCTTGGGGGAGGAGCATTGAAGCGGGGACCTAGGTGCATTCGTCCCGGGGAGTTGGCTAGTTCGTTGGGGGCAGTCCATCGTGATAGTATGCAAAGCAAGAGGTCATTTGACCAGGCTCTTGTGGATAAACTAGAGATGCTGCATATGATGCGCGTGCGGGGTTGCTCAGATGTCGTCTCGCTACATTGCTACCCCGAGAGCACCCAAGGCAAAAAAAAAAAAGAAACTCCACCGGGTCCGAAGCAACTTGTTCCATTATAATAATGCCTCTTTTTCGATTCTTTTTTCTCTCCCCCTTCTTCTAAACTGGACCTGACACGGCGGGCGTATACTATAACGTTTCTGCGCTGGCGATCGCATCAAATAACCCAACTCCCCACCACCATGGCCTCCACTAACCTCTACCCGGGCCGCCGCTTCGCCCAGATTGTCAAGCTCAAACCCGAGCACCTCGACGAGTACCGCGCCTGCCACGCTGCCGTGTGGCCCGACGTCTTGGCCCAGATCAAGGACAGCAACATTGCGGATTGTTAGTCTTTCTCTCCTACGCCGCTGCGACGACATGAAGCGCGGACCACGGGTTCCCGAGGCTGACCTTGTGTGAAATCACGTGAATCGGTTTTAGATAGCATATTCTTCGACGACAACACAAATATTCTATTTGCAACCTTTCGCTACGTCGGCACCGACTACGATGCCGACATGGCTCGCATGGCAGCCAACCCACGAGTGAGGGAATGGTGGCGCATGACCGACGCCTGGCAGGAAAGTCTTGTTCCAGGTGCCGTCAGCTCTGAGGCTGGAGTGCCGAGTTGGTGGAAGCCAGTTGAGGAGGTCTTTTACCAGCCATAGAAGCCTCAAGTCGCATTTCATTAAAAAAAAAACACATTTATACTCCGTAGTTGGTCTCAAATTCATATTCAGCATTGATACGCAACAGTATTCCGTTGTCAAATAGTTTAGCTCTTGTATAACGCCCACGCTAATCTCGCTTGCGAGTTGTACATGATTGAAAAAGGGGGGGATAGAATAGAAGTAAAGAGGGCCTCCTGAAATTTTATACAAGATTGTTTCCTCATCTCATCGCACCCATCAACTTCCTGGTTTCATTAGCATACCACGGCCCGGCCCCGACAGGCTCATATCTACTATTTCCCAGGGCAAAGAAAAGAAGAAGAAAAAAAAGAAGAAAAAGAAGAAAGCGTAACAAATATGCATCGTCCCAAAGACACGCACAGGTATATCCCCCTCAGCTTTGTGCAAATCGCGCGTGGAATGATTGAATACATCATCGTGGCGGAAGGACTGAGCCACCGCGCCGAGAATTACCAAGACCCAAGTCTCGCTCAAGCTGCAGAAGCTTAAACCCACTTGTCACATCCCGCTTGGTCGCTTTCCCGCCAATGGTGCCATTACCAATGCTCATTGAGTAATTGACCAGATCGATAGTGTTGTTACCCCCAATCTTGAGGTTTGCTGCCTTGGTTTGAGTTACGCCGCCGGTGGCATCGGCTGCGCTAAAAAAGTTCTGCAGGCTGGTTTGCGCATCCTCGGCCTCGTCTGTGCTCTCTTCTTGAAGAACATAGAGAACTGCAACCCGAGCAAAGTCGAGCACCTCTTGGGTGACTGTAAATGTTGCCGTAGGCTGCGCAGAATCCGTAGTTGTGGCCTCGGGTGCGGCAACACTTCCAGTAGCAGTTGGTGACCCAGTGTCGACCACGAGAGTGGTGGCGGCGTCATCTGGAGATACAGAGATGGCAGTGGTGGCAGCGGCAGCGGTCGCGTCCCGCTTCCCAGCCTTTTGCTTCTGAGAAGTAGCCTTAACGCGATCATTGGCCGAACCCGTTCGTGTCGAGGAGCCATCAAACGTGACCAGGGAGTTTTGCGCAATACAAGAAAGATCGCTACTATTGATCTTGGCCAGGATATCAGTGCCATAAAGTGGAATGGAAAAGTTGGAGTTGCTGGCGGCAATCAGGCGGGGGAGAGCCTTGCCAAGAGTAACGTTGGAAATAGTCTGCTCGTCAGTAGAGACAAGGTCAGTGGTGGTGCACCCATCAGATCCGCTGGTACTGCAATCAGAACCAGTGTATCCGTTGGTGCAAATGCACGAGCAGGTGCCGCTGGTTATGACATTGGTTCCGCCGTTCTGACAGGTGAGTGACTTTTGGCACTGTGAGAGCTCCGAGGTCGAGGATCCTCTGCCAACCAGATTCTTGAAGACGAAGAACTCAAGAGGAACAAGAACGGCAGCGGCAACAACACCAATCAACAAAAGGATAAGCAGGATAAAAGCCCACAAGGGCAAGCCGCAGCACCGCCCGCGCTTGTCCTTCTTGCCTTCGTTTTGGGGCGCAACGTTGCGCATCCCAGCTCGCGACGGAGGCAACAAGTCGCGGTGAGGAGCAAGGGGCCACGAGGTTGTTCGGAACCAGGAGCCTCGGCTTCGTCGGGCGTGAGGGTGTGCGGGAGGAGGGAAAGCAGCCAGCATATCCGACAGTCCTGCTACACATTAGTTTGAGCACTCGACAAAATGGAAATCGTGTAGAACTTACCTGAGCTCTCCTTCTCGCCACTGTGCATGTGGCTCTTCTCATCGAGATACTCGTTGATGTCGTCAAAGCGACTCGCTGGTCTACGGCCGCGATCCATCATCGTTGCAAGCCGGGTGGCTCGTCGAATAAGATCAGGCAAGCTTGTCATACTGCCGCGCTCCTCCATACTTCTCACGGCATCAATGTCCAGCCTGGGCGGCCGGCGAAGGGTCGAAGGTGGGTTGAACTGCGGGTTAGGGTGAATCTGTGCTTGAGCCAACTGCTGAGGGACGGCAGCCTGCTGTTGCATCTTGGGTTCTGGGCTCTTAATCCGCTTGTCGGCCAAATCCGTCGCACTAGCTGCTGCGTACGCTCCAAGAATGGCATCTGGAGTCGGTGCTACAACCTTGGATTCATCGACCGATTGCAAGTTGGGCGCCGTCATAGCCAACCACGAGTTTTGAGATTCCTGGCGTTGATTCTGTTGGCGTTCATTTTGCGACTTCCTCCGCTCCACAGGGGATCGAATGCCACCGGTGCTTCCACTGGACTTGGTATGAACAAGCGCAGGTTTCCCTCGCTTGCCGATACTGGCGCTGCGAACGAGTTTGCTCTCATCGGTAATGTCATCGTATCCGCGACTTTTGTCACCATCCACATCATCGTAGAAGGTCGGACTCTGCTCACGCGAAACTGCGGGCCAGCTTTCGGGCATGGCTGCGCTTGAAGCATATGATCCATGAGATCGAGAGGCAGAAGCAAGGCTTTCTTCGGGAATAGGCGAAACGTAAGACGGATTTGAATAGAATGAGGAAGCGCCTCTCCTGGCCGAAGGTGGTGGTCCCAAGGCAGTACCCCGCCTTTGCCCAGGCTGCTGGGTCGAACCATTATTCGCATGGTAATCTGGAGGAGAGTCCCCAAAGTTGGACGAGGTCTGCGAGGAAGGGCTGGTAGGACTGTCAGAATAGTAGTCCGAATCCGGGTTGAAGAAGACTGGCGCCGGGTCTTGCAATCGAGACTGATCAAGCATGGATGGGACCTGGCTGGGTCGCGGTGGTCGAGGAGGTGCTTGCTGCGATCTTCCAGGAGGGGGTCGGTACCGGTCAGGGTCGTGATGAGGGAGCGGACCAGGCAACGGCCATTGTGGCACCTGCGTCGGCCTCGAAATTGCGTTCCTTGAATCGTTTGGCGGCGGAGGCGCTCTGGGCTTGGGACCTCGAGGTAGGCCAGAAGGAGGCGGCGGAGGAGGCGCCCGCGGGGGAGCCATCATTCGGCGAGGCGGTGCCCTCAAAGCTCCGGGGGGTGCTTCGTCCATATTGTCCCGAGTGTAAAAGGGCGGAGGCTGAAGTCGGTCTCCTTCGATGGGCGGGCCGGGGGGTGCTCTCTCTCGGGCTCGTCTCACAGAGCTCGAAGGTACATCCGACCGGTCCATTTCTCTTCCATTGTACTGCCGGCTCATTGAGTCCTTTATACGGGATCAAGAAGGATTCAAAGTGTTAGTGGCGCAACGGAAAGCTGAGGCCCAACACCACACCCTATCTAAAGTACAACTCTATATGCAAGAAGCCGGTCTGCAATAGGGTGGACAAGAGATATGAAATGCGACTACCCGAGGGCTGCTGCTGGGCTCGGAAGTGTGTGGTGGGGGTGGGAGTTGGGAAGACTCGGTGGTTGGTCGTATCTGCAGGAATCGACGTCTAGTCGAATTTGTTCAAGTTGCGCAGCATGAAGAACGACGCTACTCGGAATCGTTTGGGTTGCACAACTGCAGAAATGACGAGTTTGCGGCGAGTCTAGGGATGAGAAAAACAGGAAGAAGAAAAAATGACCAAGCACGAAACGAAGTGAAACGAGTGAACAGAGACGTGAGAAGAATGGGATTCCTCTCAACGCAAAGCGACAGCACGGCGACACCAGGCGTCGTGGTAAGAAATGCACCAAAGGCAAAATGAGAAAGAAAGGATCTGGGAGCAGAGTCGTCAGTGGGGGTGTCGTCGCAGAAGAGTGACAGGCTGGGACATTGGGGGGGCAGCGGCACTGGGCTTGGAGACGTCGCTTGTGATGAATTGACTGGATCTCGTGGCAGGCTTTGGAGGGACTCCCCAGACAAAGCAAGGCGAGGCGAGGCAAGGGGGGCAAAGAGTCACGTACCTGGGCAGGCTCCCGTCTCAGTGGACCATCTGATGGTGACGCAAGGTGACGAAGGAGGCAGAGGATGGCTGCAAACAACTCGCGACGAACGACAGAAGCGGACCTGGCCGGATCAATGAACGACAGCGGAGGAGTTGGAGTTGCAGCGGTCCTTCTACGGCAGGTGCCCGAAGACAGCGTCCAGGGGAGGTGCAGCGGCAGTGTGACGACGGCGGAGAAAGACGAATCCAGAAGCCTTGTTTCAGGCTTGCGTTGGGGGGTGACGGCCGGGGGACCACGAGAGGTTGTGGTAGGCTGGCGACCAGGATGAGCGAGGATGCGAAATGGTTCGAAAATGGCCACTGGCTGAAATCAAATCGGGTGCGGTGCTGCTGTGAATTGGGGGTTGCGTAGCGTCCAGTCGGGGTTTCCTATTTTTTTTTCTCCTTCTTTGTCTTGTCCTTTGAATGTGGGCAAGTCTCGGGTGGCGGCTGTTCGACGTAGTAGCGGCAGTGTCGCAAAGCGCAAAGGCAAGAATTGGTCCTCAGGACTGGCGATGAAATGAAAGGAAACGGAGGCAACGAAAAGAATGGCGCGCAAGCAACAACGGCTAGGGTCGATGCAAGGCCTAGAGGCGTGGAGAAAAAGAACGAAAACGAAATCAAGAACGCGAAAGGAAGAGGGCGCGAGAGTGGAAAGAGAAGAAGAAGAGAAGAAGGAAGAGAGAAGGCAGGTGAAGCGGGTGGGGACTCCGACTTGATGGTGAGTTTGAGGCTCTAGCTCAGAGCTCAGAGGCAAGTTCAAGCGTTAGTAGCCAAAACGGGCGGGCGGGCCTTTGTTTAGTGACGCTTGTGCGCAAGTTGTGCTTGTGCTCGTGCTGAACTTGTTTAACAATGACCTTGCGAGCGCCCAATGCATGCATTAGTTTCCCACAGCTGCTCTGCATCCATCCCAAGGGACGATGAACCTTGCCCGCGCTGCTGAAGGAATGATGGGCTTTCCCGGTGACAGGGCGGGACCGACCCATCTCGGTGTTCCTGCAGAGAGTGACTGGGGAGCTGATGCTAGGGTTGTGGCATTCACCATCCATCCATTCATCAGTCAATTCGCACATATTGATCCCCTAATTAATCCTGAGCCACACGGACCGACTCCATGAGCCGCGGCCATGCGCACGCGGCTTCTAGAAAACGGCCAGCGCGAAGGGGGAAACGGTCTCACTTCACCTCGATCTGCCGATGCAGCCGTGGTGACGTCCATCAACAGCTGAGAAGCCGTCTGTGCCTCGCCACCTCAACCACGAGTTCCAGGCCAATGGCACCAGACCTCTATGTCTCCAACCCGGCCAGACCAGATGCAAGAGATGGGAAGGGGGCCAGCACAGCGATGTTAGTGGAGACGCCAGTGGCTTCAAAATTCCACCAACCCGTGTCTCGAAAACCGTCTCCAATCACAACTCCGGCTCGGGGGTCCACCCATGCCCCAGAAAGCCACTGAGATGGGGTCTTTTGCTTCAAGTGCCCAGGAGTGGCACGAGCTCAGCTCTCAAACAGAAACACTAGCGTCACTTTGTTCCTGCAGCTTCATCCAGGCCAGCATTCAGGAGACCCATCCAAGGCCCTTCATCCGCGACAGCAAGCAGGATATCCCTTGTAGCAGGCCCATGCCATATCATCGCCTGCCCGAGAATGATCAACTCTGCTACCGTCTCGCGCAAATCATACCAGGCCGTATCGCTGCAGGATTCAATCAAATACGATCTGCAGATGACCTCAAGGATCCCTTTGACTCTTCCAGCCATCATCCCTTCACCCACCCGCTGCGCCTTGTCCAACCGAATTCTGCACTACCCGAAGCTCTCCAGGTCGCTTCAGCTACCATCTCAGCTCCCAACACCAATGGCCCACCAGCCAACCGCATCTCTTGCCCCGTGGCGCGGCCTGCCAATTCGGTTTCGGGGCCATTGCCAGGGAGAAACAAAAAAAAAATTGACATCGGCGTTTTCATGCCAAATTAATCAAATAATGCGCACAGGACCAGCCCAGCTTGGCCACCGTTCATCTAATCAATTGCTAGCGCTGTCGTTTGAAAAAGTCCCGACGGGCTGTGCGGAACGGCTGACTGAGATGGTCACCAGCTAACCTTGGCCTAATAAATGAAGCCCGTCAATGCATTCTTTTTTTGGCTTTGCATCTCTTGCGTACCGGCGAATCCCTTCCTGTGTCCGTCAGTGCTTGCAGGTGGCCGCACCTTTAATCTCGCGTCCTCATAAACACACAACACCCGCTTCCGGTGTAAACACGAGAATTTTCCTAGCCCCGATCCCAGGGCCACGGGCGCCCGGACACAGCTGCTGCTGCACGCCATTTCTTCAATATGTTTGCAGTGAATCAATCCACACAGGTGAGTGAGTAATTGGGTGCGGCCCGCGTCATGTGCAAGCTGCATCTCTCTCACCCGCCTGTCAACGTGGACGTCTGACGACGTTGGACTCCGTTAGCGGTGCCATCGTCGCGTGTTTCACCCTGTGAGATCCGGCGTCGATCGCAGCCCTCATTGGCCTGATCCAGAGCCCCGGGCCCCCTTCCTTAACCTTTTGGTGGAGAAGGATGACGGAGGATCCGTCGAGCGTTTTTTTTTTCCCGCAATGGGGCAACTGAGGCCCACCCAATTCGGGCTGCTGCTTGCGTAGAGTTTTTTGGCGAGAGCTTCGGCTCCCGAATGTGTAGTCGCCACAGCAATATCCCATTTTCATAAGAGAAAGAGATAAAACACTTGGTGCTTGATACCCTGTGTTTTTAATTCTTTATTTGGAATGATTGGCAAGAATTGTCCATATTTGGAAGGATTAAAAAGGTGTCGTCTTTAACGACGTGCAGGTCGCGTGCCACGTTTTATGGCTCTCGGTCGTCTCCATATTCTCAGGTACATATCCTGCCAGTTATATTTACCTCCGTGAGATATCTTCCAAACGAGATATATTAATTTTAATAAAATTCTTTGTTGAAACAAATATTTCTCTAGTCGTGACGCCATTTCCGTAAACAAAGTGCGACGATCATCAGTCTAGGGTAACATACAACAATCCGGCCAGTTACAAATTCAATAACGCAGAACTCAACTTTAAAAAGAAGAGATCTAAAGGGAATCAGGAGGTTCAGAAAAATGTCACAGTTTC
Source organism: Calonectria pseudoreteaudii (assembly GCA_001879505.1). NCBI lineage: Eukaryota > Fungi > Ascomycota > Sordariomycetes > Hypocreales > Nectriaceae > Calonectria > Calonectria pseudoreteaudii. The sequence continues at coordinate 2,317,921 of KV875229.1, forward strand.
GATTTTTATATCCTTCTTGTGAAATACACAAGTAGGGCTCAATTGTCTATATTGTGCCCTCGGCTGGCTACATTTTGTGTTTCTTGGGACGCCAACTTGAGCGCACAAGTTCGTAGATATTTACCATTCTGCACATATTTTTCAATAGGACTACTGTCGGCATTGCGAGCAGACCCATTATAAACAGTAAATTTAATCTTAATCTAATACTTTTGAAACCTCATTTCCTTAACATCAAATGGACCTGAACCATGGCTCCGTTCAATCATCGAGCATAATTGGCATACGAGAACCCCCAGCTTGGAAACTTGCTTGCAGTTTCCGCACATTTTTACAAAATTTATCTGACCTGATATTTTCTTTGTTTACGTCGAGTTTTAGAACCATTGTACCCATGTGGATGGTAATTTCACTGGCGACATCAGCCCGCCAGTGGCCGCCCACGATTTGGCTGTTACCGCGATGCAACTCGTGCAGTATTTGCCTGTCATAAAATACTAGGGTGGTGGTATTAGATTTGAGCGACCTGACGGTGAGGCGGTTTTCACTGTCGAACGTAATGGCACAATGGCGCTTCGCAATCCCGCCAAATTGAGGTAAAATGATGTCGCAGCTGGCACCCCAGCCAAGTACAAAACCATGTGCTGTTTTTGGGCCGTTAGAAAATGTCAACTCGAGCGATGGGTACGGACGAAGAGTGAATCTGGACTGGTTTGGCAAGCTCTCGATCATCTCACTGGCACTGCCTCCGGCGTAGCTAGGGCTGGCCGCCTGGAGATATGCGATTCTGTCAAATGACATGATGTGTTTGAAGAAGTCACATATAAACATGAAGAGATGCTTCCCATTAAAAATTAGAAAAATCCCACAAAGCGCCTTTTCGGCCCTGCTTTCTACATCATCTACGAGACTGTTCAGCTGTTCATCAAACACCACATGTCCAGGGGACAGCTGTTCACCCATCCGCCACTAGGGATTAAGGAGCCTGATTTTTCAGTGAATTATTGATTCAAAAATTTATTAAAGAGGTTAAATAGCTGAAAAACACAAATATTTGCGCTTGTGTAGTAGTGGAATGAACTCTGCTGCGTTGTTGGGAGTTGTTGAACTTCGTGATTGGGATCTCGCCCGCTCCCAGCATGAACCCAAACAAAAAATTTAGCATTATAAAACAAATATAGCTATTTACGAAGCAGTACATGGTGAAATATATTATCTAGGCTATTTATCGTGTGACGGGGTGACTCTGTTGAAGAGTGTTGCGCTTGGCATGTCTATACCCCATTTGCAGAAGGATTAAGTTTAGGGCAATACAATACCCATATAAGACGTACTGCAGCCCCCTGAAAACCCCATTTAAGGGCATGGCTATACATGTAATACACGAACTTGTCTACAGCATTCTGCTCGGGATTTGATCGCAGGGGAGCGTGGAGCATGATTGCCAATTTTCCCGTTGACGTTAACAAACCACAGCGTCTTTCCGGATTATGATGCTTGCGAGTATATTGCAAGCCGGCAATACGAAAGTTCAATAGGGTAAGCATTTTGGGGAGGCCGGCGATGTCGCTCCAACTTTGAGGCCAGAGAGGCTTTTACGCAGGTTTCAGCTATCCTAGTGTGGAGAGAAGGTAAAACAATTCGAAAGCTTGAAGCGAAATGCGAATTCAGAGGTGGGGCGACATTCCTTGATCCCCATTGCTCGTCGTGATTTTGCTCTTGCATTGCTAAAAGCTGATGGGGCCAGCTATTTTGGCACGGTATCCATAGTATTTCCTTTGTCCAATAGAACATTGCTATCGTCAGGTTGCAGGGTCTTTGTTGCCGGTGGCACTTAATGAGGAAAAGTGCGATGCGTGTCAGTCAACAACTAGCCAAGTTGGGGGACTGAATCATGACACAGGGCCCGAAATTTTCATCACAATCGCGTTCTGCAAGTTCGACAAGTCTGACTAGCGCTCCCGCTAGATAGCGTAATAGATGATGCACTCAGTTACGTTCTATTAATGGTGGTAGGACTTCTTTCGTTCTTTTACAGGTCGTACTATCTGCGTGCTTGGCTGGACCCATTGATGTGTTGCTTCCCAACACTGACTGAGTTGACCTGCTGCATAGCCTAGGCGCTTTGTTCGATTTGACAGGTCCTTTTTTGTTATGCCTCCCTCTGAATGCGGAAAATACCCTACATGGGAGATGAAAAAAAAAAAAGCTGTGCCAGGATATTATTCGAGCAACAAGCAAATAGTTGCGAAGCACACATCCGACATTCTCCGGAGCTAAGTGAGTGTCATCTAAAGCAATGCCGATTATTTGACTATAATAGTGTAAAGAAGGCCTCAGATTGCACCACGCACCCAAGACCATGCACTCGGGTCAGATGAACAATGGAGTCCCGCACCAAGTCGACGGATCTACGAGCCCCGTCCCGGGGCTAGGGGCTCGACCGCTGCGACGTACTGTAGCTATCCAAGCATCCTTGATCGACCTACCCGAGCCGGCCGCTGCAAGGGATCTTGGACGAAACCCACAATGACATGTTGACAGGTCTGGCGCGCGGCGATGGCGAGACATGCGGGTCGCGCTCGGTGTCAGAGTTGGCAGGATTGAGCTGTCCGAGGGAAAATGCCGCTGATGTCAATGCTAAACTTGGTATAGTATGGTCATTCCCACTCCCACCGGCCGCGAACAGGTGGCGGGCCAAGGGCCGGAAAGGTGGCGGCAAGGGATGCGGTAGTCGCGGTTGGTGTCTGGATCGTCGTGACGGCAAGTACAACCCGGCACAGATACCGATGCCGAATTGCCACAAACAGGTTATTAGTTTCGGAGAGGAGCATTTATTCTAGAGAACACAATCACTGGAGTGAACGGCGCTATGCGGGACGAAAAGTTAGCGGGCATGGAGGTGAGCGGCTTGGATTGGATCAATATTGCAAGGTGGTCTCCCTCCTTTTCACAATAGCCGGTGTTTAAGTGTAAGTGGCACGTTGCCTTTTGAAATAGAGCTATCTATGGGAAATAGAAGTGCCATATGGAGAAACTTCTAATGACTGCCGCATGGAGGCTGACCTAAAAGCCTGCACCGTTGGCTTGCACCAGTGACTGAAGGTCAAGAGGACATGACTAGTTCATGTCAGTCCCGCAAAGGCACATACGACCTTATTCTTCAATCGCCGGACCCATGATCTGCTCGGCAGGCATGATATCTTCGCTCACTGACATCGATGGAGCTATGAGGTCACTAGTTTGTTGGCGACGTCTTAAGCGGAATGACGGACCCCATCGCGACTTGACCCCAACGGGATGGACTGTGCACGAGACAACTAGACTAAAGCCTAGACCATTAAAGAATATTATTTTGCAAGAGCCTCAGGTCAGCCAGCGAAGCCCAAGCCGACAGTCGCCGCCTCACCATTGAATTGACATGAATGGATGTACCGGGCCTAGACTCTTGTTGCTGACCATCAGCACCGCCACCTGCGGATTGTATCCAATAGCGCTTTTGGTGTTCTACCTGGAGGACGGCATGGGGTTCCCGTTTGCCCCGATCGCCTTAATTATATTGATTTGGAGATTGTGGCTGCGGCCGCTCTTATCCTTTGGATCGATAGCAAGGGGGGTTGCTTGGCCCCCCGGGCGACCCGAAGCATCTGGAAATGCGGACCGCGGAACCAATACCTTGTCAAAACGTAGACATACATGAATTGATCGGGGCTTGTTGACCACTAATAGCCATATTGCCGGAGGAAAAAGAAAACATACACACGCAAGGATGAATCAGCTGGGTGGGCTAGTGGCTGGGGAAAAGGAAGACTGAGTCTTGCTAGTGTCAGCGCCCCTCATCTTTGGGAGTCCTGTCTCGATGCCACTAACAAAGCACAAGGCGAATGATGACTTGGAGTACGCATCGGAAAATGTGCTTGACAGGCAGACCCAACGATTCAAAACAAAAGCAAGGCCCACTCGACCCGGCGGCCTCGGCGACTGGTGCCCGCTCGCGCTAGGCTGGCTCAATCTTGCCCAACCTTTGCCCGCTGCAACCCAGGACAGCCTCACTCCAGGACCACGAACAACTAGGACAAAAAAAAGACGGCTCGCAACTGGGCTTGACCGCCTGATGACCCAAACATGGATCCTGCTTGAGTTGGCGTTGAGTCGCGCCGGACCAACAATAGCAATCACGTGCCAACGGCACAGGAGGAGGAGAGAAAAAAAAGCCACGATGAGAGGTGGTTGTCACAGCCAGTCGCCAAAGCAACTCGCCATCCATTCAGATGCACAGGAGTGCAACCACCTTTTTCGAAATGTGCAAGTTGGGTTGGGCGCGGTACCTTGTAAGCTCGCTTCACCGCTAGACACAGCGATGCTGATTTGCAGTTGCATGCGTGATGGCTTGCAGCGTGAGCGTTGTTTGTTCTGCGGGTGACAGGTTAGATGCGAGGAAGGGTGGCAGTGACAGTTGGCCACCAAGACATGATGGGGGCCTCGCCTCGCTCGACGCGACTATAGAAGCGCTGCCAGGACTACCGGGTTTACCACGGCCGAATGCTGCCAGGCATGCCCAGTTGATGGAGATTCTGATGGTCTAATGGAGCCCAGGCACGCTTAGAGGGGGCCCTGTCCACGGACTGGACACGAGGTGATGATCCGATGATTGATTGCGGCGGGCTGTGTCTGGGCCCGGGCGTACTACTTTCAAGGTTGGTCCCGAGCCTCGTCACATATCATTGTCTTGGCGGGGGTACTGGAAAGACTCCGCCATCGACCAAGAGACGCGTCAATTGCCTGCGTGTTTATTTCGGCCTATCTGGGTACCAACTTGTCACGATGAATGTCTGGGGGAGACCCGAGGAGCGAAGTACGAAAGCCACCGTTCGCATCAACATTCAAACGGGCCCCACCGCCCACCACGGCCTTACTGTGCCCCCATGATGCATGATGATCCATCTGCTCCGACTAGCGAAGCCAGCCAAGCCAGTGTCGCTAACGCGCGGGCCGTGTGGACTACTTGTTCCATCCGCTTCTAGTCCGGATCGACTCGAGTCTGTCCCTCGGCCTCTCATTCGTCCTTCAAGCTAGCCCTCCAAGACCTCTCCACTTTGACATCAAACGTGGAGAAGTCAGGGTTGGGTAGTCGACGTTCCAGTAAAAGAGGAGCCGCCTCTGATACCGAGACGCTCCTGCGTGGAAATGGACATCGCGGGGTATGCTCTTTGCCACCATGCTCGGTACCGGCTGCCCATGTATCTCATCAAGCGGTCTGCCGCCCATTTGCAGATAGGATTGCTGCATGATTCCGTGCGTCATGGTTGCATTAAAGCAAAAGGAACATATTGAGGACTGGTGAGCGGGCACAAAAGAAAGCAAGTCATCCCCCTGGGCCCGTCTCGTCTCCCATAGCAAGCCAACCATGTCATATCGGAGCCCGCAGTCCTCGAATGGTGACATCCTGGCCGTCTCCGCTTCTCTAAGACCATGCCATGCCCCCCATCTCAGCCCGTCTCTGCAAATGAAGCAAAGACAACGCGTCCATCACCATCTGTCACATCCTGGGTATCTGCAAAACAAATGCACAACGCCTGGGATGGATTAACAGATCTATCGACTTGCAGCTCTGGTACGGCCGACCCGTCCCCTTGGTTGCAGGCGTAAGCATCTGGCTGCATCCGGCTGCAAGCCATAGCTCGGCCAGCCAGGGTTTGCAAAATTTTGGGCCTGGCTCGGCTTCTTGTCATATGTCTCAAGTGCTAAGCCAACAAAAAAGCAAAAGAAACAAGGGTTTATACATATTCTAACCCCAGGCGCGCTCATGGCCCTTGTCGACCGTTTGGAGCACAACCTTACACCGCGATCCTTTTTTGCAAAGCACTGTAACTTTCCTAAGGTGCGATGGATTGGCAGTTCTACGTCCCATATGCTGTCACTGCCGAGCCGGCTTTATCTCATATTGATGAGAATGAAGTCTGTCTTCAAGACGAGACCGGATGCGAAAATGTGTCGTTATCAGCTGGAAGTTCACTTGAGCCTGAACAAAGTTCATATGGTAAGACGTCAATCTGGCTGCCTGCATTCCTACCTTGCAGTGTTAGTCATATATTGCTTGCATTGTTGGCACTAACAACTGCTATTTTATTTAGAGGAACTCTCTCTAGTAGTCTACTCTCCACTAAAACGAATGTCATTCGTGCCCCTCAATCTTCGCAAACGCAAACTGGAACCAAACCCTCAACCCAGTGGAGGAGTGATACAAAAGCGCAAGATCTCATCCCAAGACAGCGGTCAGATGCCCTCGAAAGTAGTCGACATCTCTCGAGAAAACCCTTTCCCACCAAACCGTCTCGATTTCAATTTCACCACAGGGCCTAGGTTCGACAGACCTCAAAGCGGCGAAGTAAATAGCTTTGTCAAGTTCAAACATGTCGGGCAAGGAGCTTCAGCAAGAAGCGACCGGGCTCATGCCAACCACTCACCCAGATTCTCACCCATTGTTCTGCAGCAAACACCCGAAGTTCCTGTTTCTGGAGATGCTCCGATAGAGTTGCGGCTATCAAACAACAACTTTGACTACTTCGTGAGGATGGATACTTGGGAACGGGGAATGTGGACATTTTGTATGTTGGCACTTCCGCCTATTACACTCAAAACTTGTTTCTTTGCCACAAATTTCCTGCTGCAATCTAGGCTGGGGACAAAGGCTGACATGACTCGACATAAGTTTGGAACAACTTCTGCCCTGGAAGAAGCATCTTGGTGGAGTCGAACCCATGGTACGAATTCGCTCGGCTTGTCGAGGATTCTGGCATAAAGTGCGCCATTCTGAGCCTCGTTTCCATTTATATTTTTGATTATAAGCCCGACGAGATGCTTCGAGCTGGAGCCATACGATCCTACGATATTGCCACTCATAGCCTTTCATCGCTGCTCTCGATGGGTGAGGAATTGGTGGATCATGTCGACCAGGATATTGCAATAACCTTGCTCATAATATTTTCAATCCGAGATGTGAGTACGATATCTGGCTTCCGGTCTTCTGACATGACATCTCGCTGACATTCAAAACGCCACCCAGGCACTACTTCTCGATAATGCACTCTATTCCAGCGATGAACCTCGATGGTGTCGTGGATTCAAGCTGGCACAAACTCTGCTTGAACGAACGGAATCCATGAGAAATCAGAACTCGCAGATCCCCACCCAACCATCATCTCTCCGAGTTTGCCAGTCGATGATAGTGGGACGCGCCATGATCTTGCCGCAGATGATGGCGAAGTTGCCCAAGACAAAACACTGGGATCCAAGGACCGAGGTGAAACGATACAAATGGCTCCTATACCATGAAGAGAATGAAATGTACAAAATACACGGAGGGTGTGGGTTTTCGAGAAAGGTCCTCCACGCTATTAGCCAAATCACCTTTCTTGCTACAGCTTTGAAACAGCACAAAGACAACGCCGTTTATCCAACCACGGTAGAATTCGTCAGTGGTGAGCTGAGAGAGTTGCAGCAGTGGTGCTGCGATTGGAATGGTGATGGAACTGTGTGGCAGAGTATGCCGAGCCCAACCATGGAATGGGTGAGGCGGAGACCCTTTGGATCGACTCTTACCACTGCTGTGGAGGTGGCACAAGCGACAGCCGAGACCTGGCGTCTCTTAGGGATCATCTATGCTGAATGCCGCGGCCTTAGGTAAGATGAAGTTTTTGGTCTACGGCCTGATGGTTTGAGCGTCTTGCTTACTACGTACTTAGGCTGCCTCGTGACAACCCGCAGATCACGGCATATTTGGATGATATGGCAACGTGTATAAGACTGCTTCCAACTTCTGGTTCTCTTTTCACGGCACAGACACCATTTCTTCCCATTTTCTTCCTGGGCGCACTTGCCACGTTGCCCCAGCACCGGCAAACGTCTCAGCAGTGGTTCGAGGAGGTAATGGAAACTCCAGTTAGAAGCGTAAGTTGTCTCTTGCATGTGTTCCTGAAATGTTACCAGGAAACAACTGTTTTGTCATTGCTGACAGCCTGGAAGACAATACCGAGTGCCTACAGAGTGCTGCAGCGATTGTGGGCACGGAATGCTCTCACGCTGTTATCTATCCCTCCTGGGGAGTTGCCGATCAAGATAAACGACAGACACCCCTGGTGGGAGGATCTCGTTGAAGAAATCACAGACGAGGCTCACGGCTGTGGCGTGTTTGATGTATCGGTATTTTGGTGACGGCCACTGAAACAAGGCATGTGCGTGGAACCTGAGACTGCTCACCTGAGTCTCCGTTTTCTTTTGTTTTGAATTGTCCAAATGGTTGAATCTTCTTTGTTCTGGGCCGACAGTCCCTTTCCTGAACCACCTTGTTTTGTGGGTTCATGATGATGAGAGTATTAGATCTCCACGCATGTATGTTTTTAAGGAAAACGTCTAGGCTGGAGCGTATGTTGGGCGACGATACCACCCGTTATCTTATTAGAGATTTGCGCAGGGCGTAATGGCATCTGGGATGGAACTGAAGCTGCTAATATAGCGGCAATCATGGTCAGATTGTCAATTTAATATAAATACCTCTACATGACAACACGATAGTGACCGCTTCTTTGAAAACCGGCAAAAAAAAAAACAGGCCATGCTAGATTCCATCTAGTTGGATCGCTTGTGTGGTATCCAGATTATGACCAGGTATCCCTCCCTGGAGCTGGTCTCTCATAAAGCCTTCCGCGTATACACCAATCCGAAAGAATGGATGTGTGCTTATTTAATCTTGAATGCCTGCTGGAGGATCATGCTTTATTCGTGGTCGAAGGATAATACCGGCGGCTCGAAGTCGACTCGCTCACGGCTGACGCGGGATTCTGAGTTGATCTTCGGGGTAGAAGGAGAGGAGAGTATGTATTTGTAGTGGCCAAAATACCATTGTAGCTGAGTGCTATAACAGCTTTTTGATTGTCTTATGTCCTAGTTCGGGAGTGTCGAGGTGACCGAGCATGCTGTCTATACGTTGTGAAGTTCAGGCACAGTATTTGATTCTTACCTCGATTTTTGGCACTTGTCTTGCCGCTAGGCAGACCGGGAAGCATGGAGCCAAGGGAGGGCACGCCTAATAAACATGAGAAAGAACGAGTCGAGCCGATAGTGCCAACAGACCTGTTTGTATCTGGTTGCGAGTGTCGCGTCTTTCATTGTTTGTTCTCTGGTGCGTGCAATTGGAAGAATCAATCAAATCTTTCGGCATGTATCTTCCTCGTTTTATTTCTCTTTTTGAAAAAAAGAAGAAGAGAGAAAAAGAATATAGGGAATAAAAATAGTCTTGATTGACCGAAGACGTGTGATCGGCACTCCGAACGATCGAGGATGAAGAACTGAGACGCTTCTGGGATATTGTTTTCACTGGAACTCCTCTTATAATCAACCACATTGGTAGCCTTGCGAGGTCGGCAATCAGCCAGCGTGCGAGCGCCGGGGATGGACTGACTTGGGCAGCACTTCCAAGGGCAGAGAAAAGAGGGAGACCCAGACTGGACTCCTTTGGCGGCTGGGGAGATCAAAGACTTGAGGTGGAGAAGATAAACTGGCGCAAATGTTGCACTAGGCATCTTGCTAGTTTTTGACCACAAAGACGTCCTTGTTTGCTCGCCGCCATGACGGGTTCTAAGTGGGGCCAGTGCTATCCATCACGGATATCAGTCAAAACTCAACCTGACCAGCTCCTCAATAGGTAACCAGCATGACACTTTTGCCGGCCTCACCATTTCAGCCTCCTTTTTTACAATGTCGCGGCAAGATATCGACAAGTATTCTCGGAACATCGTAGGCAGAGTGTTTCAGATCGTCGTCTGCAAGAGTTGAGCCTTGCATAAATGGGCACAATCCTGGTCTCAAGGCCCTACTGGCACGGATCAGGCTATAACAACTGCACTATAGGAGCGAAAATGGCAAAAATGGTGAACAAGGCCAGCGTCCTGACCTTCCCACCGGTGGAGAAGAAGTCCAGCGTCCTGGCCATTTCTCCTGGAACTGTGAATGCACCTGACGGGCGAGCCGCACGGACCATGTGCGCACCTACCACCCCTGCAGTTTCTGGTCTCTCAACCGTCAACCACGCCCCACTCGCAGCTTCCAGTTCGTCAACCTTCGGCAGCTTTGGGTTCAGGAGCAATCCTAGTATTCAACACTGCCGGCCCTCCACGGTCCATTTGGCAAAGCGACTTGAAGTGGGAATTGAACCGCAACCTCTGGCTTTGGGAGAAAGACTTGAACAGTTGCGTCAATCTATGGTTCCCCAGTGCTGTTTGGCTGCAGTACACACCAAAAGTTTTGGTATACAAAGGAACACCTCTTACAAGGTATCTGAGGGATTCTACAACGAGAAGAAGCAGTATTTTCCGGTTTATATGAGATGTATTTCACCTTTGAAGGACCAGGAATCTGTTTAGAAGCAAGATACAAATTCAGCATAGGTATACCGCTTGTTCTACTCTGTCAACAGCTGATGCGCGCATGTAGAAGGTTGCCATTTGGGATGGCACGTGATACCCAGGTCGATAGCCTTGTTTGGCACCTTGGAGGTCTGTTTGGCGTTGCTAAATGAATCAACAACCTTGGTATCCTCATCTTACTAGTTAGTGCCAGTGTTCCTTCCTACACTAGCAGAAATTCCGGTTCGGTGGTCTCGTGAGTTTTGCGCTTGCGCGATTGAGCAACTATTATCAATACTGTACTACCGAGAACGATGCTAATATATTCCTCGAATCCTATCCGTGCCGTCCCCTGTGCGGACGTATTGTCGGCCTAGGTTCACTTTGTTGCACTACTACCTCCTACCGCATGCTCCGCGGCTCGCTTTCCAGAAAACACGCCGTCTGCAAGAGAGAGGCCGCTGATGTAACCGTTTGAGCAAATGCCCACCGCTGTTCGTCCTGCCGCATACAGCCCCGGTATTTTCTCATTCTGGTTCGTCAACACCAGCCCTGTTTCCCCATCAACTCTCAAGCCGCCAAGGGTCAAGCCGAGGACCGCTTGTGGATCTGAGCGGTCTACAGCAGATATATCAATGGCGTAGAAGGGTGCCTTCAGTATCGGCGTGCATAGCTCTGGCGTTTTGTGCATTAGATCTGGTTGGTTGGAGGCGATGGCGTTATTGTATGACTGGATCGTGTTGTTCAAACCATCAGAGCTGACACCTAGTTTGGCTGCTAGGTCTTGGAGCGAGTTGGCTCGTTGGTGTGCCCAGTACAGCCAATGCGTGCGCTGAAGACGAACAAAGGATGAGGTTTGTTCCGGTAACTGCTTCTTGGCCTTTTCCCACTGGGATGAATCAAGGATCAGAAAACTCTTGGAGCCAGCATGCTTGACCATTGCTTCGGTGAGCCGGGCGCCATAAACATCCTCCGAGACTAGCCTTTCCCCGCTCTTGTTGACAACCACACCTTCCAAAAGCGCAGTCGGTGGATATAAGAAGCGCCAAGCCGTCATTTGATCGAGATGTGAAGTTGAGCCACCAGCGGCCAAGCCAAGCAGAATGCCAGAGCCATCGTCACCTGGGGTTCCAAGAGGAGCTACTCCGAAAAATTCGGGCAAATGCTTCTGTCTCATTTCGGAGTTGAACGCGAAACCCCCAGCTGCTAGCACAAGAGCGGGTGCGTGGGCCTCGGATTCTTCTGAGTGGCGATCCCATATGCTGCTCGCACGTCGATGCAATAGGGCCGCTAGTGGTGGCAGGGTGAGTTGAAACTTGACGGCATTCCGTGTGAGTTTTCGATGACGGTCGAATTTTGGGTTCGTCTGAGGCAGAGTACGATATTTTATCCCCGACACGGCACCTTTGTTATCGAAAAGAACACGCTCGACCTTGGTCGCAGGCATGAATTGGACACCGAGCTTCTCGGCCGAGTCTAATAGCACTCGCGATAGACCGGCACCCGAAAAACCAGGATAAACCATGCGGTGGCCGCGGGGAGCAGCTTTCGCCTTCTGGTTGAAAGGGTACGACTTTTCTGATCCCGAATAATATAGATAATGTCGATCCGTGGGATAACTCGTCTTGTACGGGCAGAGAGACGCCTCGAATCGAGCGCCGTGTTTTTCCAACCACTCCAGCTGCTCGACGCTCTGATCGCAAAACCGCCTCAGTGTGCTATCATCAACAGAATCGACCACTTCCTGCCGCAAGTAGGCATACATATTTTCTGGAGTATCATCAGATCCGGCCTCTCGCTGTTGTTGAGTTCCGCCACCAGCGTATACAACGCCGCCAGATAAAGCGGTTGCGCCGCCGCCATGAGATCGGTCAACCATGAGAACAGATGCTCCCTTTTCAGCTGCCGCGATACTGGCCGAAACACCTGCGATGCCACTTCCAACAACAATGATGTCAGGTTTCTGAAGGGGTCTCCTTTGATGGGTGGAGTATCGTGCGGCAGCTACATGGTTGACTAAACGGTGGGAATGACATAGCCCGGATACGAGCCTGACATTGGCGCTTCTCGCAGTTCGCAGCATGGGGAATATTTCTTTTGAGTTGATTTCTAATGCAATGATTTACTTCGGGATTGTTGGTTCTGATGGAGGTGTTATAAGACATCTGCTACCTGTCTGGGAGCCCGCACAGTGCCCCATTGAGTTTCCGAGTCTGGGGAAGATGGCCCGCGCGAAGCACGCCGCGCAACCCGCGCGTTTTCAGAATGCATGCGTATAGGACACAATTGTCTCGGAAACGACGGGAATTTATATGTACCTAAATTAAATACCTAAAATATGCTGCTTTCTTCGGCTTAGCGACAGTGACTTGAGCAACAAGACAATCGTTTGTGGTGGTTTTGTGTCCTGTGTTAGATGTATGCTTCCGTTACAAATGAGAACGAGCAAAGTCTGCAAGGTGTGCTTCCTTGATTAGATCCGCAGCCTTTTCTCCGATTCCGTAGGCTGGCATTTGCGTATGACCATTGTTCAATACAGGCATGATGCTGCAATCCGCGACTCTCAGACCGACGACGCCTTTTACCTGAAGAGTCTCGTCAACCACAGACTGAGGGTCAGATGCAGCTCCCATTGCACATGTGCCGGCTGGATGATAGCCTAAGAGACAATTAGCATGGACAACCAGAGAAAAGCACGTTTGCTTACAGGTCGTGGTATTGGCTTTGGCGTATTCCTTCCAATCTTCTCTGGTCTTGAGGCGGTGGTGGTCTTCTTCCGGCGGCCAAGAACCTTTCACAATGTCCTTGGTCCCGGCGCCCTCCATAATGATTTCATTGGCGAAGCTGCAAGCTTCTGCCATAACCTCCAGATCAAGAGGATTCTCAAGATAGTTGCAGTTGACTACCGGCTTCTGCATGGGATCGGTGTTTCGTAGCGTGACGGTGCCTCGGGAATGCGCGTTAAAGAGCTCGGCAATGATGCCAAATGTATGCTGGCCTTCTGTAGGAAATCGGTCGAATTGCTTAGGCCCGCCATAGCATTCTGTTGTAAAAAACTCGACATTCGGCTGGGCAGGACTCAATCCCATGGGGTCGCGGCCAGGCTCCCGATTTCCGGCATTCCAGATTGCCGAGTCTTTGAGTCGAAAATCTAAGCGCGCGTATGCGAAGACGCCAAATGGGAACGAAGACAGCACACCAGTTTTGCTCTCTTTCCAAAGCTTGTAAGATTCCTCAAAGGCATTTCCATGAAACAAAAATTCGTCCTTTGTCAGGCCAGGCCGATCGGTTTCGTAAAAAATATATGTAATCTGGATTCGTTAGCGAGGTCCGCTTGGAGACTGCAGATTACCAACCGGGTGATCCATCAGATTTTTTCCAACTCCAGGTAGATCTGAGATGACAGGAATTCCGTGCCTCTCAAGCTCCTCTCTCGCACCAATACCTGAGCGATTCAGAATGATGGGACTGCAGTATGAGCCGGCGCTCAAGATCACTTCCTTCCGGGCCTTGAGCTCGAAAGTGGTTCCGTCCGCTTTGACGGCTAATACTCCCACAGCTCGAGGGATTTTTCCTGAGAAAACCACCTTATCCACGTATGTTTCTGTCATCAAGATCAAGTTCGTTCTCTTCTCATTCGTCACGAAGTCGGCGCTGGTTTTCTTTTGGCCTCCAAATGTGCTTCTGATGGCGTGTCCACAGCCATGGGGGTTGCCGCCGTGCGCGAACATGTCGTCATCCCGCGCCATGCCTTTTGATACCATAGAATCCATGATCAATTTGGAAATCGGCGCAAGCTCTTGCGGCTCCGTGTGAAGCGGTCCTTCTGAGCCATGGGACCCTGGCGAGGCTTTGAACCAGGGTTTTGGGTGAAATGTTTCAGCCTGTTGAAATTTAGCACAATGCTGAGAAAAATGCGGCCTAGAAAAAACATACCTTGGACATGTATCCGAAAAACTCTTCCCCGCTCCATCCAGGTAGGTTCCAATCGTCATAATCCTGTTTCGTTCCTCGGATACACAAGGTGCCGTTGGCCCCCGAAGAGCCGCCCAAAAACTTGCCTCTTGTCAGATTGACCTTGCGATTATTAATGGCTGTAGACTCTTCGGACACAATGTTCCAATCCTGTTCGGAGCCAGGTAGTTGAGGCCAGCTAGATGATCGTCAACCAAAGCATCACATAGAGAGCTTGAGACAACTCGACTGACCCCCCAGGCATATGCACGGCTTCTAGATCATGGTTATGCTTTCCTGCTTCAATCAAGAGAACCGTCACGTTCGGATTCTCTGCCAGACGGCCTGCCACGACACAGCCAGACGTGCCTCCCCTGTCGCATAAGACATATCGGTCAGCACCAGCAACAGACCAAGTAAAGCTGAAGGATCTTCTCACCCACAAATGATAAAGTCATATTCTGTTGGCATGCCACTCATTTTGGATGGGATTTTGAACAATTTCTGGTTAGTGTGGTCACTGTCACCATTTGCAGAGTGCAGAGTGCCATACGAGTTTTATACCCCGAGGCTAAGGATGCTGTGCGAATCAGCGCAGGAACCCCTAACGGTGCGTCCAATGGTCTGTTCCGCTTGGCTTAGGATATTCCGTATGCCATGGGTATTCCGGCCATTGGGGGGTGTTCCGTCTACTCAGGACATTCCGTCACTCAGGAGAATCATCACACCAAATCACAAATCCACAGCTGGCACCTGGCCATACCATAAGCTGCATCCACCAACTGTCCCGCCGTGGGTCCTCCTTATCACAATCGCCCAGTCAAAAGTGAAGACGGACTGTCTAAGAGCTGCGGCATTTTCCCGCTAAGACAGGCGTCACAAAACTTGGTGTGGCTAACTGCAGGATGAGCAAGATAGGAAATATGCAGCGCAAGGATCTGGGCGGCCACAGAACCAACTGTAGCAGGCCAGAGTGATGTTAGCGCTGAGATTTTTGGGGCGGCTCACCGATCGATCTATGATCATCCTTGCAGTGGCGCCTCATCGAGACAACTCGCCTGCCAGCTAGATAGCAATAGCGCGCCGGCCAAGAATCTCTGCCGCTGTGGAGATTGACAAGCGGCTTGATGGGAGATGCAGAGATGCAAGCCCACAAGGGCGTCGTGATCCGGCCACGTAAATTCCAGCACACTCCAATACATTACCGATGACTTGATCCCAATTTGGATCCCCGATCCAAGTTTCTGGTAAGTTTGATGTCAGGTGTTGAGCCGCGTGGCGGCCGGGTCTATCAGCTGCGTATTTGTCTTCGCTGCCGAGAAAGTCATGAGCACATTAGCGTCGTGGTTTACAGTCTCCGGAAAAATAAAGAACGGCCGATCAGGTGCATTGGAAATATGATGATTTGCTTGCTCAACTCCGGTATGGCCTGAGGCTGGTCTCTTAAGTTGGATAGGTATTACTGTCGCTCTTCCGCTGTACTTCTGTCAACATCCATATATATATATATATATACATCGCTTGTAACGGTACACCAAGTGAAATTGCCTGCTAACTACGTTCAAAAACAATATGATGGATAATCCTCCCTGTGATCATGAATAGCTTGAAGCAAAAGCGCGGCTCGCTTCATCCCCTCATATTCCTCTGAGGCAATAGAATTGATAGTTTCTGGCCTTTAAGGCTGAGTCCTTTCTTCTTGTTGCGTGGAGTGCTTACGTTAGTTCTTGAAGCTGCTTGTCGGGATTCATCGTCACCATGGCTGAGAATGGGCTTCGCAGCATGCGCCCAATTTGACCGGCTTCCTCGGCAACCGCCCGAGATTGGTCTTTTCCACGAACGTGATGAAGCAACAGAGATCCTGGCCTGCCACCCTCCCCTTAACTCGTTCGTGATAAATTGCACTTCGGGCATGACCCATCCGATATGATAGGGGAGAGAAGAGAGGTTATGGAGTTCCTGTCGGTATAGAAAGTGATGTTAAGGTCACAGGCATTGGAACTTCACCATCAGAATATTCCCTCGTGTACCCGAGCGTCCTCTGTACTCTGCAGATGGTGATAAGACTGCATTGGCGACAAATACAATGGCTTGAGATCATTTGGTCGTTCCTGTGACTGGCCTTAGAATTGCCCACTGGTGTTCTCGCACAACCTAACTCTGTTATTGAAACACTGGTTTTTATACTGTGGAAGATCATATATGAGCTCACATGCAGCCTCACCAAGAGACCAGATATCAATAGCTGCCAAACAAACCATCTTTCTTTGTGACTTATTTTTAACCGTGACCTTAGGAAGATCTCTGGCGCACTATATATCCGAGTATCGCAGAAAGAGTTGAAGGAGATGTTGCACAAAAGTTGCTTGCCTATTCACAAACCTTACGGGTTTACCTTTCCCTAAGTATCCGAAGCTGGGAGCGGAGATATCTGAAGAGGAAATAGGTGTGTGCACAATAGTGGGTAATCCGATGGATTTTATCCATAGGGCAGATTATTAAAGCATGTGTCTGTTTCTAAGCCTGCGATACAGCTCCTGCATAACTGATGCGGATTTGGTGGTGGGTGGGCATCTCCAACTGGAAGAAATCGGCTCGCGATGGTCCCGCGATAGCCTCAAGCTCCTCGTCTTGACCAAAATTTTGCCTTGGAATTGGTATTGAAGAGGTATATTCGACTGTCTGATATTCTGGTAGATGATTAGCTATGTTCTTTCCGTGCAAATAAGTGAGGGCCAATGGACATTAGTGACTGATTACTAGAGGCTCGTTGCATGAGATATTGTCGTGCGAGTCGAGAGGCCTAAATGACACATATCCCAAGTATAATTCAGATTATTGAATAAAAGTCACTTCAAAAAAAAAAAGAAAAGAATGCCGCGATATGTTGCGAATGGATTGTGAAAGAGAAGTGATGTTGCGTCGCGGCAAGGAACGATAATTTGCGAGTATGTGATATATCCCACATCCAGATAGCGAGGGCTTCAGCCCTCTGTAGAACGCGGTTATCACGAACAATCCGTTGGAATTTGTTTATCTGTATCGTAAGTAACCTGAGTATTCGTAGAAGACTTCCAAGCTTTGACAATGACCCGTTCGTTGTCGTCAAAGCTTAAACTGAATTGGAGATCGAATATTTCTTAGTATGGTAAAACAACGTCGTAATTCGGATCGCATATGAAGACGAGTCCCAGCTGGCTCGTGGGATATCGTTATGTGTCATCTCTGGGAATGGTAGGCAGTCATGGACCCCGCCTTCCAGTGGTTCAGTCAACTCTCGAAGTGACCACGACATTGTGGAAATTGTTTTTTCCCGGGCCGCTACTCTTGTTGGCCGGAGCTGAGCGTGACATGATACCAACGTCAGCTGACCTGGCCAGTTCCAGTGAAGTCTCTGTATCTGCTGCTGGCAGCCGCGACTGGCTGCAGCTGCCAATGCTGGCGGCTACACAACACAAATACTGGCCAATACAATCACGGCACGACAATGAGAAAGCTTTAAAAACCGAGAATGATCTTCCTGTCTCAAGTTGCAAGGCCCCACAACAGTTGACCAAAGAAGCGGTGCCTTTTTTTCTAGGTGGAATGTCAGCACCCTGAAACATCCACTTCGGGTTCTAATGTCTCTGCCCGCTCGCCTGAAACCCCCCCTCACACCTCGGAATTCCCCTTCACCCGATTGAGATATGCACGGCGCTGGACAACGGAATACCGGAACGGAACGAAAAGAGCACCTGATCCCCATGGGAGTGAACTCAAGGACTTGGACTCTTTTTAGACTTCACACTCTAATGGGAATACGGCGACGGGCGAAAGTAAAGGAAAGATCAAGGGATCAACATGTCAACTCACACTGAGACGCTACTTAGAATCCATCCAGCTAGCACGCAGAAGACAAGAGAAAACGCCTTGGGCCCCTTCTTTTAGCTTTGAGTATTATCCTCCCAAGTATTTTGAGGTAAATTTATTTCCGGAGGCAACACTTGAAGCCATTTTGGTCAGAATCGTTAAAAAGTGTGATAATTTTGCACTCGTCTCATAAAACGATATATGCCGACAGGAAGATTTGCAGCCGAACTAATAGATTGATATATTGGCAGATTACGAGTTAAAATCGTCGAGAGCTTTGATCGCTGGAAACCCAGCAAAGGATCCTCGACAAGGGACTGCCTAGATGGTTTGGATACAGGCTAACGTGTGATTGAGTTTTGGGAAGGTCTCCACAGAATATGTTGATCGCGACTATGGGTATGCCACAGCTAAGAAAAGAATGGTTACATTGAGGTCGCCGGCCGGATGAGTAATACTGTTTTGTTGACCTTGGCAAGCCATGTCGGGTCAAGTTGGGTATGTACTCACCAGGGTTGTTTGTAACATAGTGAGCTTCACGTCTGCCCAGCTTCCCGTGAAATGCGTAAGATGCGACTTCTTACAGGTTTGCCGATTTAATGCCCAAGCCCAAGAATTTCTGCCAAGCCTTGTCGTGATCTAGCTCCAGGGGTTCGACATCGCGGATACACTCGCGCAGCTGCTGGCTTGCATCATTGAGGATGAAATCCGCATCGGCTAATCCCGCTTCTTGAGATTTTCGTCCGGTTACAAGAGTTGTTTGAAGTCGCGACGTGCCAGATAGTCGTCCGCTTCATTTGCATTGTCACGGAATCATCACAGCCGTATTCTCTGCAGAGGTGGCGTTGACTTTTGTAACTCAATTGCCTGCAATTCAATTCTGACTTGGAGCATAATGAATCCGCTTCAATGCCGACCGAGACATCCTTATCTGGTTTCGAGAAGAGTCGCTATCGTGGCGGTCACGGCTGCAATCTTCGTTTCGCCACTCAGAGAAGTGTTGCCGAATAATTTGCCTCACAAATGCATCTTCGGTGGTGACTGGATCAATGTGTTTCTACCATGCCTGTAGTATTTTGTCATATCGAAATAGATTCCCATAGACACCTTTGCTGAGACCGATCGATCACATCGGGTGGTCGCCATTGTTGTCGAGGCCACAATAAAATGCGCTCCCCAGTCTTATCGTCTCGGCTTTGAAGCTAACAAACGAATTGGGATAGGGGAATTGATCTGATTATAGAAAATTTGCATTGGTATCTGGGTGAGGCGGTTCGTACGTTTCTTTGTGGACAGTTGGTTCTACCCGTCTACGAACAGCTCCTTGGCTACCGTCGGGATAACATATTTATGACGAACAGGCCGATCCCTAAAATGGCGATGACAATTAGATCATCCTAAGCAATCCTGATTTTGTTTGTGTTGAAATGCGTACGCACATGGATCGAAAGACAATAAATGGAGAGGTGATATCAGAGGCGAGGGTCTGATTGGCTAGCTGTTGTCGCGACTTCAGGCTCATTTGGGAACCTCGAGCAGCGAAGTTCGCTTCCCAAGAAATAGCAGAGAAAGAAGACAAGTGGGGCTAACACATCTGTGAGCAATTGATGAGAGGAAATAATACGCCAAGATAAGCCAGACCACGTGTTGGCTCCTCCGTTTTACCTTTCTTGTCCACATTTAACATCGATGCTTCAAATGCGAGCCTTGGCAGACTCCTTATCATTGAGTCGTGAGTATTCTATACTCGATTATGTTTCAAAGCATTTGGCTTTATCGACGCAACTCTTGTGAGATCAATTGAGCAGCAAACCACACTTTTCCTGTCGGGCCAACCGTGGTTATTTTGAACTACGTTCCTAATAAAGTAGGACTCTTAAGACTCTATCAGGGCGAGCGAAAAACGCAGATCCAACTCTCACTCAACACACTGAAGGCTATAATTGCTCGCACACATGCACAAGGGCCTAGATCACAGTGCTCCAACCTAAAGTTGGGACAACAATACATAGAAAAATACCTACCGATAACTGTGACCCAGTGCGCCAAGCGCAATGAACTCCATCGCCAGGTATCGCGAGAACGGTCGGTCCCATAATACACAGCACCTATTACGCTTGCAAGCAAAAGGGAACATCGGGAAATACAGCCAATGATTCCAGATAATGGCGGTTAAACGCATATTCTTGCGGTATCACGTTAGTTCTAAATAATAATTGAGGTGCCCGGGCTGGTTAACTGATGGGACGAAGGGCAACATCATGATGCCCAAATTGGATATGTCGAACATCACAGGATGCGCCACAACACCAAAGGTCTTGGTTGGAACTATTGCAATCAGTCAAAGATAAGATTCCAAATGAAGAAGTAGAAGACAAAACCTAGATGCTTTGGAATCGATGACAGTGGTAGGGAAAAGCAGGGCTCGGCACCTGTGGCGTTTCACAAAACGTAGCTGTGTCAGCTGCGGTCGCAGATGGCGATGGAGGGGTAACATGCCTGTAAAGCAGCCGAGTTCCGAGCTGCTGGCAACGAGAGCAGGATTTCGGATACGCGGCTTTATGATGGGTGACACGTCTCGCTTGCCAAGTTTAAATGCAATGGTGATTGATGGCAACGAGAAAAGGATGGAAAGGGTTGAATTGACATGAACGGGGCGGGGTGGGTATTGCCGGAAGAACTTAGGATATTGTTTGACGTGCGAGAGCGGATGAACTTGGCGAAGCTGGAGGAGCAGGTTTCAAAAGAAAGCCATGACGTTTGGAATGCTAATTCAATGCCCAGAGGTGTCAAGATAGCCTTGTGGAATTTGATAGTTTTGATGCAGGTTCATCCATGCAATACACGTGAGGCTGAGAATCACGATGGCGGTGGCATGGACATGGGCACTAATTAATTGACTTGCCGCTAGCTGTCCGTCAGTGCCTGTCACAGCAGTCGATACCCTCCTTCCAAGAGCAACACCACCAACGAGAACACCACCTCCCCGAAAAAAAAAAGTCATCTCGCAGGAGTCATATCTCCACTTCCCATCCAACCTCATAGCGCAAGCTCAGCCTCTCAACGGCACGGTTGACCCGAGAGGTGAAGTCTGCCCTTTCTCGGATGCTGCCGGTCGCGACCCAGCAGCGGCAACAAGGTTAATCGGCAAACCCCAGTATTTTCCCACTTTGCTCAGACACGGCGCTTACAGCTGTCGTCTCGAAGCCGAAACGCCATCTGCCTGACATTCGGCCAACCAATCCTCTCAGCGGATGGCATTATTGGCTCCTGCGTCCCGGGTCGCATGGGGCCGAGGAGGCTGCTGCGACGTCTGAAGCAGCATCCCATGTGCATTAGGGTCCTGTTTGATGGGCATAGCCAAGACATGCGCTTCCATGGATAGCGACACTAGCTTGTCCCGACCTACTGTTAGGGCACTTGCGGGAGCCCTCACCCACGCCGCTAACGCCGCCCGTGCTCGATGGCGGCTTCAGTCGTCGCCCTGTCAGGCTCGAAAACGTCCCGTCTGCCCCTCGTGTCAACTTTTGGGTGTCGGCTTTGTCTCGCATGACACCTCTTCTGACGGCCCTAACTTCCTCCCGTTCGCCATGCTTGGCTGCCATGCATCTGCTCGAGTTTGATCGCTCTCGGCGGTGCCAAGCAGCATCAAGAATCCACTCTCACCGTCCCTCCCCAAGAAACTCGCCAGAAACGCCCGTATCGCCACGACTCAGCTTCCATCCAGATGGGGTTCTTTTGTCTGATGTACGATCCCCCGAGACGCCGCTAGGCGGTTTATAGTTCAACTTCTCGGCAACTCTGTATCCGCCTGCTTCCCTTGTTCCGTTTTATAAACCCCCCGACCTACTTCCCATCATCCCATGATTTATCTCTCTTCTCTCTCAACGCTGGCGCTGTGTGTCCTCTTTACATTCGTTCATTTCGTTTAGACTCAAGTTGACCCTGTGTCTGTGAACATTCCTTTTTCTTCTCGCGTTTAAGCTGGTCTGGTACCGCCCAATCGAACATATTTTTTTTTTAACACCATTATTCTTTTTCTTATCGATCTGGAATCGCATCAATACAACAAACATGCAGATCAAAGGCCTACTCGTTGCCATTCTTGGCCTCGCCGCCCTCTCGGACGCTGCGATTACCACCGACCGATCTCCCTTTAGCCGCGCCCTCAGGAAGAGACAGTTTGGGGGAGGCTTTGGGGGAGGAAGATTCGGTGGAAACAACGGTCAAAACAACGGTCAGCAAAACAACGGTCAGCAGAACAACGGTCAGCAGAACAACGGTCAGCAGAACAACGGCCAGCAGAACAACGGCCAGCAGAACAACAACAATGGCCAGAACAACAACAACAATGGCCAGAACAACAACAATAACAATAACAACAATAACAACAACGGAGCAACAACCCTTGATGCCAACAACATCCAAACTGGTTCTCAACAGGACGGCAACCAACAACCAACCGATGGACAGTCTGCTTCTGCTACGTATGTGTACAGCTTGATACTTGGGGTGGCGGCACTAATATATGGATAGGGACGACGCCAATTTCATCAACTTCTGTAGCGGCGAGACTCTCACAAACGGCGAGCAGAACCAAGGCGGCTCCTGCAATGGAATTCGTACGTGCCCCAAATTTGCTTCCCCTTATACGTACTGACTTTCGCAGCCATGGGTAAAATCCCGAGCTCCAACAACATGGTCTCTACGGTTTTCGTCAACCCACAGAATGGTGGAAATGTAGCCGCAAACCAGGACTTTGACATTCAGTTGCAGACGCGGGGCCTGCAAGCCGGATCTTTCACCAACGCGCAAACTACTTACTACTCTGCTCCACAAGATCTGAATGGCGGCGGTCAGATTATTGGTCACGTCCATGTCACAGTCCAGGACACTGGAAACTCCCAGAACCCAACACAGCCCCTTGACCCAACGCAGTTTGCCTTCTTCAAGGGAATCAACGATGATGGCAACGGTCAAGGTCTTCTGACAGCTACCGTGGATGGAGGTCTACCAAATGGCAACTATCGCATCTGTTCCATGTCTTCTGCATCCAACCACCAGCCTGTGTTGATGCCCGTTGCCCAGCGAGGCGCTCAGGATGACTGCATCAGAATCACAGTTGGCGGGAACAACAACAACAACAACAACAACAACAATAACAACGGCCAGCAGAACAACAACAACAATGGCCAGCAGAACAACAACAATGGTGGAAATAATGGCAACCGATTTGGTGGTAACAGTAGGTTGTCCAACATACTCATTCATACCAGATACTAACTATGAATCAGATCGCTTTGGGCGAAGACGGTGGTAGATGATCTGTGATAGAAGCCGCTACGCTTGCTGATACGATGGCCCCGGAGGCTTCAAGTACTGGTGGCGGTAGCAGGGTTTGATGGGTTCAGCATTCTTAAACATCAAATCTCTACTTTGGGCAAGTGAAGTGTAGGAGAAGGATTTTGTGTCTTTATGTAATAAATACTAAGCTTCGAAACGAAACGCAGCTGAATTTGCCACGGTCTCCAGCCTTGGTCGACTTTTGGTGCTCGTCTTGAGTTGGGACGTCAATGAGGAGGGAGAGTGCCTCTCCAGGGACCCCAAACCCAACTCTACTTAGAAAATCTTTAAGTTTGTTAAACAGTAAAAATTCCGTCTTTTTTTTTGTGATTCTTTTTTTTATTTTAGCAAAGGTTACTGGCCTTCGCAAGACTAGCTCCTACAACATGCGACCGGGGGGCCGAACGGTATCTCCGCCATCCGGGTTTCGGGTACGACGATCAAGCACTCTCACACACAAAGTCTGTTGCATCAACGGTTCCAACCCCTTCTGTTAAAATAGGTAGGCATGATTTGTCAAAACCTTATCTCGAATAGCATAGATCAACGCGATATATAAATGGAAATGACCCACTATTACTCGGCCGCATCGGACGTATGCGAAAAGATGATACATGTGGGCATTTTTGGCCAAAACAAATAAACGACAATACCCAAATGAGAATGCCCTCCCTGAATATAATAATTTATTGGGTTGCCTTGGGGAGGTAATTATTAAAATCATTCAAGGGTTGGATTGCGAAAAATATGGTTCGCAGTAGCATACATCATCGCGGTCGGGAACGTGGGCCCAAGAAAAATACACTCATGCCATGTTGTATCTGGCAACTAACTGGTTTACCTTACCCCCATCCCTCCAAATCCTTTCAAAATTCGTACAAATCATAACAAACTATTTTCTTTCCTGGTTTCTTTTTTCCTTTCTTTCTTTTCACTTACTTTTTTTTTTTTTTTTTTGAGATATACTGCTTCAAATATAGCGACTTATTGTTGCAAGCAGACGTTCCTCCATCGTCAGCGGCAAGTCAAACTCGGGCATAGGCGGAGGGTCAGGAATTAACTCTTCTGGTGCGTTGCTTGACCGTCTGTCAAATTGCAGAATGCTCGTCTGCCACGCATACCACCACTCCAGGGTGCCTTCGAACGAGACTTCGAACCATTTGTCGTCGTAGGAGACTGGGAGCTTGAATGCAATTGCATCAATGAAGGGAATTTCGTCCTCATCTTTGCGGAATCGGAACCAAATCCGAGACTGTCTGCTGACGTCGATAGCAGAGCCCAACTGATCCAGGCGTACCTGCCCCAAGGCTACACAGGAGCCATCGCCGTAGTGCAAAACAACCCCGTTGATGTAGGTTTTGTCGCCCTCGTAGGAGCTGGAGACACTAATTTCCGTGACATTATCCATAACGGCACTCGAAAAGAAATACCGATCTCCCCGCGGGGTGCTCTGCGGGTAACCAAGCTTCAGTTCTGGGTATCTGAAGGAAGATGTCATGTTCCAGACAACATCATCTCTAGGCATGCGTCTGTGTTCAAACAGGAAGTTGAGTGTGTTCTCTCTGTACCCAATCCAACCTCGGGTTGGCTGCCGAGGCGGTTGCGTCAAGAGGCGGATCGTTCGAGGGTTGTCCGCGTTCAGATACTCTTTACGGTATGGGCCCAGAAGCACACGGCGATGCCTGCTTGTATCCAGCTGTCATTTTATCTTGGTTAGTATCTTCACAAAAGAAACTGGGTATAGGGGTAGGGGAGGGGTCGCCTACTATCATGGTGCATTCCAAGTCAGAGGTTTCCGCGTCAAGAGGCGGCTCAAAACTACCACACCACAGATTGGTGATCATTTCACCTTTCGCCATAGGCACAAAAATCCAGATAGTGCCGGGTCTCGCTGGCTCTTTGTAAAAGGAAAGATCTCCGCCTTGTTGGTGAGAGCACACTGCCATAAGACCAGCCTTCGTGTCCCAACGCGCCAAGTAACCGTGAGTATCAAATCCATTCAGACTCAGTGGTTTCATTGCTACTGGGAGCTCCCAAGGTCGCCTACTAAACGACAAAGGATGGCCCCAGTTGCGTCGAAGATCGACAGTCGAG
Organism: Calonectria pseudoreteaudii; assembly: GCA_001879505.1. Classification (NCBI taxonomy): domain Eukaryota; kingdom Fungi; phylum Ascomycota; class Sordariomycetes; order Hypocreales; family Nectriaceae; genus Calonectria; species Calonectria pseudoreteaudii. Next base: position 2,343,564 of record KV875229.1, read on the forward strand.
CTCCAGCACAATGGATAGGACGGTTGCAGATTGCGCCTGTCTGTAATGTCACGGAGTTTGACACGCTGGAATTGACGGTTAATAGAGGTCATTAAGGATTTTGACTGGTTCTAAAAAAAAATACAACGTACATCTGACTGGCCGATAAGGTTTCCTTTCAGGTCAGTCGACACCATGTGCCACCAGGTTCCTGGCTGAGGCTGAATTGAGGGGATAGATGTTCTCCCGCAGAACACGATACGGCGAATTCCAAAATGGTTCTGAGCGACGATTATTGTGTCAATTAGCTTCTGGCTTGGATTATATAGGCGGATATCTCCTGGCTTCAGCTTTTTGTTCGAGACGGATGCAACGTAGCTAAGGCCCTCGAATTTGGTAAAAGTGGCCCATATTTCACGCTTGAGCGTGACTCTCATTCCAATACGCTGTTCGCAGTTGACCAAGTGATGCTTGACCTGGGCCAAGGCAAAAGTAGGCAGGAGCAGCTCAGCAATCATGAGGCGGATCTCCGCTGGGAGACGGGAGATTGCTTGCACAAAGAACTGGCCTAAATACTCATGGTTTAGCCCCCTTGCGAGGCAGCCAGAGATTTGCCCCAAAATCGACTTGATCCGGGCAGCTTTCAACTTGTGCTCATAGAAAAGGCCATAGTGGGTGACAAGGTAAGACTCGCGCACACTCGACGGGTCGCGAAGATAGTCGAGGGTAGCCGCACAATGTGGATGACACTTGATCCAGTCCCTTTCTTCGTTCTTGTAGAGCCTCATTTCTACCAGCGGGTCTCCGGGCAGGCCAGTTGGAGAAGCATGAACTAGGATACGTAATTAGCGAGTGGTGTTATTGGGACTGGCTACTTCAATACCTTTGACAAAGGGTTCGTCGCCGTTGAAGAAGAAACCACAAGCGCCGCACCAATCTCCTTGGGGGTGCGAATGCCCATAGGCCGGTCTCATAGCCTTGGAGGACATTGCTTGCTAGGAAGTCAATCAGTTACAACAGTATAGAAGGTTTGAGAGGTGTCGGGAGGGAGCTAAGGAATGTCCTGGAGAAGACTCGGCAAATGAGTTGACGAATACTTGGGAAGTATTTGAGAGGGGTTGGTAAGGAGATGAGAGGGTGAGCTCTGGGAAATGGTTGGGGGGGTTTAAGTATGAGCAGGTGCCGCAACTCGTTTGGTGGTGAATAGATGAAGAAGGGAGGGGTGCACCGGGAAGGCCAAACAAACATGCCCAGTCAACAAATAATACCAAGCAGTTGCCTATCTCAGCACATTGCATGGTAGCCCGGCCAATGGCTTGTCCATTTGGCAAACACTGTCGGCCTGAGCGACGGAGAATACAAAAGGAGGGCCGGGTAAACGCGTCGAGACTCTCACAGCCGTTTGATCCATCAGCAGCCACCTACCACCCGTACAGGATATTTCCTCTGGATGACTGCACCACACCAGGTCCTCGGTACCAATACCAGAGAAGCAGAGGGAAATAAAAAGAAAGTTGATGGGCTCGAATAAAAAGGCATCTGCTGGTGCAGGCGCTAAACCTGCACGAATTGCAGCCTGTGGTTGTAATGCATCTGCATGGAACCCAAGGCTCAAACGGGAGCAAACGTTTGATCTCTACGAGGGCGCTCTTGTTGGCCTGATGCCCAAAAAAGCGGGGAATGAAGGCTTCTTTTTTCCTCCTGTGCGCTTGTAATCCAAGACCTATGACGCTGTGTTGCTGCTGCTGCTGTCGCTGTTTGGTCTATCGGGATGACCTCAAGCTGAAATACCAGGCTGTCATTGACTGACGCGTTGCATTTTCCAAGCCCTGTGGGTTTCCGACAGCCAATATAGGCGTGTGAATGGTGCAGTCCCACCGCCACGACCACCTGATGCTTTGCTGCGGCTTCCCGTCCGCCCCGATCTTGATCAATTCTTGAGTACAGCTACATCGCCAAAAACTGCTGGCAACGGTATCCGTAGACTCACATCCTAAGGAGGGAGATGCCAAATTCATTGCTTGGGGTATGATCGAATCTATTCTAAATATTAATACTAAAAATAAGAATTACAATATACAGTGTACAATCAGCAGCCTGCCCCAAGGTTCCGACCTTGTTGAGCTCCTGTTCTGAGGAACGGACTAGAAATTCATTGACATTCAATACAGTGTACAATCAGTTTGTGTTTATCCAATCCAGAGCAGCTTGGGCAAATCCAGTGTGATAGTTGCATCGAGCACAGCAACAATTCCACAAACCTGCGTGGCAATTAGCACGTAAACAAACACCCATGCTTCTTCTGTGCTGACACAAATACAAACGAATTGCTTTCACGCAAAGTTTCGGACGTTACATTCTCTCGAGTCGCCGAGCAAAGATGCCGTCTCGATACTACAGACCCGAGTCACACGAGCCGGGTACTGCTGTGGTCCACCCCAGAGTAGAATCAGCAAACTCGCTCCGGGGAACTCGAGAAACCATACCCCTCGTTTCCGATGAAGATTCGAAGAAACTTATAAATCCTTCTTCGTAGCTTCTGTAAAATGACAGACTTGTTGGACACTCTTCCAAAGCCCTCAGTATGAACCCCTCCGCACCGTTCTTTCAACATTTGCTGGTCTGACTTGAGTAAACGATTATTGTACTCCGAAGGACCAAACTTCAAAGTAACAGCAAGTGGCATTCATATCTCTGGTACTATATTGTGGCAGAGGGCAGCTTGGGCCGTGCTGGGGATCGCCGGATCGGATGGAACGATAGGCCGTGGCTCCACAACTTCGGTGGGAGTCAAGGGCTGAACGTCCACACCACCAGCAACAAAACAGGTTTAGATCAAGGTAGCGTTAGAAAAAAAATTAGCAAAGATGATTTTCTTCTTCTTCTTCTTTCCTTTCTTTTAAGATTAAGAAAAGCCCTCCCCAAGTACATGTCGTCATCGCTACCCCACCCTATAGTAAGACTAAATTACTGAGGTTTCTTTTTGCGATGCCCATGATGTGGATTTTTTTTTTTTGATGGGGTTACTCGTGCCTGTTCTTTCTCACTATTAAATCCTACACGGAAGCAGTCTTCATCTTATTTTCTTTTTTTAGAATATGAAGGTTTGGTCGAGCTCAAGACGGAAACGTCGCATCACTTTACGCAACACCCGTAACGGGCCCATCCATAGCCTTGAAATGATACAGGGAACAGCCTTGTATACAAATGCCACACCAAACGAATGTTCCCCTTCTCATTGCTGGGAGGGTTTAGCGCCCCTTGTTCCAGGCATGTGGTCTGCGAGGCTCCGTCATCGACTGATCTGCAATGCTGGCGTGTACAGCAAACGCTTGAGGGGACGCAGTATGGTGTACCCAGAATCATGCGGTGAGAGAGTTGGTAGTGACCTGTCCACACATGCACGCACTCATAAAGGCGAGACGGTGGAACATCTTGGGAACCTAGAGATGGTGAATGATGTCGTAGCCCGAATTGTCAGGCTCCCCAGCCATGCTTGTCCATCACAACCGAGTAGCCCTTCTGATCGGAGGAAGCCTGGGTCTGTATCACAACTGGTGCCGTGTGTCACAGCTTGTGCGCGGCGTTGTGATATTTGATGTGGGAGATGAGATGTACCCAGGTACCAGGCGGGTTGAGTTGGCAAATTAATATGTGTATGTACATGCGCCTGGGTACTGTGCGACCTACGTCGAGTCCTGGTCAGCTACAAAGGCGAAGGGATCAGGCCTGTGGTTTATGGTTTATTATTTGATTTTTGTTTGAAGGATTATCGGCAGGGTCTAGGACGCTTCTGCCAGATGATGGGCGAATATTTAGAGATGGACAGCGGACAGTGTAGGGGGCTCTTTGGTTTCTTGATGCGCTGGACCGAGGAGCGAGGGAGCGAGGGACGTTGCTTGGGTTTGGAGGTCGCACAGCGGGTCGATGCTAGCCTGGACCTGGACCCTCGCCCCCCCAAAGGGACCCCAGGATCGCCGCATGGATCAAGGCCGCTGGGGGACGGGGTCATCAACGGTGAGCAGACCTTTCTTTGATCTTTCTAACCTCACGCCCCACACATCAACTTGCACCAGGAAAAAACATGCTGTCCCTCCACTTTCGCACTTCAAAGGGTGTGGGTGTGGCGATCGATCGGATGCATGAATTCGACTGCTGCCCGTTGGATGGATCGTCAATCTCGTTTGCGTCTGAAACCAGACCCTGGACAAGGTTTGGTCCGCACCAACAGTGTCTTCCTTGCGGCTTCTTTTAGCCCACCAAATCCATGAGCGAAGCTGGGGTTTGACACGGGCACCATCAGCCCAGCTAGGCCCAGGATGGCAATGGTCTCAGGCACAAATATAGCAGAGTATCAGCCGGTCGTGGGACTGAGAGCGGGGACCTAACAGCGAGAGTACGACATCGATGGCCCGGCGTCGACGTGGAAAATCCCCTCCTTCGACAGCGCCACTACCGAGCGCAGGTTTGAGCGGAAGCACCGTTGATCGTTTCCTCATTGCACCACTCGCGTCTCAGCCTCAATCATGTACTTGGTCGTGGGCGAGCCTGACAAGACCAACTCAGCCTAGTTGGCAGTCCGTGTTTATTTTTTTGGTCGGCCGCCGCTCGGCGCAAAACGCGCAGGATGGATGAGACGAGTCAATTTTTTCCACACCCCTCTTCCTCTTGGCAGACGTTGGTGTGCATAGCTTCGAGTGATAGCTGGCCTGTTATGGTGTGCACTGGACTTTGGCCAATTCCGATCGTAACACCTAGTCGGTGCTTTTTCTGGCTCAGCTAGCTATCGGAACGCCATCAACTGGCGGCTTTGGCGAGAGGCAACCTTGACTAAGATGCTGAGACAGTGAAAAAAAAAAGTAATGGAAAGTAATTTACCAATTAGGGCTGTTTGGCCTTCGCGGTCTGGGCCTGGAATGTGCACATCCTCACTATCGATTGTGTGGCATGTTTCAATCTTTCGACCTTCTGGACTGCATCGCCACCACCGTTTCGTCCGGCGTACCAGCATACATGTACTTTCATGGGGCTTCAAGGATATGGGCTTCAAGTAGGACTCGCCATTTTGCCTTCCAAACCCCTAGGATTCCGGGCAAAAGGCGTTCCAAGCGAAAATTCTCCATACTCGGGGTCCACGTCAAGGACAACCCAGGCAAGGTGGCGTCAGCATCCTGGATAGCCACAGCGTGGACCATTCTCACCCACTGGCCTCTCCAGACTCGGGGGCCCATCGCGTGTCTGCATGTCACTTGCATCTTGCCTCAGATCGCGAAAGGAGGAGGGATATTCGCCAAAGTATCTCTGAGAACACCATGTATTACCCTACTTTTCGCTCATTCTGCGTCAGAGCATTTTGTTCAGCCCCCGGAACAAGCCATAGACCATATAAACCTTCTGGATCGCCCCTAGACTAGTCCGCCTGGCGCATTCCGGTTCTCAAAGCAGATTCTTTTATTCTCAAGCTTCCGCTTGTATTTTCATTACGGCACCAACCAACGCAGTACCCCGCTTCCCGGCGTCGTGGACTTTTAGGTCTGAAGCTTCAGTGAATCCAGTCAGAAACAGCGAAAACACTAAAATATCATCTTCACGATAACCCGTTTCCTCGCCTACCATGTCTCACCAAATCGATGACGTGGCCAGCGGCCGAAACGAAAAGACCCAGCCTACAGAATCTTTCCAAAATATGGATATGAACAACCCTCAGCCGTCGAAAGTGCCTGCAAATACAGAGAAGGTTGTTTATGCCGACGGAACCATCGACTATATCGACAAACACGCAATTGGTGGTGATATAAAGGCTATGCCAAATGGATACTACACAAGCCCTCAGTTTCTGGGTACTCTGGTGGTCAGTTGATTCAATTACCTTGGTATAGAACATGACCTAACAACTATCTACAGGCTCAATCACTTGCTAGTATTTGTGCCTATTTGGGTTGGGTGCTCCCGGCTAACACTCTGTACGCATTCTATCATTTTCCTTCTTACAGAATTTCCTGTGTGAGCCATATAAATGTGCACTGGAAGCTGACTATTAACGCAGAGCTCTCATCAATGCCGACATTGGTCCCTCAACGGACATTAACTGGGTCGCTACAATTTGGACCATGGGATCTTCGATTGGTTTCCTCCTTGTTGGGCGGTTGTCGGATCTTTATGGGCGAAAGTGGATGGTAATGAGTACGACTATGTTGGGGCTTATTGGGTGTATTCTGGGAGCAACCGCCCAGAATGTGGGGATGCTAATTGCGTCTAATGGATGCAATGGCATCGCAGCCGCTGGCCAACTCTCTTTCGGCATTGTTCTGGGCGAGCTTGTATCAAATAAGCACCGTGGTCCCGTCATGGCATTTGTCTTCATGACGTCTATGCCCTTTGCGGTGTTTGGTCCCGTTATTGCTCGAAGCTTTATTGAAAAAACAGAGGCGGGCTGGCGCTGGAGCTACTACATCGGTATTATCTTGAGCGCCATCACACTGGCCCTCTACCAGTTTCTCTACCACCCCCCTACCTTCGAACAGCTTCACGTTGGCAAAACTAGGATGCAGCAGACCAAGGAGCTCGATTGGGTTGGCATTTTTCTCTACATTGCTGGGTGTGTTCTGTTTCTCATCGGATTATCCTGGGGAGGGACCACGCACCCTTGGAAGAGCATAGAGGTCTTATGTATGCTCATCTTTGGTGTTCTCACCGTGGCTTGCTTCTTCGCTTATGGTATGTACTCTGCCTTTTCTTTTTCTTTTATGTTGAGTATCAGGGAGTGTCTGGTGACTAACTGTACTTTCAGAAGCTTTCTTTTGCCATGTACAGCCACTTATGCCTCCTGGCATGTTTAAGAACATTGGATTTGTGGCCATTGTTGCCTGTGCCACGGTCGGCTCGATGGTCTACTACTCGCTCACTGTGCTTTGGCCCACTATCATCCAAACGATCTATACGACAGACACAATGAAGATTGGCTGGCAGAGCTGTGTAGTAGGCGGCGGTGTACTACTTGGTCAGCTTCTATCTGGAGTCGCCCTTTCCTACGTCCCTAAGGTCAAGCTCCAATGCATCGTTGCTGCCGTCTTCATTTTCGCATTTGTTACAGCCATGTGCTCTCTCGACCAGGATCGCTGGGGCGCCACTATTTCTTTTGGCTTAATTGCCTGTGCAGCCGTCGGTTACATTGAAAATATCGCGTTCCCAGGTGTGACGCTGCTCTGGGGACCCCAAGACATTGGTCTCGCCACTGGGGTCCTCGGTTCCATTCGTGGCCTTGGTGGCGCCGTTGCACAGTCTTTGTATGTGTCCGTTTTGAGCAACGAGATGACCAAGAAACTACCCGAATATGTCACCCCTGCGGCTACGGGGGCAGGTCTGCCATCCAAGTCACTGTCGGCACTCTTTGCGGGTATTACGGCGGGGGATTTTTCAAAGGTTCCCGGCATGAATGAGGAGATTACGGCTGCAGTAAGTTCGGCGTTGGTTACGACATACACAAAGTCGTTCCACGTCGTCTTTTACGCCACAATTCCATTTTCTTGCATAGTCCTCATCGCCGCCTTCTTTGTACCTGATGTTGATGAATTCCTGACGCGCAACGTCGCCAAGCGTCTGCAAGACAGTGCGTTCCGCAAGATCTCTACCACATCGCTGCAGCACGTTGAAGATGGCGAGACGGATGAGAGTAAGAACCAAGACTCATCCGATCCCCATGTCGTGTCGGCGGTCTAGTTCCTGATTGTCTGTATGAAAAATTGACAATATTTACGTTTATAATCCACCCCACTTTCTTGCCGTGGGAAACCTTGGGGAGAGGCCTTGGTATAATAAATGAATAAAAAAGCAGAATGCACAGGCTTGGATTTTATGAACGTTTGATAAACCTAGGATTATTTTAGCTACATCTACAAAGTTGAACTGGTCCGGATAAAGCCGGCCCCATCGCCTTAATTATACTTAGTCTCGCCCTCTGTGGGATTATAGGCTGGTTATTGCGGAGCGCATTATATCACTACTGCATGTGATCTGACATTCTGGATGCGGTTTTGTGCATCAAATAGTTTACATTCCCTTCTGTTCGTTGGTTACAAGAAAGACTAGCGCCCCTAAATAATGTAAACCTTCCCAAAAACGCCACGCCAATTGAACTATTGCCATTGCACAAATGATCCTTTTCAGCCACGCAGAGGTCTAGATGGAGAATGCCGTTAGTGATGTTCCTGAGTAAGATGGAAAGTAATGCTTGCCCGCAGCCCTGTGGTGTGATGACACCGTAAGGGCAGTCGCCTGAACTCCCTGGTACGACCTGGTTGGAAAAGATGGGGGTGATGACGATGTCGGCGTTTACTGCGGATGCTGCGAATGAGAGCAGGGCGACAAGTACGGTCGTCTTCATGTTGAGTGATGTGTGACGGAGCACGTCTTTTTTTTCTTCTTGACTCTCAGGATTGTGAGCGGAGGAGGCTTGGGCGGCCTATGACCTGGGACCGGGCGTCGTGCGACTCGTTGTTTTTGGTATGTGTGTTGAAAGATGGCGTTGTGGCGGCGGCGGTTGGACTGGAGTGTGGTGAGAGAATTTAGTGAGGCTCACTGATGGCAACAGACCGGCTGCAGCGTATCAGGCGGGGGGGAATAGACGAGAAGGTAGCGCAGCTACTACGGACGGGTTGAGATTAATTAATTAATGAACCTGAGAATAGGGAGAAGTAGAAAAAAAGACACGAGAGGAAAAGAGAGAAGAGAGAGGGGATAGATAGGCTCATCTCGTCTCATGTCGTGTCGCAGGGGCGTTACCGTCAAGGTTTCAGGACGCCAAACGAACCGGTCTGTGACTGGTGGAGAGATGAGGCGAGACGGTATTTCCGTCACTTACATGGTGGAGTCTCGGGACAGCTCAGACGACTCAGGCGGCGGCGCGACCGGGGCCGTTAAGCGCCGCAATGGAGACGGGGATTGCCGATCACTTTTGGCGTCACGCGCATCGGCACACGCTTTCGATATTTGTTGACGTTTCTGCCGTCAAGGCTCCAGAACCACAACATTCACCGAAATTTACATGTTGGCTGATAGATGACCAGCCAATGCAAGACATGGTTCCAAAACTGGCCTAATGCAGAGAGACTTGCATGAGTGACGGGTATTGACTGGGTGCGCCGCCGGGATACATACGTACATACGGGGTGGTGACGGCCGGCGCCAATCATGGACCCACCAGGATCCGTCCTGACCAATCACACTACGTGAAAGTCTCAGCCTGCTGCCTTGGCAAGAGACACTCAGATATTCAAGGCAAGTACTCCGGGCCGCGGTTGTGCTGCATGGCAACCCAAGAGGCCCTCCAGTTTTCTCCCGCTGCAAAGAACACGACGGCGGCTTTTCCCCTCGCTACCCCCAGCGCCCCAGCTCGACCCATGGGTCCAAGCCCGCCCCTATCTCCACACTAACAAAGGCTCGGCCCGTCATCGTGACAGCTTGTAGTTTGCGATGGGACCGACCTGTTTGTATAGCAGCAGGCGTGCTGCCACCGGTACTAATCAGAGCCTGAGTGATTGCGCAAAATTGAGCATCAGCACCCTACGCAAGGGAAAAGCACAGGGCTGCCGTGGTCGGCTCGTCTGCAGGCTCGTCAAATGACAGGGCAGCAAATTCCTTTGGCGACAATGCGACCTTGGGCTGCTCAGGGTTTTTACGAGTGTATACACCAAACAAACTTCAATCTGGAAAAAATCGCCGAGAGCCCTGCTTCTCCATTGTGCCTCCCGGGGCCAGCGAGCGGCCGGGTAGGGCTTTGACTCGTTTGCTAGCAAGGATGTCTGTGTGGGACGATTGCGGACGCCGATCTTCCCGGGCATCTTGAGCTAGTGGGATCGAAAGAGACCTGGTAGCCGGGTCTAGGGCACCCGAGCCATCACTCATCAAGATGGTTGCACTCCTCCTCCCTGGGGCCCCCAAGTTGCCCAAGTATTGTGGAGCGACAAAGCTCATCACAGTGGCGACCTGCGCCTTGCAGGCCAGGGGTTGGGATAAGTTGAAAAGTGCAGGAACAGATACAAAAGAGGAAATCCAGGCTTCGTCACCGCCTTGCATGGTGGCAGTTGGACCTTTGGCAAGGCCTGGCGCCCCGGTATTCCACAGCTTTCTGCCACCGCGGGCGGGCGTCCCCAGTACTCAGAACTTTCCATAGACCTGCGTTGATGCTTTTCGTTCATGTAGGCACATGAGCCAGCTCTGTCCTCCATTCGGCCGAGCCATCTCAACCTGTGCCATTCCAGTAACTTTTTAGTGCATGCTCCTCCTGCCCGTTCTCTCCTTCAACCCGACACTATGACACCTCGCCAGTGGCCTGAAGAGACCACAAGGCCTGGGCCTAAACGAAACGTCGCGGTCGCTTCCTCCGCAGAATCTTCTCCCCCTAAGAAAAAGGTGAAGGCCAGAGGCACGGCAGGGCAATGGTCCAAAGCTTGTATTGCCTGCCGAAGGAAGAAGGTCAAGGTATGATGTTCTAATTGTCAATGTCCGAGCCCAATTTGACAAGATCGCTCCGAAGTGCCCTGGTGGCCAGCCTTGCGAGACGTGCAGAAAGTCAAGGGGTAGTGTCTGTAGCTACAGCAGCAACGAATTTGCAACCAACCATGCCGGCACCGTGCTCGTCGAGGCCTTTCACATGCTGCGAAGGAAGTCTCACCAGGAGAGGGCCGACGATTTTGAATACCTCAAAACAACATTCGATGCAACGCTCATAATGTCCCGCCTCAGGTTGAACAAGTGGACCGAGTACAATAATAATTCGGCGTCGAACCAGAAGGACTTCGAAACCCTTGAGCTGGAAGATAGGCATCCGTATGTCTATGCTTCCCATCACCCGCCAGACCTGGAAAAACTTGATGCTGCCATCAAGAGAATTGTCGAGTGGCCCGGAGAAGGTCTACAGTCTATTCTGCCAGAGGCAATCAGCCAGTTGAGTTGAGCTCTTGATCCCAACCGACTATCCCGTTGTTAACACAGACCATCCGAGTAGACTAGCCATTTATCAGTCCCTATTCCCATCAGCTGCAGAGTGAGTAAACATTCTTCCTGCTTCCTCTTCTATGCTCCTCGCGGCCATTGTTTCCTTACGAAAGAGTGCTGATGCTTGTGGTTCGTGTTCATAGCCCTCCTCCAACGTCGACGCCGCAATTTGACGATCAACGACTACGGGGCCCTTTCTTGAAACCATGGACCAGTGTTGAAATTGGAGATGGACTGGCCTCCCGAGCCCTTCGATACTACCTCAATACAGACCATCCGCTGTATGGCCCTTTCCATGCGGAACCATTCATCCGAGACCTCGTCTCGCAAGGCTACAACTATTGTTCATCGCTTTTGGTTAACTCGCTCATGTATTGGGCATGTGTAAGAGTTCCCACTCGAGACTTGCGAGTTCTGGCTGATTCTAGTCCAAGCAAAACTACGCCGCTGTCGATCCCTCAGCTCAATCCATGGTCGGTCTGTTTTGTGAAGAGGCCGAGATGGGGTGGGAATTAGAGCGAGGCCTGCCTACAAGACTCACTATGGCTTCTGGAGTATTTCTTAGCCTAGGGCACCTAGCTCAAGGAAAGATGGGGGCTGTCCACTACCTAAAGGAGGCGCTGTCCATCGGATCTGAGATGGGACTGTACAAGGGCGGGTCTTATGAAATCGTAGAAGGACAATGGACGCCTGAAGAAGCAAACGCTGCTTCCCAAGCAGCGTGGGGTGTTTTCAATGTGGCTATGTGAGAATATGCCCTGCTTCTACCCTGTTGGAGATGGGATAACTGACCTGAGTTCCCAGGATGATGAGCACCTTTTATTTCCAATTCAACATTGACTATCCTTGCAGCCTGCCTTGTCTCGGGATCCCGCGAGACCCTCGCAAGATAGGCCAGAATCCCCCAAGCCCGGTCCTGGAAGACTCTCCCGAAAGCTGCCCTGAAGAGTCTCCTGAAGACCACCCCGAAGACTCCCCTGAGACGCCCGAGTGGTACAGCGTTGTGTTTGACACAACGTGTCAATTCTGGTCGATTATGCACGAGGTTGCTGTCGAGTACGGCCAAGACCCTGTGGCCAGGTCTTCCAAGCCGCCGTCCCTGATGTTTGCCGAATATAAATTTCGAGAACTGCTTGCCTTTGGAGATAAGCTACGCAATGAGCTTATGCACCAAAAGAATAGCCCCCCTTGCGTGAGCCTCTTCCAGTGAGTTGTTTTGGCCTCGGTGTTGCCGTGTAGATCCTGTGCTGATAGTAGCTTAGTATGTGGTACCACTGTGCAGTCTTGTCCATTCTTCGGCCCTTTCTTGTCCCAGGCAAGAAGGCTGGGCACGAATTGAGAACATTTTCCACCCGCGGTGCAACACCTGAATCTGTGGCCACGGCTTCCGTGTCTCAATTGAAGCGTCTCATTCTCGATTACCGCCTGCGGCACGAGTCCGTGGCCTGCTCGTTCAATTGGCAAACGGGAATCCTCTACCTACTGTTTGCGCTACTGCATGAAGAGCCAGGTGGTAATGTAGACTTCTACCTTTGTCTCTGCCTCTATGGATACAAGAAACTCGCCAATTTCCCCGTCATCGAACAGATTGCAGGATCCTTCGTATCACTAATGGTGCTCCACGGCCATGTAGTCGAAGATGAATCGCGCAAAAAGTTCAATGAGGTGTGGAAAGGCATTCAGGACAAGTGCAGAGAGGCGAGGGAGAAAACAGGGACAGGGGCAGGCCTGCTGCTAGAATCGGAAGAGAGCATGCAGTCGGCCATCCATGCCCCGCTCATGGTAGACCTCCATTTGGCCATGACCAAACCTCAAGAGGCGACAGCAGAGTACATGGCAGTGTCTTGTGAAATCAATTTCCTCACGGCTGATTGGGCCCATGTTCTTGTGTAGTTCGTTCAAGCAGGGAAAATCATCTATCGCCGCCACTAGGCACGAGTGCAATGTCATCAGGGGTTGTAGAAACTACAGCGGTCTGCTGAAAGTTCAGTTTTATGTACACGGTGAGAATGTAGCGGGGCATTCTGAGATGTTCAACACTACGCCCGCCTAGAAAGTAATCAACGAAAACAAAAGCCAAGGTCAAGGCTTCTTAATGTTTGCCCTGAAACGGGCACTATGGTAAGAGGATGTTGTCTACTGTCGCTGATGCCTAGTGCACGTCTTGAATCCGTCAATGGCGGCTATGGTTGGTGGTGCAATAATTCTTTGCCCTATCAGACGGAGATGGTGATCAGTCTGAGAACACACAAGTACAGTTTCCACGCTGGCAAAGCTAGAAGCTTCTATTGCGAGACATGCGGGCGAGTCCGGCTTTTGCGATTTCGTCGAGACCACTGTTGACTTCACGGGACTTCGCGGCGAGACACAAGCGGCCCTAGTGCCCGTGGATGGAGCCACACTAACGGATCAAGAAGATATGAATCAGCAAGATCCGGGTCTAGGCGGGCGATCTGGGGACGGAATCAAGGCGAGGAGGGTGCCCGGGACGTTCTGCAGTTGGTAGGGATAAGGGCATCAATATGTCTGAAACAGTTAGCTGCCCGTAGGCGAGCTCTCAATAGCTTGACCATTCAGAGAGGGCAAGTAGCGTCTTCTCAAAAGCATTTCCGAGACAGTTGGAGTGGGTAAGCAAAAAAGAAAAAGAAAAAAGAAACGGCATCTTGGCCACTCCAGCATCTATAATTGGGTGGTGTTTGTGCATCACGGGTCGGGAACGCAGCCTGATTCCATCAACTGCGCCCAATATGTGAGATTAGATCACCATTGCCTCACACACGGCGCTCATTTCAGCCATGGCACCATAGTGGCTGTTTTCCTCTGACTTGATAGCAGGATGCTCCAGCAGACCACCAACAGCTGCTCGCGGCTATCACAGCAATGTGGGAGTCCCTGCATGCCGTCTGACAGCCGTCCAGGATGTGCCCGCACATACGCGGGAGCTGATTCCGCCGGAGCCAAGATACTTACTCACACAGTCCATTGATCAGCAGAGGAGAGAGCCCCGCCGGGTATATATTGTGTCAGGCGTCGCTTGTTCTCTCGCATGGTGCAGCAGGCGCCCAACTCGAGACACGAACCATGTCCTGGGAACGAAACCGCACCCTTTTGCCACGAATATCCCCAGACCCATCGCAACAAGAACCGCCTGGGAAGAAGGTGAAGCGGTACAAGGTTGCTGCGGCATGCGATCGTGAGTGAGCCCCGGCGTGCCCAGCC
>KV875229.1:2369083-2384846 GCA_001879505.1 Calonectria pseudoreteaudii
CCCCCCCCCCTTCCCATACGGATCCCCTTCAAATCCACAAGCACCATGTCGTGTCACTCAGCCTCCAATTGAGCCGGCTGGGCAGGGACTTGCGCTCGACCAGTGCGGTGCTTGAGGTGGCTTGCTCATGGTGCGTGGGCCTTCCCATCGCAAAGTGGAGGACGCCGTGCAGCAAGGCCACCCGAAAAAAGGACGCCGCTGCACCATCACCAAGCCAGCCAATGCGTTTCGAAACCACCGCCCGCCAACCTACCGTGCCCACCGCCCTTCTAAATCAAGCTACCAACGAGCCAGAATCCCGTCGTTAGCGGTCCCCATCGCCATCCCTGGCCGCAAACCGGTCGCGGCGCCCGGGTGATCAGCACCTAACGCACACTTCAACGCAGCAGCAAACTTGGCTCGACGCCCGGTTTCCTTTTTCTACCAGGTCTAGGACACTCTAGAGCCGTCCAAACAAGAACCAGGAACCGCCTTCTGATAGCACTTCCGGCGGGTGCTGCATAAACCGCTTTCCGATCCCGACCATTCGATTCTCGCCCCCGTCTTAGTGGCGTTTGCTGAGTCCACCCAAGGACCCATTGCCAGTGTTTTGGGGTTGCATGTTTTGGCACGGCGTCCGTTTGTTCAATTCCCGATTTCGTACTTGTTTGCTACGCTCTGCTTCTACCCTGCATCCCTACCGATTTCCTGTCTGGTCCCTGAACGAGCTGTGAAATCCATCCAACTCGTGTGAATCCTCCTCGCCTGGGATCCACAGTCCCCATGCCCGCTACCCCTGGCCCTTCGCGCTCCGCCCTTGGCCAACCATGCTCGATTCGTCCTCATTACGACCCTTTATGAAACAACGGCCTCACCCGGTTGCAGCCGTTCGGACCCATCGAAAGTTCGAAACACGCGGTAGCGTCTTCACGCTAATCTATTCTCGTCCCAGTCGCTCCAAAGGATTGCTGTATCTGGTGGGACGGCACTTGATACCTTTAAAAAAAAAAAAGATATGTACAGTAGTTACTGCACCCAGGGGTATGGTATGGGGACTCCGATCAAAGAGGCGCAAACTCCAGCCTGGTATCCTTGCTGTTCCACGCTTTGCACGTTTGCCTTCCCGCTGCTTACCCGTCATGACGGCTCCCATGCGCTGCGCTGCACCTGTGCGCCTCCAGAAGTAGACTTTGGCCGATCTCCTCCAAGATGGGTCATTGTTTCCCGGCAATATGTTTCAAATTGCCCTTCATTCACTTCGCCGCCGGTGAATGTAAAAACCCAGTCAATTTCCCTGGCCGCTCCGAACAAAAACCTCTCCTCGCTCGCTCCCTGATCCTTTCCCTGTATCTTAGCCAATCGTATCTATCGTCATTCATGCTGCCCCAGCCAGAGCTGACGACATGGGTCTGCCCCAAGGGGGGAATAAAAATTAGAAATGGAGGAGGCACCGGCAAGACAGCGTCAAGCAGGCCTCAGGCTGGTGGCGTATCATGCACCACCACCAGCAAGTACTTTGGGTCTGGTACGATGACGAGTTCTTGTTTGCGCGTTCGTAGCCGGAGAAGCTTCACCTCGTCCTATCATGCGCGTCAGAAATCGCTCGCGGTCCACCGCTCCGGTGGAGGGTCAGGGAAACCCACCTCGGTGTCCAGCTCTTGCACGAAACTGCCGGAGTTGTTCACAAAGTTCCAAACCATTCCCGCAAACTGCTCCACTCCCTTGGTCTCCGATTCCTCTGGCGCGGGGGTATCGCTCGAGAAGGACGTCGCCGTTGGTACGTTTCGCGTCTTGGACGTTTGGAGAGTATCGACCTGCCCACTAGTTTTGAGAATAGCTCCGGTCGCGCGATCGATCACGATGCTGGCCTTAACGCCCGGTTTCTTCGACAGCCGGCCCAGCTTCTCGTCGAGGGGGTCTTGCCCATTTGTCTGTCTGTAATTAGAAGATACGTCGCCGCGATTGCCTCGATCTGGCGTACCAGGGATGAGTCGGCCATTCTTGTGATGTGTTGGAGGGTCCGCAAGAAAAGCCCTCCCGTTGTAGAATTAATGTTCCAATCGGAAATGTCGTCTCCGGTATCACGACAGCGTAGCGTGTTTGAGAATGCTGTTATTGCGATAGCCACCTTCATCACGCGGCGCGGGTGCAGAGAGCTCCCAGCCTCAATCCGCGGGGCCGGAGCCAAAGTTCTGCCGCTCGACACCGCCAAAAATTTGGGCCCCACCCAAGCCGATGTGGGAAATCTTCGAGAAACACCATTTGATAGACCTTGATGCTGGCGAGTCTGTGCAAATCTTTTTCAATCCAACCGCAATCTCGCATTGGTTCTAGAGAATCTTTACCCTTTCTTTTTTTTTTTAGTCCTCAACAGCTTAAGCGGCCACAATGGGTTCCAGCAACAAGAAAAAGAAGGAGAAGCAGAAGGACTTCCAGGTAGGCCGCTTATGTCTTGCTTGGTATCTGCAAATTCTTACCAGAGTCCCAGAAACCGAAGTTTAAGGTTGGCAAAGCGAAAGCAAAGCCTTCCAACTTTACAGATACTAGTTTCAAGTCAAAAGGTGAGCTATAGCTGCGCCCAATAGCCCAGCGCCGTATTGACCTCTCTAGCGATTGTTATGGGCAATCAGTCATTGTCAACAACAGCCCCCGATGTCATCCAGCAGTTCAAACACAGCCTGTCTCTAGCCTCATCTTCTAAATCAGATAAGCAGCGAAAAGAGGCCCTAGCCTATCTTACCACGCAGCTCTCATCAGAACCCCCTGTCAATCCAGTGGGGACACATGCGATTCTCTCCAAGCTCCTTCCCCTAATATCTGACAGTTCGACACCCGTAAGAGCCCAATTACTAAAGTTCTTCAAAACTCTTCCTGCTCAGGAAGTGAAACACAGCACAGAGCAAGCTACCATGTTCATCCGTGCCGGCATGACCCATCTATCTGCGGATATCAGCAACGATTCTCTTGGGGTAATGGAGTGGCTTTTGGACTCTGCGGAAAACGAATTGGTCACCTGCCCAGGCGGTTGGGTCAAGACATTAAATAGTTTCTTTGCCGTCATGGGTTGGCAGCTGTCATCCTCGAAATCGGGATGGTCTTCTGGGTCCCGAGCAGGATTGCGCGCCAAGGATGCCGCGACGTATGCTCGACAGATTACGACCCTGTCCAGGTTTCTTGAAGCCGGCCTTCATCCCGAAACCCAACTACCAGAGAATGAATCTGAGAACTGGGACAATATGTACCGGATTCCGAGGGATTCAAATGCATTCGAGTACCTCAACCTGTATGGTGACCGCCGTGACGAGGAGGGAGAAATGTATCCTAGCAGGGAAGCTAGACAGAGGATCTTCGAGCGCAAATTTCTCGAGGCCATGATGAAGGGAATGGACCAAGCGAGAAAGGAGGGTGGTCCGACTGGAAGAGCTGCAGCAGCGCTGGAAAAGGTCTTGCAAGACGGAATGGAAGGCTATGAGAGTTCGACGGCGATGGATACCCAAGACCTGCTTAGCCTTTGGTAAATAAAAAGCGGCCAGGCACAAAACACTTGATATATACCCACACATTCCAATTTAAACAGTTCTTTCCACACTCTAGCCCTTTCAGAACCCAGTACGGCCATGTTACCCGGTCTCCAAAACAGTGCTTTCTAGCCCCCCTAGACGAAGATGGTAGAATTTTGGTTCCCACTTGCCGTCAGCCCAATTTCAATCCAAGGGATCTCTACTGACTGTTTAAAAATTTGCGGTCGATTTCTGCGCTACCGGGTCGCAGTCACTCCGTTTTGATGGGAGTATTTACGGCAGCGAAGGACATGGGCCTGGCGAGGGGCATCTAAAGAGGTTGTTTGGAACCGAGCTTGGCAAATAATCTGGCTCGCCTACTCCGGAGAATGAAGGAATGACATAATCGCTTATATATGCATGAACCCGGGCATACCTTCGCTTGTGTCCCACTGTCTTCTCTCGTCGTACTGAATTACACCGACTTGTCTTGTAATATCTATCAGTCTCCGCCTTTCGGCGAAATTAATACCTTTTCTCTTTGGTGGACAGACTTTGCTAGTGGAAACCATTGGTAAAACATGCAAGTTGCTGGCTGCTTGCCCAGCGGCCAGGGTCAAGCTGCAGTTCACCTGGGGGCGGCTGGCAAGGGGGACGCTCAAGGCGGTGGAAGCGGCGCTCATTTGATTCACGCAGCTGCCAAAAAGCTCATTTCACCTGGCATCCAGTTGCCTGAGTCCTAATTGCAGGTGGCGTTGCCTCTTGCCTTCTTTATCCACTATAAAAATATCTCCCTTTTTCATCTCCTTCCTTTCTTTTTCTCCTCTCATCCTCGTCTCCTTGAAGCTGACCAGCAACTTTTGAGCTGCTTTTGAACTTCGGATCAAATCAAGGCAACAGCTTCGAGTTGTCACCTCTGACTTGACTTGGTCTTTTGTTTACCAGGTAAACACTTTATTTCCTCTCCCCCCTGTTGCGTCTCTAACAAGGCATCTACCCGTTTACTCCACGTTTTGTTTCATCTTCTCGCAGCCTCTCTTATAATCCCCTTCCGCAGAACCTAATCCCTCACTCTCTCCACCCTTTCGCATACAGTTTCTGCGCCCTTAATCCCAAACTTTGGGAGAAACCCTTGGTTTAGTTTGCTCACAGAATTTCCCCCAGGAGTCCTTGGAAGAGTTTGTTTTTCCCTCGTCATCTTTGTTTTTCGCGGAAGTTGTAAGTACCACCGCTTAGCTTCTGACTCGCATCTCTTTTTCTCATCTCGTTCGTCGTCTTTCACTTTCCCCTCATCGCTGTCTCCCACGGCATGTATACTTCAGCACTGCCTGTACTTCAATTCAAGACAATACCACAACACTATTATATTTACCAACCCAATAGAACGTCTCCGGCTGACCATTTAGTGATTCAACAACCATGGAGGTCATGAGTCTCGCCCGAGCTCTCCCCGAGTTCCCTGCGACTTCGTCAACCATTGGCGGAGCTAATGGGCACTCGCAGCTTGCCCCTTCCGATGAGCATCCTACCGCTCCTGGGTGGACAAAGCCGCAGGCCTTTGACTACACGGCCATGACATCTGAGAACCCCAACCAACCATGGGGGTCCCATGCCCGCACCTATGAATGGAATGATGAGTTCGGCGATGTCGGGCCAAAGTACCCAGAGCTTGAACTAGAGCTATTTGGGGAGCCTTCGACACGCAAGGAAATCAAGGGCCTTGATTTTTCCAAGTAAACCCAGCTGAGTGGTTGAATAATGAATCTAGCTAACATTTCAAAGGATCGACAGCATCGATGTAACCCAAGAGGGTCCTGTCAAAATTGAGCCCATCCGTAACTTTGACGGTGCTGGTCTGCACCCAGTCATGCTGGAGAATGTGAAGCTGTCCGGATACGACTACCCCACGCCAATTCAGAAATTCACCATCCCATCTATCCTTCAGGGCCACGATGTCATCGGCATCGCCCAAACTGGTCAGTTTACTGACCCTGGTTTAATTTGCCCTGTCTCACAATCCAAACAGGTTCGGGGAAAACAGCGGCGTACCTTGTCCCCATCCTCAGCAAGCTCATGGGAAAGGCAAAGAAGCTTGCCGCTCCTCGCCCAAACCCTATGGTTTTTCGCGAAGGAATGGACGAGGTTACCGCAGAACCCCTGGTCCTTGTTGTTGTCCCTACCCGCGAGCTAGCCGTGCAAATTTTCAATGAAGCGCGGAAGTTCTGTTACCGTACTATGCTTCGCCCTTGCGTTGTTTATGGCGGTGTTCCAATTGGGCAGCAAGTCGCGCTCCTCTCCAAGGGGTGCGACGTCTTGGTTGGCACACCTGGCCGCTTAATTGACTTCATCCAGCGACCCAGACTCCTAACCCTTCGCCGACTTCGGTACATCGTCATTGATGAGGCTGATGAGATGCTTGATCAAGATTGGGGCGAGGACCTTGAAAAGATTCTTTCTGGGGGAGGCAAGATGATCTTTTTCATTTCAAACGCGCTCGGGCTAACCAAAGTTGAACAGAACAGGACGAAGGCAACATCAAGTTTGGGCTCTTCTCGGCTACGTTCCCCAAGTCAGCACGCGACTTGGCCAAACAATACCTTGCTGCTTCTCATGTTCGTTTCCGCGTTGGTCGTGCCGGGAGCACAACCGCGAATATTAAGCAGATTGTGGTCCAGGCTGAGCGAAATGACAAGCGGGATGTCTTGCTCGGTCTCTTGGCGGAAATGCCCGGTGTGCGCACCATTATTTTCGTCAACAGTCGCCAAGAAGCGGATAACCTCGACGACTTTTTGTTTAACATTGGCCTTCCTGTGACCTCCATGCACAGCGATCGGACTCAGGCGGAGCGTGAAGCTGCCATGCGCGGTTTCCGTTCTGGGCAAGCTCCTATTCTAATTGCAACCGGTGTTACAGCACGAGGTATCCATGTCCAAAATGTCATGCACGTCATCAACTACGATTTGCCATCTATAGAGCATGGTGGCATCGAAGAGTACACGCACCGTATTGGTATGAAATCCTGTATGTCTTCTAACTACGGTACTGACTATTTTCTTAGGACGAACTGGCCGCATCGGTCATCGCGGCATCGCAACTTCCTTGTTTTCAGAACGCGACGAGCCTATCGCAAGCGTGCTCACCCGTACTCTTCTCGAGACCAATCAAGATGTCCCGGATTTCCTCCAGCATTACATCCCCGAAGGAGATGCCCGTGAGAATCTCAAATTTGAGGCCGACTCGGACTTTGACCCAGATGATGTTCCTGGTGCCAGCGGCGGTGACGATGCTGGCGCCGGCTGGGGAGCGGAGGGTGGCGAGGATGGCGCCCCGACCAATAACTGGGGAGAGGATGGCGCGGGAGAGGCCAGCGGCGTGGCCAATATAGAAACTGGTGGAGACAATGTTGTGGGCGGTACCTCAAGCGGCTGGTGGGGCGCGAACAACGGTATGGCCGGTTCCTCCAAAGTTGTTGCTCCATCCGAGGAACCTCAGACGGGTGATAGTTGGGGGAGTAGCTGGTAGACGCACTCTATCATCTCAGGATAAGCGGTTACGCCACTCGTCCACTTCCTTTCAATGGATTATACTGTGTGCCGCCGGTTGTGCTTTCAACAAAATGGTGAGGAATAGATAGCTTTTTCTAGGGACAACTTCTGCTAGTTCAAAAGAACATATGCAAGTAGCAAGAAAGTCAATTTCACAGGAAAATCAAATTGATTTATCCAAAGGGAGTCGGAGCCAGGTTCATCTGTGAGGTGTGTGATTCATGGGTTGGCAACAGTCACACAAAACACAGACAAGTAGCAGCACAACCCGAAACTGAAGATAAGAATGAATACCAGATACGGGGACAACCAGTCAGCGGAGACCGGTCTCGAACTGGCAGCAGAGAGATCACCATTGAGCACGGGATATTAAAGTATACGGTTTCTAGGTGTATTTTTGACTGAATTATTATTAATTTTTCGGTTGTTTTGGCCCTCCCAATTACATTTCCTTCATCATCTTGCCCAGCCCCTTAATCTTTCTGCCAATGCCACCATAGCCAACCTCGACGACACCCTGGGTAAAGCTCCAGCTCTTGTTTTGGTTGTCGATGGGATATTGCACTGGAGGGGGGATGGCAGTGCGGATGCCGAGCCAGCCAAAGCGGTCCTCGCAGATGGCCTTCGTGTTGCAAAGGCCGCGCAGGCCTTCCTCGCCAGCGAAGCGACCGTAACCAGAGCCACCGACGCCACCAAAAGGGAGCTGGACGGCATAAAAGGCGGCGAAATCATTCACGGCAACCATACCGGCGCGGAGGCCGCGAACAATTGGTTGAAGGTTGGGGTCACGCTCCGAACCATGAACGGCAGCGCCAAGACCAAAGTTGGGGGCGTTGGCGATGGCAAGAATGTCGGTGGGAGAGGATGACTTGGCGCGCAGGAGGGTCAGGACAGGAGCAAAGCACTCATTTTGGGCGATGCCCATGTCGGGAGTAACGTCAACAATGAGGGTGGGTTGGAAGTAGTGACCTTGGGGATAGTCGGGGTGGTTGTATCGCTTGCCACCCGCAAGAAGGCGGGCTCCCTGGGAAACGGCTTCGGCGATGAGCTTCTCGAGGCGATCAAAGGAGGCGTCCGAGATCATGGCACCCATATCGGCGTGGGGGCCAAGGCGGATAGCCTTGACGCGGGGTTCGAGGAGCTCCACAAGCTTGTCATGGATAGCAGACGGGGCAATGACACGTTCGATACCAATACAATTCTGGCCAGCGGCCTGGAAAGTACCACGAAGAATGACTTCAGCAATGCGCTTCAGGTCGTTGGCGGCGGAGTCGAGGATGATGAAGGGATCCTTGCCTCCGAGCTCGGCGACAACAGGGGTCAAGCTCTTGGCAGCACTGGCGGCGACGTGGTGGGCGACAGACTGAGAGCCAATGAAAGTGACATGGCTGATTCCTGGGTGGCAGGTTAGGAAGTCGGCAGTCTGGGGCCAGCAGGCGATGGTCTGAACAAGCTGAGGGTTGAAGCCATGGGCAACAAGGGCTCCGCGGGCAATGCTGGCAAAGTACTGGCTTGACCAAGCAGTCTGCTCCGAGACCTTAACGAGGATACCGTTGCCGGAGAAGAGGGCGCTGATGATGGGTCCCATCATGTTGTGGAAGGGATAATTCCAGCTGACGAGAGCGGCGACGACACCAAGAGGCTCGTAGTGGACCGTGTTGCGCTTGTACATCATGAGCAGGTTGGTTGGGCGGCGCGATGGACGCAACGCCTTTTCACCATGGGCAAGGGTCCACTGGATCTTTTCGACAGTAACGAGAATCTCGCCAAGCTGGGCGTCTACCATTGTCTTTCCACTATCCAAGCCAGCAATTCTGCAAATCTCCTCGGCATTGTCAAGGACATACTGCATCAGAGAGCGCAGAACAGCCTTGCGCTGCTCAAAGGTGGTCTCGGCCCACTCCTTTTGGGCTGCGGCAGCAGCTTCGACAGCGCGATCGATAGCGGCAGGCGTGGAAGGGTTCACGAGACCGAGGAACTGGCCGGTGGCGGGAGCATAGCACTGGATGGCTGAGCTGCCAGGAATCCTGATGGAAGTGTGCTCAACATTGGTGGTGGTCTCGGGGAATTTTGGTGGAGGAACCGAGTATCGACGGGGAATGGCCGTGACGGTGGCCTTGGCAGCTTTGTTGGCGATGGAGATCAGGCCAAGGGAGAGAGCAATGGCAACCCAGGAGGCGGCAAAGGAGAAGACTTGCTGACTGCGAGACGGAGAGCAAAGGGTTAGCTGGTTCACAGCTCAAGCAGCGAGCGAAGGGCGGTTTGGAGAGCAGACAACGTACGATACGCCAAGCTGAGTGGTGGCATAGGTGCTCGCCTCGCGCCAAGCCCACAGGGCAAAGGGCTCGGGAACATCCATTGGGAGCGATGGAAAGAAGCTGCGAGTAGTCAATTGATGGGGGAAAAGGGCAACGGTGGCCCTATGCGCCCTGCTTTTGTAGTTGGCTCGACTCCTCCCACGCGCGGTTGATGGCGGGTGTGCAAGGTTGAGATAGGGCGGTGGAGGGGAGCTCCAATGAATGGTGGATGTGGGGCCGGTATATTTATTCCCTGCCCAAGACGAGCAACAAGTCCCGTTGTCGTATTCGTACCTGCAGCACACCCCTGTCCTGTCAAGCTACATGACACCACCACCATCACCACGTCTGCCAGCCAAAACGGCAGTGCATACCGATGCTTTGCGAAATCATGTTTGGTGGTGTCCATCTCCGTGTCAACTATGCCGACCTCACATCGAGAAACAATGATGCGTTCAATCATCCAATCGATTATTGCGGTCATGCTCCGTGCAATGCCAGATCGGCCAATGGCTGGGGAGCGCTCCCTGTGCCCAATAAATATTTTGTGAGCCCCAATAAATCATCGCTATCAAGTAATTTTCGGGAACACTGCGTCCCTTTTACCCCATCCTTGTTGTAAATTATAAAACGCATGATGATGGAGGAGGTGTAGGCATTGCAAGTCATTCCGATTCTGGTCCGGCGTAGTGTGAGTTGACATGACCCGACAGAGTGGTCCGCCCACCCCACTTCTTATCGTTGCAGAGCAGAGCCTCCATATCTAAACATCTGATGCACATTAACCATCAGCGACTCAGACGAAAAAGGATAGGTATTGATTGCTTAGCAGTCCAGCTCTTCATCAATTGCATCTTCCATCTTCTCTTCGAAACGCTCTCGCTAGGTCGGAAGCGTGCTCAATAGCAGCGCTGGAAGGTTGAAGGGCTGGCTGTGTCCCGCGACTGCTGAGCAAGTGTACGCAGTCAAATAATCCTGAACAAAAGTCCTTGTTACGGTATTGTCATTTTTCATCCTGGCTAGAGACGCAAAGATTCGTCGTCTTTTTGCAAGCGGTCCCACGGTACAGAGTCGCCCAGCTCCATGTCCATTTTCATGTCCACAAACGACCGGGGAAACGAAGTGGGCGCGAGAGCGATCCGGCAAATTTAGACTCGAGGTTTTTTTCGGGAGCAGGGTGGATGCGCGGTACACGTTCAGAAGGGTTGAAGTTTCCGCAGGCCCGCCTCGCGGGTAGAGTTCGGGGCGTTCAGGGCATTCAGGGCATTCAGAGCATTCAGGGCATTCAGAGCATTCAGGGCATTCAGAGCATTCAGGTACTACCTGGTGGGTAACCGTGTCTCTGCCGCGGCTTTGCCCCCGCCGATTGTTGCCACTCTGAACTTTGTCCTTATTTTTTTGCCTTGCGGGCCGCTGCATGACCAAAATAGCCTGTTCTTTTCCTTTTGATTCTGTATTTGTAGAGTATTGACACCCCTTTTCAACAAAAGCACCGGCAAACCGCTGACCTGGTACTCTACCAGAGTTCTCCTTTTCTTCTTTTCATTTCTCCTGGGTTTGAATACCCTGAGGACCTTTACCTTTCTAGCCTTAACAAAAGGCTTCACATTGCTACCTCCGAGTCTGAACTTCACCCAAGTGGCGTTTCGGTGTTGGGTTGCCTGCCGCCGCATTTGGGCCTGGGCAGACTGATTGACAACACTATTCTAGTAGTTAAAGCCTGGCGGGCAAAGCCAGGCGGAATAAGGGTACATGGGACAAACGAAAGTTAAAAGTTCATAAGATAGATGGTGAGCCCTCTTTGGCGGCTTCATCAGGGGAAACAAGCCGCGCCAGATGCTATCTACCTGAAGTTAAACCATTTCCTTCGGTCACGCGTATTCTGGATTCTCATCTTGGTCCTAACATTATACCATGTACACAAACCTGTTTGGTCTCTTGTGGCTCTGTTAATAAGACAATCATGTGTTTTGACAGTCACATTCTCAGGGTCTAAACTTGATCAATTACCATTTGGAAACCTCTTGGGCCTCATTCCTGCTGTATATAATTGAACTGAAGCCTTTTCTTTAAAAAAAAAAAAAATCTAGAAACCTCATCCTCTGCATCTCCCTCTGCATCTCCATCTGGTCCCCATTCACAACTCTTTGCTGCCTCATTACTTCTCCGGTGCCCATCATCACCATCCCTGTCAGCATAGCCTCGCTTATTATGATGGACCACTCACTTGACTACAACTTCTTCTTTGGGGAGGACATGCCTGCAGGTGGAGATTGGCCCTTTGATCAGGCCAACCCTCTCTCAGAAGACGTGGGTTTCGTTGACCCATTTCTATTTCAAACCCCTTCTCTTCTTCCTCCTCCTCCTCCTCCTCTGGCAGAAGATGTTGTCGACCCTGCCTTCGGGGACGCAGAGCATGGTCTGCTCAACTTCATCCTCCCTTCTTTGGACCCAGCCGAGCCACAGGCTGATATCAACCCAGTCCGACCAATGCCAGATCTCCTCCCTGGTTCGTTGACCCAGTCACAAGAGTTGACAGACGTGTCTCTCTTTGGCTCGCCAGCCCTGTTGCCCCAAGAGGCGACAGATGACTCTCTCTTTGGCTCGCCTGTTCTGGTAGCCAAAAAACAAGCAACCGACAAGAAGGGTCAGCCATTCACTCTGGCGCTCCCTCAGCCCATTGCTGCTGCCGTTGCTGCTCCCGCCCAGCCTCTTGTCCTCCCCCAACCAGAGGTCACTCAACCCGCGGCCCCTCAGCCTCTCGCTCTTCTTCGACGGGGGGGCCCTCAATCATTTTCCCTTCCTGATCCCCTGGACTTTTTTGATCCCCTGGACATCTCTAAGTCCCTGGCCTTCCCTCAGTCCTCCTCCTCTCCCCTCCTCCCTGCTCCTCAAGCTTCCTCTCAGTCCTTCCTGCAGCCTCCAGTCGCCACCGGCGCTGGTGTTACAAATGCCTCGCCTAAAACTAAGGGCAAAGGCACTAAGCGAAAAAGGGCTTCTGGGGGTGCCGCACCTCAAAGGAAGTGCGTATCCTACTCCTGCGATAGTTGCAGGAGACGAAAGAGCAAGTGTGAGAGGAATGGCGATGGCCCTTGCACAACTTGTATCAAGATCAACAAGCCTTGTGTGAGAGACAACAGAGACGGCAGGGAAAGGAGCTCCCTAGTTGCCGCCCACCAGGCGCAGCTGGACAGCTACTCCAAGGCGCATTCAGCCATAGTCGCCCTCGTCCTCAAGGCGAGAGGGTTCCTGGACGGCCAGGGTCCCATGGATAGCTTTGCGGGGGCTGCTGCGTACCTGGCAGACCCCCAGAACGAAAACACCGAGGCCTTGATGAGGAACCTGCCCATCATTGCCCAGTGTGCCCCCGGCGAGGTCCCTCCGGGTCGAGTCTCTCAGGTCCCCTTGTTCCTACCCGTCCAGCTGCCAGAAGACCCCGCGGCTCTCAGCAGGCCTGAGCTGAAGAGGCAGATGGACCTATTCATCCAAGCTGCGGGAGTTAGGCTTGGCGACCTGCGCAGGAGTCTCATTGCCATGCTCACCCCGGTGTCTTCTTGGCCGCCGGCCGCAATGCCCAACAGCGTCCAGCTGAGCCGCGAAGTGGACGCTGTCAATATCGAGGGCATGGTCAACTGGGGCAAGGTAAACCTGTGGGCCGACCAGCTCGTGAGGCCTCAGTGAGGGAGCAGAGGCCTTTTGGCTCTTTTCTTGGTTTCTTTCTTTGGCCTTTTGCCACCATTGTTGTGTTTTTTTCTTTCTTTCCAGTGCTGGTGCTGGTAGTTCTTATTATTGTTGTCATCATCGTGGTGCATGCGAGCCTGGCTGCACAAAGGAGTTCTGGTTTTAT
The DNA here is from genome assembly GCA_001879505.1 of Calonectria pseudoreteaudii. NCBI lineage: Eukaryota > Fungi > Ascomycota > Sordariomycetes > Hypocreales > Nectriaceae > Calonectria > Calonectria pseudoreteaudii. The sequence goes on from KV875229.1 coordinate 2,382,252, forward strand.
TTTGCATAGATGTTATGTTATGATAATGACGAATAATAAATGATTGGCTGTAATGTCTCGTTTTGATTGCCCCAATATGATGTCCTTGACGTGATATTATTGATTGCTTGCTCTTGCAAGGAAGTACTTCTGCTTTTTTTTTTCTTTTCCATCGAGAAGTTCAATAGATATTCCAATTGGATTCAAGGAGTACCAAAGCGTAAAATCCAACAGTTGAATGATTCCAACGTGGCTGCTGCATGGTAAACCTGGAACGGAAATGCTAAAAATAAATAACCCTGAGAATAACCGTATAATAATCCTAAAATAATCCTAAAATAATTCTAAAATAATCTTTCAGTTACTAAAGTTATTTTATTTATATATCTAGTTTAGCTAAAATACTAAGGCCCGGGGCCTTTCCCAATCACAAAATAACAATCATTTAAATGCCTGACACGCACTCGAGGGCTCACGTCGTCGACCAAACCCACGGGCACAGTACACTCACATGGTACGCACACACGGTACACGCACACACGGTACACGCACACACTGTTTCCAACTGAAAACGACTCCCGTTGCTTTTTGAGCTGAAGCTGCATGGCGTCAGCATCGAATCGCTCGCTGACACCACTAGTTCTGACAGCACCCAGAGCCCAGATGAATCTGGATGCCTCCTGATTCGCCCGAGTCGCCTAACTGATATGCACAAGGTGCCCTCCAATAGAACTCGCCGGTTGAGGCTGTTATCTCGAGAAAACAAAAACAAAAACAAAACATGTTTCCTGTCGCGTGGCGCTCAGCCATCATGAATGATGAATTCTGTCTCCTGGTGTAGTCAACAACGTCTTGGCGGGGGCCATGACGGGCGTGCCGCAAAGAGAGAGAGAGAGAGAGAGAGAGAGAGAGAGAGAGAGAGAGAGAGAGAGAGAGAGAGAGAGAGAAAGAAAAGAAAAACATGCGACAATTAATCAATTCGGGAGCGGCGGTCTGGCACATATCCCAGCAAACTGGTGCTTCCACCAATAGCGAAGCAGCGGCGACTGCATATTCACACTGATACTCGAGCTGTCACTTGGGGCAAATGCAGGAGCAGAGAGACCAAAATTGGCGGGATACATTGATGCTACCTTGGTTGGCAAGGCTCACGTCACAGGCCTGACAAGGGACGTCATTCCCGCCTTATTGGCTCTGGTGAGGGCCGTTATCCAATGGGCATCAGCACCAACAGCACCAAACGCATCAAACGATAGCGAGCATCTCAGGCAGCCCGAAAAAGAAAAAGCAATATCCCCATCCCGGCTGCTCCTTGAGGCAGGCTGCAGGCGCAAGCCCGCATATTCAAGTATCGATACAAAAGCAAAGACTGCCAACCACGCAGTTACATTGACGCCATGTCTTGCCCCCGCTGTTGGTCCAGGCTCGAGATGCTTCCCCTCCATCCACCCTTTACGTTTCCTATATTACTCTCTCCCTATCCTTCTTGTTCTTGTTGCTCTCCATCTCCTCCCTCACCCCTGCACCCACTCATTGCCTACCTTGATTACTCAACTCGAGTCTTCATTGCCGACTGGCAAGGACTTCACTGGAGCCATGGAGACAAATTCTGTCCGAGAGTCTCCTGTTCCCAAGCGTCGTCGTAAGTCAATCCACCCCACCCTCCCTTCTCAATCATCTCTCCTATACATCTCTCTTATACATCGCTCACTCAGACAATCCAGGGCTTACCGGGCAGACCGAGTTCAAGTACATCTTGCCTTCTGTGGACATGTCCCGGGGGCAGAACTCGGGCGGGGATGCGCACCCAGCGGCGTCCACGGCCCTCAACAACACCCCTCAAGTTGTTCATGCTGTTTCTGAAGTCTTCAGCTTCTCTTCTCAGCCTGCCAGCATTTCCCATCCAAATGGCAGCCCCTCTTCTCGGCCTGTGGATCCGCTGCCACGGCTCAACGCCAGGGCCACGGGGCCGCCCATGGTCAACCCTGGCACCTACTGGGGCACCAACGTTATCAACCTGAACATGTTTCCTGAATACCTTCAGAACTGCGTCAGACGAGTCGCGCTCAAGCACAATGAAATGATGGCGGCCATCACCATGAAGTTTGTCCCCGATACCGTGACCCACATCATGCGCTGCATCATGAGCTTGGAGATCCTGCCGCACAAGGTCGAGCGCCTGGCCATGATCCTCTTCAGCGCCCACCTTGAGACTAACGGCACCGTCCGGGAGCTCATCTTGCCAAACATGGCAGCTGCTCTCGTGGACCAGCTCCAGGGCTGCTCTACCAGAATCATCCCCAATGTCTTTGGCCATGAGGTGGCCCAGGGCATCACCACTTCTCCCGCCTACCTTAAGGAGCGCGCCCAGGGCCTCAGCTTTACTCGCTGCGTCTTTATGAACGGCTTCGCTAACCCGCAGGGAACGGCATTCCTTAACTTTGAGCTTGGTTTCCCTTGTGCTTCGGCGGCATTGGAGAGGATGTTTCCCAACTAAGTTAGCTTTACATTCACTCTTTTAATCCATTTCCTTCTTAGTCTAGTTTGCTGGTATAATAATTCAAATTCCCTTCTTTCATTCTCTTTCTTTTTCTTTTTTTTTTTTTTTTTTTTTAT
>KV875229.1:2387757-2551422 GCA_001879505.1 Calonectria pseudoreteaudii
CGCGCGCGGGGCGGGGTCGGGGGGGGGGTGGGGGGGGGCGGCGGCTTGCCCCGAGACTCGAGATACCGTCTTGTCGTTCGACAAGCGTTGTCAGCAGTTGACCATGTGCCATGATCCTTTCGTCTCTTGCCTCAAGGTGAGGGACGGGGAAGCTGGTGTGCGATGATCACGCAAGGTGGGGGAGTCAATAAAGCGAAGACATGGTGAGATATGCTAAAATGACATGGGTTTGAAAAGAAAATCCTCGGTCCGGTCAAGAGATCGACACCACCTTTAAAAAGAAGATTGTTCACGGTAACAAGGACAGCAACTTGTGGTGGCACAAGAGGCTTATTGACACGCTGGGTCGGTTCCATCGAGTTGCATCTCTTACCCAAACGTCTAACTCATAGACAGCCAGGGTCGCATGTACCCCCATTCGCAACACTTGATCTCATGGAGCCAACTACGCAGCTTGACATCTTTCAATAACAAATCACATGTGTGCACCAAGAGGGGGGGGGGGGACAAAAAGCTCATGAAATTATATCTTCGTGTTGACTTGTTTAATCTGCAAAAGAAAAATAAAAGGGCACAAGCTATTATAATGCCGTATGTACAGTTTCACCTGTATCCTTTCGCCTTCCAAGGCACTTCTCTCCCCTGATTTTCACTCAAAGAAAAAGACCACTTCTCATAATGATTGAGTTTTGCCGCTTTCTCAGCTCTAATATGCGAAATCGAGAGAAAAAAAAAAGACGAGACGAAAAGAGATATAAGAAAATATAATGGCAGTGTAGCGCAGGAGCCAACAGACAATCATACAAAAACCAAAGTCACCTTTTGCATTTCCCCTTTCAAAACGCCCTGCGAGTGTATAAGACAAGAGACTCCCCGAGAAAACGATGGGGACTAAGCAACCAAATCAACCCCTTCCCTTGCATGGTGCGTTCGTAAAATGTGAACGCCAGAGCTTGCAGCTCCTTCAGGTGCGGTGGAGAAGCCACTCGTAGATCGCTCGTGCAGATCATAAGTGCATCAATAGCCTCGAAATAGGCCTGGGATATCAAAACAAGAAAAATGACGGCTCTCAAAAGGAATATCGGTGGGTGTTACCAGTCGTGAGTTTGGGTAATATACAAGGAGCGTCGTTGTTCGGTATATATCAGAAGTGCCTAGTTATTGGCGCTTTTGGAAAGTGAGAGGCCGCGCAACCGCGGGAACCGGGGTCCTCCTTGTGACTGACTTGACTCGATACGCGACAGTCGCGCTGCTGATGTGAAATCGCTGCTGGCCTCGTAACTCGGCCTCACGCGGTCCATCGACGCACGCATACGGTCGTATGATGGTCGAGCGCGATCGATCGAGGGTCTGGTCTGATGACCGCCACCGCTAGCACCCACAGTCACCTCAATCGACATTCGAGGACCAGTGTAGTTCGTCGAGTCGCTGCCGTTTTGGCTGTGTTGGTTGTACGTCGTGGCGCGCGTGGCTGTAGAGGGCGGATAGATGGGCCGCAAATCCTCGTCAACGCTTCCGTAGTTGGCGTGCTTGATCTTCCGGGACTTTGAGCTGTTGGATGACTTTGACCGGTTGCTTCGTGAATCGGCCACGGTGGCATCGTCCGAATCATCCTTGGGCGATAGGTGCGAGAATTTACCCATCCTCTCCTGCTCTCGGATGATGTCGACATCGTAAGGGAAGTACACCTTCTGAAGAGCCTTGATGGCAAATCGAGGGAACAAGCAGATGACAGGCACGATAAAGAAGACGGCCCAGAACGTCGCTTCCCGGTAAACCTGGTTAGCTGCCTCGTAAAAGTACTCTGAAGAGGTGAAAGAGGTGTAAATTCCGGTCCAGAAGAAGATGAAAACATCGCTGATAACGACAATGAGGAGCATGAGCCAGTCCCACCGGTAAGTATTAATCAAAATGTACATGTTGATGGTGATAACGGCGGGATGAGCAATGTATGCTCCAAATCGGACTCGATCCTCAACGTTGAGACCATCCATGGTGATGAAGGTACCGTTTTCGAAAAGGAGGTATGGTATGAAGAAGACCATAACAGACTGGTAAATACCGTCCAACATGTATAGCCTGTCGACTTGTTAGTTCAATCTGTTTCACGCTTACTCGTCGCCTCACTTACCAAAACTTGGTCTGAGTCCACTCAAGTCGCTCAATACCTCGACGGTACAATTGCGGCACAGCCAGCGAGACCTTGTCCGACACATCCTGATCGAGCACACCCATAATACCAACAGGCACCGAAGTGAAGAACAAGTTGAACATCAAAATGTAGGTGGTCTCAAAGAGGTACGTCATGTCGAAGTCGGCAAAGATTTCAAACCAGAAGATGGCAAACGTCCACACCATGTTCTTGTAGAAGAAGTTGCTAATACTCTCTGCGAGACGGCGGTAAGACCAGCGTCCATGAACCAGCACAAGTCTCTGGAGAAATCTGAACTGCGCAATGGCGTAATCGGAAGACATGGCGGCCTGTCGACCTTCGACACCGGCAATACCCACACCAACGTCGGCTTCCTGAATCATAGCAACGTCGTTGGCACCATCTCCAATGGAGAGTGTCATGACATCAAGACCCTGCTTCACCATGGCAACAACAGCAGCCTTCTGTGCGGGGCTGACACGACAGCAAAGAACCGACTTGCACTGCTTACAGAGGAGCAGAAATTTCTGCTTCAGGCGATCATTAAGAACCCATCGGAGAGTGAAACCATCAATGACCAAACCGTGAGTTGGCGCGGGAGCCTCATGGTTCTTCATGGCGCGTGCAAGTTCCTCGTCGCTACCAGTAATGCCAAACGTTTTCATGTTATCGTCAAGCAACTTCTCAGCCATTTCCAGGAAGGCCTCATCGCTGGTTTCACCAGTCTCATCCTCGTCCACCTTGATATGAATAAGCTCCATGTCATTGTTGAGTAGGTTGCACGAAAAACCAATGTTGATAGCCGTTTCCACCTTGTCACCAGTCAAAACCCAGAGCTTGATACCAGCATCACCCAGCAGAGCAATCGTGTCAGGCACACCATCCTGGAGTCGATCTTCGATAGCAGTACCACCCAGAAGATAAAAGTCTTGCTCAATCAGCTCAGCGACAGCCTCAAGTTTCTCCTCTCGGTGTTCTAGGGCAGTAGCAGCTACATCATGTTGCTTCTTCCATGCCTGGTACTCGGCCTCAGACAGCTCCTTGTGGGCGATGCAGAGAGTACGAAGACCCTCACGGGCAAACATCTCCAGGTGCTCGGCAGTTTCTTTTCTTAACTCCTTCTGCTCTCCCTTCTTCAGGCGAGAGTAGATGATACTGTCGGCACCCTTGCAAAACAGAACGATTTGGCCATTGGGCATGCGAACAATGGAGCTCATGCGCTTTCGAGTCGAGTTGAACTCAATCGTGTTGAGAATCTGGTAGTGGCGCTCTTCGCCCATAACATTGAGGTTAATGCCGTCGGCAGAACTGCCAAGGACAGTAAAGCCCATGTCTCGAGCAGTGGCGACAAGCGCCTCTTCGTCGGGGGATTGGGCCTTGAAGATCATAGACGGGGGATCACCAGGTGTGTGCTCTGCGATGACAGTGTGGCAAAGAGCCAGGGCCAGCATGAAATATTCATTGGCTGCGGCTTGTTCAGGGCCGTGTTCACCAGCCAAGTCAGCAACGAAATCAGGGGCGATAAAGGTAACAGCATCGTCGTGAAGGAACGGGTTGTCATGAATCTTGCGAAGACCCTCGAGAGCCCTGACCTTTGCCTGGGCAATCTCAACCTTGGCCCGCTCAGCCTCCTTCTCAACATCGATACCCAATCGCTTCTGCATTCCGGCTTGTGCCTCGGTATAAGCTTCTCCGTAAGGTTGTCCGTTGATCGTAGCCTTCTTGAACTCCATGACGTTTTGGGTGAGAGTACCTGTCTTGTCAGAAAAGATGTATTCGATCTGGCCAACGTCATCCGAGATGTTCCACGACTTGGGGACACAAGGCTGGTCAATTGGTTCGTAGTACATCTCCACATCGCTGTAGATGAAGATTGCCTGCAAGGTTCTGACGATTTCAAGAGTGATGTAGAGAGAAATGGGCACCAAGTTCTGGAACAAGATCAGAGCAGCCCAGAAAGTGATGAAACCGGTCATGGTAGGAGTGTCTCCAATCGAGCCAAATTCGAAGAAGTGAAGAGAGGCATCAGTCTTCGCCCATGCCACACCGTTGACAATGGCAGAAAGCAAACACATGATAAAGAGGATTCCAAAGTTGCAAATGACATTGAAGTTCATCTCGCGGGCGATTCGGGGTCGCTTGCTGGGTGTAATACCAGCATTCATCATGATCTTGGTATCGTGTCCGGTGAAGACAACGACACCAAGAATCCATTCGGTGTTTCGCACGTGACAGCCTCGGAGAAGCAGATTGTCAATGCTGATGGGCTCGGTCATATCTTCGGGTTCGCCAGGGAAGCCAGGGACGGGTTGCTGCCATTTAATGGCAGCGTTGTACTTGTAAAGATTGGGGTGAGGACCCTCACTCTCGATGCAGAATTGAGCTCGTTCGCAATCTCGCGCATGTCTAAGTGTTCGGCCGCAGCGGAGTGACTGTCGCACCTTGAGATTGGTTTCGCCATCCAGGTTCTTCGTCTCGACGTAACAGGCGCCGTCGGGGTCAGAAGTGGAAAGAACAATAATATCAGCGGGCAGTTCCTCGTCGTTATAAATACGGACAAAGTCTCCAACAACAATGCTCTTCCAAGCATCCTTCTGAAATCTCGCTCCCTCAGCTTGGTGGCCATGTTCGATGATGTCTGGCTTCATGTTGGCCACAGCAGCGGCACGCTTTCGGTCGTTCAGCTCGTTGTCAGGTTCCTGGATTCGCACGTGAGGTCCGGGCGATGGCGAAGGCACCGGTGTCATCTGAATATCTTCCCGGGCAGACATGAAGGATTCGCGCGTGAATGGTGAAGCCAGAGACTCACGCACCGATCGCCGGGTTCGGTGCGACTCCATGGACTGTCGGACAGGCTCTTCGACGGCTTCGGCCTCGGCCTTTCTCCTTGCACGCTCCTCCTTGGCCTTCTTGGACCAGATGGATTGAATGGCGCGCCAGATGGAGCCAAAAAAGGCAGAGTTACCCTTCTTGAATCGACGCCACAGTGAAACATCTCCCTCGAGCACGTTCACGTTATTCCAGTTCCTTAGTCGGTGGACGGGGGCATTGTTAAGTTCAATATCGAGAACCGTTCTTCGATAATCTTCGATGGCATCTTTGATGGCCGTGACTGTAATGATAAAAATAAGCGGCACCGCGTTCAGGCCGGGGTTTGTGCCACCGAAAATGGGGAAAATCTGCCACATGGTTAAGGTTCTTGTACAGGTACGAGCTGAGACGGGGGCAACGGCTACTTACAACCAGGATAACCAAGAACAAGAAGAATATGTTTGCGATATTGTGAAACTGAAACCACAGGTTCTTGGGAATAAATGATAAAGGCGTATATTTGGCGGTACGAATCTTGTTCCTGGTATAGGACACGAGCGGGTGGCCATTTTCGTCCACCATGTCGTCGGGCAGAGGTTGATTGAAGTAGAGGGTTCGGTTTTCCGACACATCCTCGTCCTCGTCACCCTGGTTCTTGCTACCAGAGGCATCGTTTGTTTGGTGGTCATCCTGAGCGGGTGGGTCGGAACCTTCGGGAGGGGGGTTCTTCTCATTGTTGGTCTGGGAACGCTTCAGGAGCGAATGCCGTTTGCTGATGCTGGTCTTGACCGACATCCTCCTGGTGGCCCATCGCGCGCGCTGTGTGGTGTTGATGGCAGCAGGGTCGGAGCCACCGTCGGGAGGGTTTGTTGATGTTGTCATGTTGGTAAAGTCGCGGGCAAGCGCCCGATCCGCCCCTCGACGCCAGCCAGATTCGGAGGGTGGCAGCGGAGCAGACACGCGAGGAGTTGTCGAGGCGGGAGAGGAAACGAGGGCGCAATTCTCGCGGCGGCCGGCTGTCGTCGAGATCAAAAGCAGTAGCGGCGGCGACTAGGTGAAGAGTCGACCGGGACGGTTGACGAACGGTTCGTTCCGTAGAGGGGAGGGAAAGATGGGATGTTTGTTGATGAGGATGGAGACGACCGAGATGGGAAAATAGGGAGTTGTGTAAGCAAGACGGGGCGGGAGGGAAAAAAAAAAGCTACGGTGGACTTTGGGAGCGACGGTCCACTGGGGCTACGGGGGGGGCTACAGGCTAGGGGCGTCTCCAGAAGGACGCCAGGGCCCGTCGCGGTGGTGCTGAGGGAGCAGCTGGGAGCAGTTGGGAGGGACGGGGACGGGCTGGGACACCTGAAGGAGCCTGGGAAAGCCTGGGACGGGCTGGGCAAGGGAAATGGCAGTGGGGGACAAGTGGGTGTGGGAAGGGTGTGCAGGCAGCGGGCAGTGGGGCGTAGTGCATCGCTTCCATTTGGAACCGACGTCAACCTGAGGGGCCGACTGGGGGACCTTACCTCTCCCTCCAGGACACCGGACACGTCCAGCACACCACCAAGCTGCTTTGGGTCGTGGGACGGGTGGGTGTGGCGGCAGCGGCGTCGGCGGCGAAGGCTTGCTCGAGTGCATGGGATTGGATTGGACTGCGGGTTGCGGAGAGAGGAAAACTGACTGATTCCCGAGCGATCCGGCGATGCTGCATCGAAAGTCGATAGTCAATTCTTCTTCGGCTGCGGGCAACAACTAGGTCCGGACCAAGCGGACGGAGGACGGAGGCAGCGGAGGTAACGGCATGCAACCAAGGGCTGTGCATTGCAACAAGCCAAACACGACAATATCGCACCGCAAACCACCCTGGCGCGACCGTCCGCGGTCCCCACGCTCATCTATTCCCCCCCTCCATTCATCCTCACTTTTATTCCATTTACGCATTACGAAGCCCTATATCGTACAGACGCGTGCAAGACACGGAATGGGGTAGTCCGCACGGGAGCAGCACATCCATTCACAATCCGATGGGTACGAGCACGATTTAGCTGCGCAGAGGGTGACCCTGCCAAGGCTCCCCCTTTGGGCGCCCCACGACGCATTTCACACAGCACTGCATTGTTCCCCAATGCCCGCTAGATTCGGAGAGCATCCGCCCCGGCGAAGTTGGCCTTGGACGAATCCATCCACGCAAGATCCACGACCACTACCCTGCCGCATGCGCGTTTACCAATGGCCGCATCACGACACACACCCCCTTGCTCAAGATACGGCACAACCTACCCAATCCAACACGCATCAATCTCCTCCGATGGAGCGAGGGTTGAATGCGTCAAGAAGTAGCTGGTTTGATTTAAACTTCTTTATCCGATCCAGCAGTGACCTTTAATTTTTATTTAGCAGCGCTGGCCCCATACTGGCATTCTTGTTAACTTGCTCGGCGCCCCCAAGACATTCTCACCTATCGTGCACGCCCCCCCTAATGCTCCTTGCAAAAAGGAAAAAAAAAAAAAGGAAGGGTTCTTGAGGACGTTCATTGCCAATAATGACGAGAAGGGAGCGACGATGACAATCTTGGCGAGGAGCCTCCGAGATAACCATAACTCAATGGCAAACTCACTTGTATGCAGACAGTCAATCAGTTACCACAACCGTCACAAATCCAAATCTACAGGGCTGTGTTTTCTTGTCTTTCTCCCAATACCCCCATGTTCTCCCCGCGATGTCCACTGTCTCGGACGCTGGTGACAGAATTAGGCCTTGTCAGAGGTACAGTGATTACGGAGAACACACGTACGACAGGCCCGCCCACACGCACCGTCTCGCACACTCTTGCACTCTGCCCGCTCACCTCTCACTGTCTCTCAGCGGGAGGGACCAGCAGACATATAGCTAGTCATCACCCATCTCACACTCACACGGTCAGCACTCCGCCGCAGCATCCGGCGAAGCATCATCCGCAGCATAACCCACAACGTGACAGCACCCGTCCACTCAGCCGTTGCAGCTTCTGCAGACTAAAAAAAACTATTCCACGCCTGACTGCCGAAGAGCGCAAATCTTGTCCCCCAAACTTGAGGCTTTGTCGTGATCTTGTAAGCGGGTGAGGGGGCGCCACCATTTAGCGGCATCGCTGACAGACGCCCTTCAAACACCAATTTGGACGAGGCCACGTTAGTAATCCACAGACGACGGTCCGTGGGCCTTGGGTGAGACCAACTGAGCCAAGCACCCGAAAAAGCCCACTCGACCAGCGGCGGCGACGTTGGTCCCTGAAGGGGGCAGAAGGCTGGTTAGTGCAAGCCCTGAGCTGAGTCCCTGGGCGCCCAGGAGGCTGCATCCCGCAGCAACCAAGCTTTTCTTCGTAGGTACACACGCTGGTGCTGGTGGTGAGCCGGGCGATTGCCTTGGCTTCTCTGCTTCTGGCGCCCTCCACTTGGCTAACGCATCCTGACATAAGCACATGCACATGGCAAGGCCATCCCTCTCACAGGCCAGGCGTGGGCGCATCGGAAATTAAGTTCTCCCACGACATCCTTCCAATCCCTTCCACCTCCCATGTCCCGTGCAGCGTAGATACTTTCAGGGTACCCTTGATGTCTTCAGATTTTGGCCATAATTTTCCTCATCTCAACAGCCTGAACCTATCGCCAAATCTCCCCAGCCGTTTACCACGCTCAAATAGCCTTTTTTCCGTGCCTCTCAATCCATTCAGCTGGGTTCTTTGCCAATCGTATTCACGCAGTCAGCATGGGCGATTCCATCCAAAGGTCTGGCCAGAACCACGTCTTGATTGGATAGTCTCCACTATTTGATTTGGGCGACATTGGCTTCTGTCGCTTTCGATTGGTCTTTTTGCCAGCCCAGATCTCTCCCGCCTCGTTCAATTGATGAACGCTGCCCCACGATAAACATAAGGATGTCAGTTGGCTTTTCGGGTCGTCAATGCGCCTTGTCAATTCACCGTACCTCTCTCGGCGGCGAAGGTGCTCGGATGGTCAATTCACATTTGGATCCCATCGCCGCGACCGAAACATGACATGGAAAGCCCGGCCCGATGTGATGACACCTGCTGCACATATTTTTTGTCAATTCGGTCTCGGCGCATGATTTTCGCCTCGGTGTCTGTCGGGCCCCGAATGCGCCGTTTTTTGTAAGTCAGCTTTCATAAACATTGGTCAACATGTCACCCTCCGCTATCGTCCGTCAACCACACTCACGCACGGCGGCCACCGTTCAAGTCCGGCATTGTCGGACTCTCGGGTGATAAATCACGAGTGCACCTCATGCTGCACCTGCACGAGTGGCAGCAGTTGATCTAACAAGCTAGCGGCGGAGCCATCTCTCCCGCATCACATCGTCGCCATTTCGCGGACTCCCTCCCGGTGGCTTGCCCCAGTGGCTACCAAACTCCACAACGTTCCTCATGCTCGTGAATATCGAAATGCCGAGCACCGCCGGTACGCGTAGTCGCAGCAGTCAGATCCTAATCATGGACCAAGTGCGCGCTCATCAATTAGCTTCTCAAGGCGATCGCCCTATTAACACTACCACTCCTTCCGTCGCCACACCATCAACCGCACGAAGGGTTTAATATGCGCAATGACACCCTCTGTCGCGGCTATCTGTCGTCATGATGCAGCCCCCGTTCGGTGCACTGCGGAAGCACGGTCCTTCCCTTCCTCCTGTCTGCTCTCCTGCCTTGTAAGCCATGGCTCCGAGCGACCCTGGCCAGGGGTCCCTTGGCGTGCAGCTCCAAATTTCCAGCACATGGCCGGCCTCGGGATCGCCCATGTCCCAAACCGACCAAAAGAAAAGAAAGGCTGCGCTACGTAATCCAGGGTTTCTAGAAATGGCCCCCTAGAATTGGGTTGCCTGTGCCTCTCCGCCATGGGATGGGCGACGGTGAGGAATCGTACAATAGGAGTTCATTCCGCTAGTAGGCATCTAAGCCTCAGTGCAGATTTACCGTGGGACCGTGGGCCCGTGGCCTGGAAAGTGTCTCGACACGAGCAAACAAGCGCCGGGATACGAAGGAGGGATGGACATGATACGTTGACCGCGATGTTCTGGGCCTGGCGAATGATGGTCGACAAGGGACTCACGCACGGGTCTGAAACCTTGATGATCACCGTTTGGCCTAACCTGCAAAGCCCTCGTCAGACGCGCCGAAACAGGGCTGATGCAAACTGACCGACAAGAGGTTCTTTTTTTTAAGGAGCACAATGCGTGGCCAGAATAGAATCCCTTGGCTTGGGATCCAATATTCACATTGAATACCCACCATGGACGAAACACAAGGTCACATACCACGAACAGAGGAGGTATGCTCTTAAACACATTCCATCAAAAACAATCCAAAATGTGTTTATGCCGTTCCCCGCCCCAATCGATCGGAATGGACCGTAAACCTGGTCCCTGAAGATCAATCTTCAGGTCGAGCCCACGACATGACCCCTTTTTTTTTTTATGATACGCGAAACCACCATCATTGGATTGTTGTCGGTGAAGCATCAGGTACCCTGGTCGGCCGCCCGCTCATTTACAATGCGTCGGGTCCCGTCCCCCGGGCAGAGCGAAGTATGGAAGTTAACAAGAGTCCGTCAGATGTCAAGAGTGGTGGTCGGTGCCGTCAGGTATTCAAGAGCAACCGTACAGAATCGACTTGGAGTGGTTGACGGAGGCACTGCTGTCAGCAACGAGCCAAGACCTTTTTGCTGCCAAGCCGGATATCATGGTGAGAAAGGGGGCCGGGTGGTCTATTTCTGGGACATGCCACTAGTAACCTACGTCGTACAGCCCCTTGAAATTTAGCCATCCCAAACCGCTTGGCGTGGCGGCTTGTGAAGAACGCCACAGGAAATTATGCCACGCACGCAAGGCGCCAGTGAGTTTCTGGCGTCAGCGTCAGCGGCACCTTCTCCCGTGGAGCTGAGCCACCTCTTGCTCAGTCCAACCCGACTTTGACGGCGCCTGCGCCACACTTAATTCTCCAGTTCTCAGTTATCATGTCCATCTTGTGGCTTGACTTCCCGAAGTGACACGACTTCTACCCATCGGCCTTATTCCTTGCCAGTAGCCATCGTTTGCGGGAGTGATCGGTCAGACGCGCCTCCGCCTGCATCCCAAAGAGGATCCTTGTCCCTTCCCGGATTCCTTTTTGGTTGGAGAATCTGCTCCACCGCGCAGGCCATCGCCCCAAGCTAGGACTCGCCTTGTGTTGCCAGTTCCTGCAACCGGCCGCGCACGCGTAAATTGACTTGCATACCACCATGTCGCAAAGACGCAAAAATGGCAATATCCTGAGCTTCTTCAAACCCGCGCCCAAACCTGCGGACCAGGCCGCACAGGTTTCTGGGACGCCCCGGACGCTGCGGCGCACAGATTCGAACTCTCCGTCTCCGTCTCTGTTGCCTCCATCTTCTCCGCCCAGCCAGTTGAACACCCCAGCCAAGTCTCGACCGGTGCCTACCCGGGAGCTGGAGATTCGGGCTTCCGATGATGAGGGTGACGGCTTCGGATCCTCATCAGATGACTCTCTCGAAGACTTGTCAGCTATTCTAGGCCGTGGTCGTCCTGGACAGGCAAACTCATCTCTGGCGAATAATCCCTTCACCACCCCGAGAGCAAAAAGGACGGCAATCGCCTATACTTCATCATCCCCTGTAAAGTTTGCACCAAAACACAAGTTCGACCTCAAGGCCTTGGCCAAGGATGCGCGACGTGACGATGCTACCAACGCAAGCTCCATGAGGGCCAAGGCCTTCAGCAAGCACGATGACGATGACGAAGAAATGTGCAACATAGAAAGCCTGTCGCATAATGTCCTTGAAGATCTTGCGAAAACCGATGGTGGTCGTGATGCACAGAAACTCATCCGAGCAGTTCAGAGATCAGAAGAAGGGCACCTACATTCCCGATTTTTATTTTTCGACACGGACTACACTGCTCCGCCACCCGCACCTCCTCCTAAGCGGATGAAGGGCCTTTGGAAGTTTGTAACTCAAGGTGATGAGAAAACAAGACAACGAAATCTGGTCTCTGGGTTGCCGGCAACGTACCTTAAAAAGGCGGACTTACCCGACGTGTTGTTTAATTGGATGCTGAGCGAGTTGAGCAGCCAAAAATCGCCCATCATGCGCAAGGAATACATCCACATCCTTGGTCGCTGTCCGAAGCAAATCGAAACCATGATAACGCCGCGGCGTATGGAAGAGCTCTTTCTGCGCTTCGGTGCTTCCCCTGATCTCAAGGAACGAAACGCCGAACTGGTTCTGCCGAAAATCGCAGCTGATCCATATCAAGATCGCGACTGGTCTTGCTTTAAATCCTTCCTCATCCTCTTAAAAAAGATGGCCCCTCATCTACCCCTCTTGTCCTCCATGTACGCCTCTCAGGCGCTGCTACGGATGGCTATGGACAAGTTTCTCATCTGCAACGGCACCATCTTTGTATTATTTCAGGAGACAGTCCAGGCTCTTTTCCGCTCTATACCCCGGCCGCACTGGGATACCTTTGTGAGTATTTCATACAGGCGGGCGTGTTAAATTTCTTGCTAACATTCCTGCAGTGTTGCGAAACTTGTGCGCTGCTGTCAACACTCGTTAAGCCGCAGTGTTTGAGAGTCAGTGTACTTGCTTGCATGCCCTTACGTTACAAGGAGTGCTACGATATGAGGCGCCGCCTTGCTATAACCTTTTTGTTTGGCGACCCGGCTCTCAGCCGCTCGCCCCCGGACGATGTGATGTCGATCCGGCGTGTTATCAAGCGCATGGAAGAGGATGATTTTGAAGTCGGACCCCAGACAGACTTTGCTGAACTTCAAGCTTGCGTTCTGCTGGTCAACATTGTCATCGACGACGGGGCTTTCACTCCAACAGACAACCCTGAAGACGAGCGGCAGTTCAACAAGGACATTGACGAACTGACGACCATTCTCCAGGAGTCTTGGAAGAAGATTAACGATTCAGGGATGAAGCTGGCTCGCACCGAGGCAAAGACCACTATTAATTGGGTTCAGCAGCGGCTCGCATACACTGTTCGGACTCGTAAAAAGGCCAAACAGAGTATTTTCGATCCTGCCGGGACCAAAGAGGATACATCTCTTCCCAAACAGCAAGAATACATGAAGAATTTCCTTCGTCCAAGGGAACTAGACGCAGATAGAAAAGATGAGACACTGGTATAGGCTATATATATATATAGCTGTGACAAGCTGGCAGCCACAGGCATGATGGATTTCTAAGCTTCTCTTGGCGAAGACAGTAGACATATGATAGACATAGAGGCAGAGGATCACTGTCGTTTCCGAACGTTTTCGCACTTATATATAATGCACCAGATCTCGTAGTTAACGAATACAAGATGAGCTAATTCAGGAACCAAAAAAGAGCAACCGGTATGATATAGCCTCTATGCTACAGAGTGCAGACTGATTAACAACAACTCGAGCCTTCCGTCGGAGAAAATCCTCATCGCTTATCGCCATTTTTGGCGTGCGGGTAAACCTCATCATCCCAAGGCCAGCGGGGGCTTAGTCAAAGAACTTGCGGTTAGGGTTCTTTCCAAACAGAGCCTCGCGCACTGCGGGGGCAGAAGAGTCGGCTAGAAGGCTCAATCGAGCCTCAAAAGTGTTGTCAATGTCGATTTTGCCCTTTCCACCAATGATAATGACACCACCAGCACTACATTATGTTAGTTTTTCTTTCTTTCTCTCGTGGAAGCTTAATGACGTTGTCAGGTACGTACGAGGACTCGGGTAGAGGGTTGCTCTCATCGATCTTGGCGGTCACATCCTTGCCAAGCTCCTTCTTGAACTCCTTGGCTGCCTCCTCAATGGCCTTCTTCACCACATCGTTGTCCGTCTTCCTGGCGCGCACCTCAAGGTCGGACTCATTGAGAGCGTAGAATCCCTCGAGGAGAAGGCCCTTGAGCGCCTTCTGGTACTTGGCCTTATCCTTGGTGCCCTCGGCGAGCTTCTGCTTAGCTTCGTCGAATATGCTGTCGAGAAGCTCCTGGCGGGCGCCGAGAACTTTGAGTCGTGTCTTGTTGGCCACCTTGGAGCGGGTGATCTGCTGGGACATGGTTGCCTGCTTGAATTTCTTCTCGTATTGGCTATCGATGGCATCGGTCTCCTGGCGGACGAGCTTGGACTTTTCGATCTCGAATTCCTCGTTGGCCTTGATCTCAATCTCGCGGGCCTTCTCCATGGCTTCCTGCTTGATGAAGGCAGTCATCTTGCGGAGCTCATTGTCGACCTGAGGCAGTGGTCAGCTGAATTGTGATGACGACGCGGGACGAGGAGAGGCTGGGATCTGATCGACGTACCTGCTGGTCGGACAATGCGTGTTGCGACATGATGGCGGATTAAGGGGGGTTAACGGAGAGGGACAAGAGGATGAAGCAGGCCCGTCGCAGACGAACAATGATGATCTCGTCGTCGTGGGAGATGATTGACGGCTGGGGATGAGGAAGAGAGATCGAGCAGTTGAGAGTGGAGTACGGAGCTGCCTGTGACGCGGGTCCAAGCTGTGCTGTGTGTACTGTACTAGGTAGATGAGTTCCCTTGGGAACACCAACTTAGCGGCATGGCCGCCACAGCTCCTTTGCTGCGCACCCCCACTGGCTCTCATGCTTGGCCACTCAGCATCCCATGACGTCGATCACATGATGTCATGTGATTGCACCGCCACACGTTGAGCCAGCTAGCTGGACCCAGATTAGCTGGGAGTGGCGGGTGCGTCTCGTGTTGCATGCCTCAGGTCAGCCGGAACCAGGTGTCTCCCATTCACCTTCAACAGCCATACGGACATCGACAGTATTATTACACTGTATCAGGGTGTCCTTTCCGTCCCCAAGCCTGTCTTCTTCTCGGGCGGAATCGTGCGTTCTTTCTATCCCGCCACTCCGATACGCGATAGCACCCGTTCTGCGATCTTGCCATCGAAACCTCCATCGATTCCATCTCACCGAGGCGCCTTGGAGTCCTGACGTCAACCCGCTCATTACCCCAACGACACCAACTGCCACTGGGGCGCACGCGACACCATATAACCAAATCCGCCACACAATCCGATTCCTATGCGACGCAGTTAGCGACGCCGCTTCTACTCTCCCCCGCCAGATGATCCCGGACCTGGTCCAGGCGCAATGGGGCTGTTCGGCGGTATCTCTCCAGGCGGGAGCATAGCCGTATGTTTGATGTCGCGTTCTTCACGGCCCTGTAGGCTAACATGAAGTTTCTTCCAGCTGGGGATTCTTGTGGGGTTGCTATCCACCAGTGTCCAGAGTCTTGGTCTGACCTTGCAACGTCAATCGCACATCCTCGAAGATGAAAAGGGGCCTCACGATGTTCGCCGACCGCCGTACCGTAGAAGGAGATGGCAGATCGGAATGGCCATGTTCATCGTGGCCAATCTTCTTGGAAGCACCGTCCAGATCTCGACACTGCCTCTCCCCGTGCTCTCGACCCTCCAGGCGGCTGGCCTGGTCTTCAACTCTATTTGCGCAAGCTTAATACTCGACGAACCCTTCACGCGATGGTCGCTTTCCGGGACAGTCTTGGTTACGATGGGTGCTATTCTGATCGCCATTTTTGGCGCCATCCCTTCACCGCCGCATGATTTGAACGAATTATTGGAGCTGCTGGGGCGGAAACCGTTCGTCGCATGGATGATTTTGCAAGCCATATTTGTCACTGTGCTTGCAGCGACGACTGACATTGTCAACAACATGTCCAGTCTCTCACATGACTCCAGGTTCCGGCTTATTCGTGGAATTAGTTACGGCGTTATCAGCGGCGATCTATCAGCTCACGCACTCTTGTTCGCCAAATCATCCGTCGAGCTAGTTATCAAAACAATTGGGGGAAAAAACCAGTTTGTTCATTGGCAGTCGTGGCTGATTGTTCTCGCCCTTGTCTGCCTGGCATTGTGCCAGCTGTACTACCTACACCGAGGTCTCAAGCTGGTCTCCACCTCGGTTCTCTATCCCTTAGTTTTTTGTGTTTACAACATTACTGCGATTCTTGACGGGTTGATTTACTTCGACCAAACCAACTTAATCTCAGCCCTGCGAGCCTGTCTAATCGCACTGGGCACTGTTATTCTATTGTCGGGCGTTCTTGCCCTTTCATGGCGTTTGAGCGATGAACAGCATACTCCTGGAGTTGGCCAGTCCACATTGGCACCCGGGCTCGGGCTCGTTGAAGACACCGAAGGGGAAGAAGAATCCTTGCTCAGCTCCGACCAAGCAACTGCGGTGGATACACCGTCAGCCTACCAGACATTCCAACAGACCAATGGGGAATCTGCACCCCTGAGTGCCTCGCGGAAAAAGAGCGCTCGATGGGCTGAGCAAGCCGAGATTTGGGGTGAGCTGGAGGATCGCGACGAGGCCGTGTCTCCGGGAGACCGGCGACGATCAAATACACTACCTGGGTTCGCTGAGTCTTCGCCGTTACTTCCAAGAAGGCCAATTGTCATCCCCCCCAATGGGGACGAGTCTGGCCCGAGCACCGAGTCATCCCCCCGGAAATTTACAAAACGGCGACGCAGGAGCACAGGGTTCCCAGGTCTGGTTGCCCGAAGGCATCTCAGACAACGGAGCTCGACGGCGTCGGATACACTTACGGGTCTCTTTTCTTTGGGGTGGTGGAGATCCAGGGGTAGACGGTCCTCATACGGAGGATCCAGCGTTGGCGACAGCCCTCTGCGGGCATCGCATCGGGATGACCACGAGGCTGCTCGTGACGATGGGGATTCCAGGCACATGGACGATTCGGCTGTATGAGTAATCTTCATTGGTGGGAGTTTGAGAGGCGTTCTATTTTAGAGCACTGGGTGATTGGGATAGCGACTTGCGACTAGCCGGGCCTAGAGTTCATGCGGTTCGTTTTACGTGCCAGATTTATATCCATCATTACATTATTCAATTCAAAATCTAGTGGTCGTTTCATCTCCATTGTTGGAACGTTTCCAATTTATGCTACCCTAGAATAAACTAAATCCTCTTCCTGTTGCGCCGCAGGTGTGCATAAGTTTGGACTAGATCCACTGCAGTGGTGCCTGGCTTAAGGGTAGCCTAAATTATGGGGAAAATGGGACAATCAATCTCTAGCGATGAATTGATGCTATTTTCGGCAGCTGTTGAAGGAATGACGGAGCGAGCAGCACTGTCTGCGTCAACTAGTTTAGCTATCGTCATAGTTTTGTCAATCACGTAGTGTTTGTTGCACGGGCGCAATCAACGGGATACAGCTACGTACGGGAGGGAACCCAAGTCCTCCCACACTCTGGCAAAGAATGTTCCACGACACATACCAGAAGGCAATTTTCATGTCTAGGATCAGCATAAGGTCGAGTCCCACCGAAAGAAACCACCCCCAAAATGAACCACCGCTCAGGCATGTGGTTTTTCAATGGTGTTCGTCCTGTCCACGACTCACCAACATGCAAAATGGATATGGTATAGGGTAGCCACTTAAATTTGTTGATTAGCTGAATCAGCTGATTGACAACCCCGCAGCAGCACCAGGGCGTTAGAAATGTCACTATTTATGAGTTCAATTCAACCTAGCCAGGTGTTTCTCTTCTGTTTTTCAACCATTTTGAATCAATGCAGAGTGTTGAGACTGTATTATCTGGTCATTATCTCACTGTAGTTCTTCTATCTGTTTTACAACCTTTCCGTGTTGTTGCCCTTGTGGGTTGGTAAAAGTGGGGGAGCCTGTACAAGCAGGGCTGTCCATGATCTCATTCACAAAAACGTTGTGATAGCTCGATAGCAGCCGCTAGGTTCGTCCTATCTTGTTTGACAGTGGACTAGCGAGTCTGGTAGCGCTGCAACCAAACACTGTTACTCAAACGAGCAGACGTTGAGACACAAAAACGCGAACACGGACACAACACCCACGCATGTGGGCTGTTTGTGTTGATCTTAGCCAGGCTTTTCCCTTCGTATTTTTCTTCTCTTGCACTCACAACTAAGCGTACGAGTTGGGATTTTGTCTCTTGCTGCCCAACCCTGAATGCGCTCATTACGAGCCTTTTGCATGACGGGGCCAACCTTGGCCATGCATGTATTGTGATAGTTCATGTTGGCGAGAGAGGGGAGGGGAAGGGGGAAGAGATAACAAAAGTGCGACATACTTGCTTCTGCTGCCTTCTCTTTTATTTTTATTTTTATTTTTATTTTTTTCAATTTTTTCAATAACTTGCTTTTTTTCTTACTCGCCTCCTCTGTCCCTTCCCCTCTTGTTTGCATGGCTGGGCACTATGCTCTGTAGCTGTCATGTCTGGGTTGGCGCCAGCCGAGAGTTTGGTGGGCTTTGACATGGTGGGTGATTTCTTGTGGGTGGCATTTTTGGACTGGGTCCTGTTTCGTGGTGCCGTATACAGAACGGATGGGCAAGGGTGGTGTCATCGAGAGCGGCTCACGCATATGCCGATCCTGGCAACACACCAATCGAGCCATCTGGTGTTTCTTGCGCTCCGAGACAGTAGTCAGCTGTTCGGGGCGCTAGAAGAAGCAAACATACTCTGTCGGGTTGCAGCCTGACAGAGGTTGGTTGGTGGAAAATATCGCGCGGTAGCGGAACAAGCAGCGGTCGCGAGCGGTCGTCTGACCGAGGGAACGAGGCTACTCAAACCGGCCGGACGTGGCACGCACTGGCAGACAAACCCTGGAGTGCCAGGATACAGCGCAATGGCACCGATTTTCAGGATGATGAAATATGCAGCCAAGTAAAAATGTGCTACGTGACCCAAGTGAATGCCACCATCTCGAATCGACAAGCGGGGTATACCGGTATGTACGTCTGGACGCACGCCTTCGCTTTCTCTCCATTTGACCACAGACATGTTGAAACGGAGGCAGCCACCGGCTGGTGCACCACTCAGATGGCCTCAACGACACTCGCCTGCCCCGCTCTCTCGCCTTGGAAGATGCAAGGGAAACAGACATTGTGCTTTGCCTCGCCCGGTTTGTGAACTTGGCTGTGGGAACGGCCTATGAAAACAAGAGAAAGGGTTGAGTGATGCGTCAGGTCAGACACATGACAATGGCGCACCGAGCTTCCGCCTCACAGTCCCTTCTACCGGGGCCCAGGTCGCTGTCTTTGTCGCGCGTACGTAAATCCTGTCTCGGTGGCCCTCCTTCGGTCCCTGATGTGCAGATCCAGGACCCAACTCTGATACATGCTTATGTCGATGCAGGTAATGTATCATTTTGCGGAAGCTGGGCTTTAACCGGCATCTCCTATCTCCTAGTCGCGCTTGCTAGCCAACGAATGTGGTTCCCGGTCCGGGAATAGATGTTCTCAGATATTCTCCACAGACCCTAGCTGCAGGTCAGAAATATATGGTCAACCTCCCTTATGCCTCGTTTCTGATTTGCGAATGCCGTGTTGTCGTGGCCTGGACCGGAGCGAAGTTGACAAGCAAGGCAACCGGAAGAATTTGCTGAGACTAGATGATTTCGGCGTGAAAAGTGCCCGGAACCCTGCTTCTTCTTTTCAGAGTCAAGAGGGTATTGTTTACGCATAAAAGTGCACACGGGAAGTTGCCCGTAAAGCAAATATTTGGCGCAAAATGGCTGCTTATTTTGCAGTTGGTTGATCTGAGAGCTCAGCGCCACGGCTGTGGTTAGCGTCGAAAAGGCGGATGATCACTGCAGCGCGACTGGATGATGGACAACAACAGAATCATGTCTCTGGGGTGAACTTTGTCGGGCCATTAGATAGGCTCCGGGATCCTGATTTGTGGGCACCATGGAGTTGTGATTTGGAAGTGTGCCCAGCGTTGTCTGGGGACGCTGCCCATGTAGATGGACTATTTGGGAACAGACGCACTATCCTGCACCGTGGCTTGATGCCAGAATAATCAATACTAAACTGATTGCGCAGCAGAGATAGAGGAGTTGCACCATGTGCCTGGTCCGAAATATCCCCTGATGCTACGCTGAGAAGCACTGCGACATTCCTAATCGTGCCGGAAGGAAACTCATACTAGGGACCTTTGAGTTTCATGGTAGCATCCATCGGGCTTAGCAAAGAACCCGAATGGACTGCGCGGAAAATGATCCAAGTTGAAATACAAAGCAAATCCCTTGGGTCGTTTTTGACTGGTAGCATCGAGGTGCACCATGGTTGCGGTAGCATCCTAATCCTCGGCGCGATCCCCCATGTCGCATTGTTACTTTGAGACACAATCCTGTTTAGGAAGCACTGCCTCTATATCTGAATATATTTTTTGGTCCTTTCAGGATGCTGGCATGGAATTGCTTTGGGATCGACCTATACGTTGCCTTCATCCCTTGACGGATGCAAGCCGTGATTAATTGCCGGGGGCTTAGCTGCTGGTCTTGTCATTTTCTTGTTTGAAATCTGCAATATTTCTTGCGTCGACTGGCATAAGATGGGCCTCAGGAATAGCATGGTACTTTTATTTGCCTAACTCTGTCGCTGTTGGCGTTGGTGGCGAAGAGCAATGACATCCGCATGTCTTGGATTGAGGGGGGCAGCAAAAGGAAGGGAGAAAGGCGACCTGGTTTTGCTCCCGGTTTGTCAGCCGTGCTATATTGGCTGCCTTATTTGTATCAACTCTGGCCCCTCGTCGCTTTTACTTGACCATCGAGAAAGCAAGCAAGCAAGCAAGCAAGCAATCAATCAATCAAGCTGCTCTCTTCTGTCTCTTTGATCTTCATAATCCTTTGATCTGACGATTATTCAAAAGCAAAAGGGGCTCATAATGAACCGTCGAATGGATATTATGACCCTTACATGCATCAGCATCTTCTCGCTCTTTAGCAACTGCGTTGATGCCTTTCGATTCATCCAACTCGGGGGCGCATTCGAGCGTGATTTCGGACAATGCCTGTTGATCATTGATGCCTTCAGGATGCGCATGCTTCGATGGGGTCATGCTGTTGGCGTTAGCCTTGATCCTCAATTCGATGTCCACCAGCTCCCCATTAGCACGCTATTGAACATCGCCATCCGCCTGCAGGACCCTGAGCGCTACTCTGGAGCCCGCCTAACTAGGCGGCTGCCTCTTGTTTACACCGAGCTTCCCCCATTCTACGCTCGCCTGCACGAGCGGATGGAGGATATTGCTCTCGACAGGGAGCAGGAAGGGCCATTCCTCATCAAGAAGATCATCACCATCCAGTCCCGCAGAGACTTTGACGATCTTGTAGATGGTCTTAAATTTGACATGATGCGCCTTGAGACGCTGTTCCCGATGGAGTATGTAATCCATCGTGGCATGGCTGACATCGAGGTTGCCGAGATGCATCACGACCTCCAGAGCTTGAAGGCTTTCAGGAGAGCCGCTGAACACATTGGCGACGCAGCCATGGAAGACAGCCTCAGGGCCAGGATCAACATGATTGAGCTCAAGAATGCCTGGGCCATTGAGGCAGCTGATAGGATGTAGACTAGGAACAACCCTTGCCTCCCCACGCGTTTCAAGACGGCGAAAAGGGTAGTGTTGTAGTGGAAGACATGATGACTCTGTTAGCGCGGCGTTTTTTCGTGACGGAAGGAATTTGCTGGCCAGCGCTTGCTTGGACTGGAACTCATTCCTGTCATTTTGTCATTATTACTATTTTGGAGAGTAGCTATTGACTGGGGGTGGCTAGCCGCCTGCCGCCCCGTGGATATGCAATCAATATTTATTTATTTATTTATTTATTTCATGTTAGTGTGTAAAACACCATCGGTTTGAGTGTCATGTTTTCTTTTGTTGCGCACCGAGGGCGCCCATCTGCAGTAATAACTAACCTATGTGGATAAAATTGGACGGACAGAATGTCTCCTACGCTGTGGCTACTACCACTGTGTATTAGCAATTGCTTCCTCTTTCTATTTGTGGATATTATTACCCTAACGGCTCTGGAGAACACTTGTCGCTGATATATCAACCTCACCATAATAAACCCGTGAAAGGATGAATTCATAAAACATAAATGCATGGCGCAATCACGAACGTGTTTACGCACACGAGACGGTATTATGCATGGCTTCCAGGACGTGGACACGAGAATGGCATCAGCGGCTGCGCGTGCAGGGGGTTTACAAGGCAAGCAGGTTTCTAGTCGCCTATAGGGATCGTGACAGGGGTTGTTCGAAAAGCGGGCCATTTGTTAATCATGGTTGTAGGGCTATCGTTCACCTCTGGGGGATGATGTGCACGCGGTCGTAATGGGCATAGCATGAGAGGAGCAATTTAGTTGACGCGCAGATGGATTACGCGGGAGGTAACACATCAGCGAGATTAGACGAGGCGGTGTTGGGGGAGTAGAAAAGATGTAGAGCAGATGTGAGGTATGTGATGGATCGATTTGGAGTCTGCGATTGGAAATGTGATTAGACAGGGATGGAATGCGGGAAACGGCAGCGACCACCCTCATCGCTCCGGACCAGGCCGGTGGGTTTCTTGGCACACACGATGACTATTGCAAACACGCACTCGTGAGGCATGGGCTGGGAAGCGAAAAGAAATCAAAAGAAGCTATCAGCTCGCCACCAGCCAGCCATTGACGATGAGTGGGGAGTGGGCCTGGGAAATGCCCTCCGCCACCTGATACGTGCCCTTCAGTCAGTCAGCCAGCCAGCTTCAAGCTCGGCTTACCCGCAGCAGCATTCGTGGGAGCAGTTGAATCGGCCGGACTGCCTGCTACAGGTCTAGATGCTCTAGATTGGTTTCGGGAGGCCGGGAGGAGCAAGGGTGCTGGGCGAGAGCCAATCCCGCCTCCGGGGTAGAGACACGAATGTGGGGGGGCGTGCGAGCTAGGCCCGGGAGCTGTCGTCACATTGGACTAGCCCACATGTTAATTGTGATGAAAGACAAACGGGACCTCGATGGGGAGGTGAAGGTGACATTGTAGTTGCTGTTGGGCGCCAAGTCCGACAATAAGCTGTGCCTTTTGTAGGGTACCCTCCTCCTCCTCCTTGTTGCTGGCGTTTCAGGCAAATCAGCTTCACGTCGACTGACGTTGGTACATGTGCATTTTTTTTTAGAGAATCCTTGCTTGTTTTTCTTTTTCTCTCTCTTTCCAAGTATATCCAAGACATAAGCTGAAGAGAACTCTCAATTGTGCTGGCTGGTGCTGCGGAACTTCTGACCTGTTGGTGACCAGGCAGGCGGGCGGGTGGGCGGGGATTGATTCATAGCTGCATGCACCAAGCCCTTTTCCACGATGCTAGTTGGCGACAATCATCAAATAGTGAGCACATGTAGAGTAGGCGGCCAATCACAGAGATGGAGCCAGCTAGCCACAATCCGTGTGTGGTGCGCCATAAGCCTGAGTGTTATCAATCTCGGGCTTGTTACATTCTTGGGCTGTGTCGAAATAACCGTGTCGGCAATGACAGATGATGGGACCCGCACCATGTTGCAGCATTTGCCTATCTGGGCATCGGGCGATTGATAAATGAGGAGGGTGTGAACATTCTGAACCGGGGTCGCCCATCCACGGTTGTTTATTTGGCTCTTGGATGCTCATTGGTGACGTGCATGGTATCGTCGTGATTTGGGTCAGAGAAGGCCGCAGGGCTGCGGGCAATCTATAGCTTTCTTTAGCTTTGACGGGCGGCAGCTGAAGGCTCAATAACCCCGGAATTTGTCCCCTGCAGCTTCCTTTCTTTTCCACAACTTTTTGGAACGAGGCCCTTCTTCTTGTTTCTTCCTTTTTTCCCTTCCTCCTGGACTGATATAAACGAGGTCGCACTCCACGCGATGGGTGAATGGTGTTTTTAACATCTGTCAACACCGACACCAATGCTAGTTCCTCTTTGAACTGGACCTGTCCCAAAAAAAAAAAAAAAACTTTTGTATTGGCCAGCTTGTACATCAAGCCCCCCCGATTATTATTATTATGAGCCGGAGTTTACCTCGCAAAGCCAATATTGAAAAGGCTATATTCGAGCCGGGCTATCGGAGGAAGAAGCGATTCGTGCGAGAGAAATGCGTTGTTATCGGTGATATCCAATGTCTCTTCAACACTTTTCAACTTGGTCATGAAACCGACTGGACAACGACAGGCCCGCAGACTGATGCCGATATCAATGCGCTCCTTACCGAGCTCACCATGGCCGCAGTCCCCGTCGAAACACGCAGGACTGCTCAACCTGAACTCTTGCTTCAGAGATACGCCAAGATGGCTAATTCCGAATGCCAGTTGCAGTCGCTCGTTCTGGCGGGAGCCTGCTCTGTAGCTGTCAGCCAGGGTCACCTGACGTCGATACAAGCAAAAAACACCATACGTCTAGCATACGACGTGGCGGAGAGCACCCTTCACGCGAGACGAACGGCAACCCCGAGAGTCATTCGCTTCATGGACATACTTCATAATTCCGGACTGCACGCAAATCGGGCGTACGAGTTTCTTCTTCGCAGACGTGAGTACCCCAAGGGAAAGAGGGCATTCACGAGTGCTAACCCATGCGCAGAGAACTGTCTGACTAGGTTTGCCATTCTCTCTGCACCGCATATAGTAGCGCTGGAGCAATTCTTGCAGAGCACTAAGGGCAACAGTATCTATACGCCTGGACAGGAGCTGGACTCGACACGACTTCGTATCCCGCAGCTAATCCATGCTCTCTTTGGTGGGAGGTTTACGTATGTTCGTTCCCATCTCATTTCAGTGTGTGGCCGCCTGCATCTAACCTGGTGAACAACAAGCCTCAACACAATTGAAAAATGTCTTGAGATGCGCTTTAGAGATTCCAAGCTTCAACTACCTCACATGGAACCCGTCAAGCTCCCATCCAGTAACCCACGACCTCATAATCCCGCGTCGTTCTTTGAGTTTGTTACGCTGAACCAGGAGTACGTGGGATGGAGAGAGAGGTCGATGGTGAACCTTGTCACACTAGGGCCAACTGTCCGACGAGATGGCTCCATCAGGTACAACGGTCGACACCTGTTTCCAGAGCTGTGCAGTATCGCACAAGCACATGTCAGACCTTCCAGTTCAACTGTAGAGGCCTTCGCTAATTTGTATATAGGCCGGAGAAATATCACCCATACTGGGGGAGATGGGTCTGAATGTCGTTGACTTCGATGGCTGCGAGGGGGGGTCTCATCAAGTCTGTCGCATTGACAGGAATGTTGACTCCCTCGTCCCCAATGGCTTCATGGGAATCGCGGTGCTTCTCTGCAAAGATCCCGTGGATGTGCTCATATCCGGGAAGAGGATCTTCTGGGAGCCAACCCAGCTGCTATGTTTCCGGGGCGCTGGAGTAAAAATAGACAGTTGCGGGAGGCCGTTTTACTTCTTCCTGATGTGGGTTGAGATTGGGGGACCAGCGGCCAATCTAGATCTGCGTGACACATGTCAGGCCAGGTCCATTTCTTGGCAGAACATCTTCGGGTGAGGTCACTTTTGTGTTAAAAAAAATAAAAAATAAAATAAAAATAAATGGTGGAGGATGCCGCATGGGAGTAAAAATTGGCATCATTTTGGGGTTTCTTTGTGGTTTCCTTTTGGGGCAGGCGCAGACAATAGCATTTGGGCAGGCGATAGTCAGATATTGAGGGC
This sequence comes from Calonectria pseudoreteaudii, assembly GCA_001879505.1. Classification (NCBI taxonomy): domain Eukaryota; kingdom Fungi; phylum Ascomycota; class Sordariomycetes; order Hypocreales; family Nectriaceae; genus Calonectria; species Calonectria pseudoreteaudii. Next base: position 2,413,244 of record KV875229.1, read on the forward strand.
TAATACAGTGATTCCCCGTCTCGCACTTGTGCCTTGAGCCTCGTGCCTTGTCTTGTGCCTTGCCAACACCCTGGCCAAGACGCGTGTTACAGCAATTTAGGGCGTGCGCTAGCGACGGGGAAGGCTTGTTGATTGACACAAGGTTTTGCGACGATCATGGTCCAGTCTGGAGACGGGACTGAAATTGGCGGCCGACCAGTGCCTAGCGCGCAGGCCAGGGCGCCGACTCGCGCCAAGAGCAGACTTCCCGAGGCGAGACCTATGGGGGCACCGCGAATGCATGCAGTGACGGCAATTGGCTGCAAATCAACCAGACCTTCCAACCTCGGCGAGCTCAGCGATTGGCAACGCCCATCACCTGCAGCTGGCACTGCGTCGCTCGCGCATAACTGACTGATTCTACAGAAAACCACTCGAGTTTCGGCCTGGTCATGGACAGCACCGTCCAGCGCCATCCAGCACCACTTCGCAGCCCATCCTTCTGTGCTCTGCTCTGGCGGCAAAAAGCGTCTGCATGCACCAAGATTCAGCCAAGGTCCAGACCAGCCTCGGCGCCTCCCGTGGCAGGGTGCATTCTGGAAACCCGACATCTGTCGGCCAGCGCTATCGGCGGTGTCATGACTCGAAATCCTACGGCCGAGTAGTCCCGTCAGTAGTCGTTTGGACGTGCACCACTTTATTCCAACGAGGCATCATTTCAACGCGCGCTTGATTCCCCTTGATACCTTGCCGTACTCCGGCTTGACCTGCATGCTGGCCGCCGATTCCACCTGCCAGCCCGTCCTGTGCGACGTATCCATCGGCCAACCTGGAGGTGCTCGGCCATCGCACCAAAACACCAATTTCGCTCGTCACCAGGAAGCTTGGTTACCATTACCTACCGTTTTCCCAAACAGGCAACCAACCTCCCCGTGATGAACCACTGGGGAAATCTTTGCCGCGGCCTCCACGTGCGGCGGCAGAGGTCTTCTCTAGATTCGAAACTACCCAACGCCAATGATGTCGGTGGGGGTTTCTAGTGAGTGAGTGGTCGTAAGAAGAAGAAAAAAAAATATGGTGAGAGAGGGTGGGAGATTGGTAGTGAGAAACGACCAACCAGGCGCCTCCCTGCGCGGACTGCAACTGCCTCGAATATTTTTGTTTCTCTTGGATTGCCGTTGAATTTCAACCAGTGTATCGCCACGTAACAACGCCTTAGTTTTAAAGTTTTTTTCTTCTTGCATCGGGCTTCCGAGACAGCACGGGAGGATGAGGAGGAGCAAGATCTGCAACGACGCCACAATGGATTGTGTGAGGGGATCCAAGGGCTGAGACCCAATTACCGTTGGCCTCAGCAACAGTTAGTGCTTGTTGGTGGGTGATGAAGCCGTTATGCCGAAGTTCCTCCAGCCACCATTGCCAATACCAACACGATAACGAAGAGCAATTTCCGCCCCTCCTTCTCCCACTCTCTCGTCCAACTTGCAGGAGCTGTCCCGAGCCGGGGCAAAATGTGCCGAGTCGAGGGGCTTGAGGGGACCAGGTTCTTCGATCTACTGACTCAGGTCAGGGGCCGGCGAGCCATCACACTAGTTAGTCTCACCCAATCTCGAACCATGCGTTTGGTAACAGCGTGGAGAAGATGTGCCGTAGCTGAAGCTGCCATCCTTGTTGCCCTGTAGAGGGCTTGCATAAGGGCTATGTCTGAGCGTATAACCATTCCTTGATTCCCACTCTACGAGAATGCTCCTATGCACGATCCCCAGGCCGCTCCACTAAGAACAGACGTGGCTGCTGTTGCAGTTGACTTGCAAACTTCTGTCGCACATCACAGAGTGCCTGCTTGTCCTGTCTCTGCTTGAGCTTCTCTCCTCTCAACGACGACAAGCCGAGACGTTGTGCCTCAGCTCCCTACAGCAGCAACAATGCCTATCACCGAAGACAGACCCTCGGTACGAAAAAAAAAGAAAAAAAAAAGCATCTATACAAAATTGACAGGATCGGAGATGAACTAACACGAGAAAATAACAGTTTCTTTACGAGTGCTGGGCACTCTACGGGGTTGGCATGCTGATCCTGGCGATGCGGTTTGGTGTACGCATCAAGACAGTCGGCTTTCGCGGGATGCAAGGAGATGACTTCTTCTCTATTCTCGTAGTAATATTCTACACCATAGATGCATTCACAGTCCATCTAGTGTGTACGTCGCGCTCCTCGCCGTGGTCCAATTCGATGAACTCGTCGCCTAACGCGAAGCAGACTTCTTCGGTACAAATGTAGAAGCATCGACGTATATGAAAGCCGGCAAAAGTATGTTTCATCACAACAACTTTTGTCCCTCTTGTGAAGAGTTGACACTGAACTTTTGCTAGCTTTGTCGGACCACGATATTGCCGAGTATGTCAAGGGCTCCAAACTGGAGCTGACAGCGTGGTATGCGTATACTGCTCTCATTTGGTCGCTCAAGGGTACCATGCTGTGCTTCTTTTCGAGGATGACGATTGGAACCTGGCACAATGTCTTTGTCAAGACTGTGTCCGTGATAAGCGCCCTCGGATATGCGGCTGTTTTCCTAACGGTAAGGGTAGTGGCTGAAAAAAGCAAGAATCTCCGTATCGCTAACAAGATCGTCACAGATCACATTTGGTTGCTTCCCCGTGAGCCATAATTACCAGTATGTAATTCTATAATCCGAGGCTGAATTCAAAACTGACAAAGACACTTGCAGGGTGATCCCTGATCCAGGACGTTCGTCTTCACGGCGCTTTCCAACAGATAACTCCAAGCTGACTTAATCACAGTGAAATGCACATTCAAGAAACAGAATTTCTTGGTTACGACAGTTTTTAATGTCTTGTTTGTGCACATGTGATTTCTTTTCTGCGTCTTTTTCTAATGGCTGAACAGGACCGATGGCCTCATTCTTTGCATCCCACTCCCTTTGTTATGGAAGCTGCAGGTTCCCCCTCGAAAGTGAGTTACACCTTTGTGGTGACGGTGTCCCCCGTGGCAATACCAATCAGGCATGCTAAATAACTCCTGCGCAGGAAAATCGTCATCGGTCTTCTCTTGTCGTCTGGAGCATTCGTCATTGCTGCCGCCATCATCCGGATCGTCCTCACACTATCAGCAAAGCCTTCTGCTCTGACCATCAACGAATGGGGTGTGCGCGAAACTCTCGTTGGTATCCTTACAGTCAACATTCCAGTTCTACGACCGCTATTTACCAGGATTTTCTGGACGGATGGAATTATCACAAAGGGCTCTTCCAACCGAACGAATACGATAGGCAGATCTGGAGACATTTCCGGTCATTACGAACTATCGAGCGTCGTCAACGAACCTACGTCTAGCAAGACCCATAGGGGCCACAGCAGTCAAGAGTCTATTATTGCTAAGGGCGACATTACAGCTGGCGTGGTTGTGCATACGACATATGGCATTACCCACGAGCAAGGCGATGGAGAGGATGAAATGTGGTATAATGGACGGGGTGGACATAACAAGGCATCGGTTCACGCCGGCGTCGGCGTTTAACGAATACAAGAGGGATTAGAGGGGATGTAATGTAGCAATAATGCGGCCGGCAGGATACAAGACAACTACGAACTTTTGGGAAATGAGAGAATGAGATGGATCGTCGAGGGCACATACAGCAACATGGGATCACGGCAACGATAAAGACGAGGATGATGCTTTCACAAAGCAGGAAACAATTGGTTTTATAGCGTTTATACCCTAGTTGTTTTGAATAGATGATGTACACGAAATCGGAATTTACGGGAGTTGGTACACACACAAATCAATCTTACAATGGATGCGAGCTTCAGCGCACAAGTATTTAGTTCGAGTTTTTGGCCAAACCACTTGGGAACACATGGACGCGACCGCCAAATGCCTTGCGTTTTGTGACGGATCACATTCCCAAACCCGGGTTAAATCCTCGGCTTGGCGTGTGGCTTTGTCTGCCAAACACTCTCTGACCACAAAACCTGGAAACGGTCGGGGCACAGCGGACTTTGTACCCACAAACTGACCGTGACTCGCTAGTTCCTGAGGCCTCTCTGGGCTTTTCAGTTAGCTCCCTATTAGAAGGAACCGGTCGAAATAGATTGCTAGGTACCAGGGCCCATCGGTCCCTCATGCCTGAAGGAACGCGCCGACGCTGCTCGGACCTGATGGCGATTCGAGTCCAGGGGCGCGATTGGCGATGGCGGCAACTATTGATCCTTGGTGCTTTAATCCCCGGGGATCAGTTCCCTGGCCGAAAGATGTCCAAGATTCGCCCTCGGTTGACCTGGACAGTTCGTCCGCCTTGTGGAGATGGCGATCAAATTTCGGACGCAGTGGGCCTCGTGGGTCGCCGATACATGGCTTTCGGCAAAACGGGTTACATTCCCCTGTCAATTATTGAACTATAATCGTAGTTATTCCTTTGCTGTGCGCTATTGTTGATGGAAAGGGCGAGATCAATTCAATTTCAAATTAGCAGTGGCCGATACAGGGCATGTCCGGTCATCCACGTATTAACTAACACCCACGCCCACATTGCATAGTCAAATGGTTGATGAGTAAGCGAGACAAAGCATCTAGGAAAGCAAGTGGTGGTTGCACGTGCTCCGACTAACTCCAAAATCAAAGTATGCACCAAGTCCACCTGGTGCTGCGCACGCAAGCACGTTTCTCCGCGACGCAGTCCTATCATTGATTGCAAGCAGATCACTATCATGGAATCGGTCATCCAATTAAAAATCAGGACTGTTGGGGCCTGCAACACTGGGCTGCCAATGTCAAGCCGCCGATTCTCGAGTTAGCCCGCATTCCTCACGATCGGTGCCTCACTCGATTCGATTCGCCGCACTCGGTGCCAAGAGGTCTCGAACTGTCTGGAAACGATCAAGTCAGGTCATGCCACTTTCATTTCTGCCACCCTTGATCCAGGGTGCAAGGGTGCTGCATTACGTCGTTACACAGCTGCGTCTTCGGCCCTTTCTTTCTCTGCAGGACCCTAGCTGACCGTACAACAAGCGAGAGAGCACCAGCTCAGCTCAGCTCAGCTCAGCTCAGCTCTGGACATTACGCCCACCTGAAAAAGAAGAGCGCTCAGGCGCTTTTGGGGTAGCACGAAGCTAGCCTCCAAGGCAGGCAATTGTGGGGAGTAAGCGTCATTACACCGGATTCCGCGGCCTGCTGCCCAGCCCAGTGCTGAGATGGGAGGCGCAAAGAGTTCTGTTGCAGGATGACACTGCAGCTTGAGTAATGCCCATCAAGCAAACTGCAGCATCACACCGAGCAATGTCTTCGATACTGCCCAATCACTTCCATAATCGCTGCACCCATACGGAAACCCACGGCTGCAAAAAGAGCAGGGAGATTAAAAAAAAAAAAAAAAAAAAAAAAAAAAAAGAGCGGTCGTATCCTTAACGCCCTACTAATATATTTGTCGTTTTGCGTCGGCTGGGCCTACCTAAAGCTGTCATGGAGGGAAACACCACACAGCTTCATAGCCCTTCTACGTGCCAGCGCCACCCGGCACGCCGAGGTCATATCACAAGCGATCCTTCGAAAAGTGTGTCGCGGTAGCTGGAGTAAATCTCAGAGAGAAAGATCACCGACAGATTTCAATAGAGATTGTCGTGATTGAGACAAGGTTAACTCCCGCTCTTCAATGCAGCTTTTTGCTTCTGTGGCCGAGAGCGTCTGTTCACGCTTTTTTGCATGAGTGACCAAGCTTTCCCGTCCAGCGGAAATGCACTGTGGCATCAGTTTTAGCAAACATGTTTATCTGCTCCAGGACGCTGGTGATCATATCGATTTTCTAGTTGATGCTTGGTAATGGCTAGGAAATTCGAAAACAACCAGTGTCCTCATTCTCGCGACACCAGATTCACGGAATATCAGCATTACCTCCAGGCTATATCCACGAACATGTTGGAGCCCTCTGCTTTAGTGGAATTGCAGGGAGAAAACTCTGTTGATGATTGTGCACCCCCGCACTGCGCTCGCGACTTCCATCCAGCATCCTTCCCTTAACCGAGGTGTCACAATGCCACGGAACACTCAGTGCTTTTTACCAAGCATGTCATGTTGCACCAGTAAGTGTCGGATAACTCCGAAAATATGACCCCGCTGCTGTCTTTGGAAGCTATGATGCTCGCTGTGTTAGGTCGTTGTGTTAGGTGGCTTAAATCTCTTGCTTCATGCTCCATAGGTCGCCAATAACTGACGGGGAAAAGAATCAGTTTCGGCCAAGCATCAATATGTGTTTCGACTAAACGCTACATCTTCCCTTCGATGTTTTTTCGGCGCCTTGTAGCTTATGGGTATCGCCACGAGACCCCTGGAGCAGCAAATGGCCGCGAGAGCTATAGCAGCGAAAGGTTAAACATGGGGATACCTTGAGGCTTGCTGACATGCTTCGCCGATCACCCAGACCCAAGTATTTAATGCACACGAATGCAATGGGGCTTCTACCGGTACTAAACAACTGGCCAACAAACAATGTCTTGGCAACGCCAAAGTGATGTAATTTTGACGCAGTTTTATTCCCCACGCCTCTGATCATGAGAGGCTGCAATAAACACGAGAAGTGCCAAAGTCATGTAGCATATTGAACCATATACCTATATCGCTCATCCACCAACCCTCAACGGCATGTGCTTTTGCGTTAATTCGAAACCAGCCAGTTGCACAATCTGCATCCAACTATCGCCACTGTTTACGCCAACCTGTCGTTTTTCCTCGGTTGACCGGATGGGGCTTTCCCCTCCTTCGCGTTGCCAGAAAAAAGCAAATACTGTTTGAGAGGGCTGCAAAGTTGGCCGGGCCACCCGGCCGTCGTCGACGAGCGCTTTGCTAAGAGGAGGAAATTATTTTCGCCATCAAGACACGTATATTAGCAACGAGTAGAATAAAGTTTCTGTGGGAGATAATAGCAGTTACCACCCGACAGGGTCCCAAACATGGGGTCATGTTTTCGGTCAAGACTTGAGATGAAACTCTTGCTCCTGCCCCTGTCTTCTCCATTACCATGTTGCACAAGACACTGACCCCAATAGTGTTACCATCACGACGCTAGGCTAATGCAGGAAGTGATTCCAGGTTTTGAGCGCATGTAGAGCCAATCGGACAAGGTCAAACTGAGACAGGCAGCTGTCTACCAGGCTGCACAACGTTGTCGAGCGATTTAGAAGGCAACGAGCAACGTGTTGACCGTGGAAGGCGAAGCAATCCCTTTCCTCTCGCCTCTCCCAACCCATCTTTTCCCAGCACAACACACAAGCCATCCTCCAACTTCGCTCAGCGCCTGTCGTTATCGGCTTCTTCCCTATCATACAATCTATCCCTTAAACGATTGCAACGAAGGTACTTCCCCACATCGGCCACTGCTTACGTTGGTTGAGCCAACATAGCCACAATTTCTAAAGCAAACGTGATCTTGAATGAAGTCTAAGAAATAGCCTTCAAGAGAATACGTCTATTCCGGGATTCTTCTTTATTTGCTTTAGGTACAAATACGAAGACCTTTGGTCTTTTAGCAAAGGCCCCCATGCAGCAAAGCATCAAACTGACAACGATTCAAGGGCTAGAGTGTACTATTTGTCCACCATTACCAACTTCAAAATCAAGATGGCGCTCGTAAACTCGAAAACCACCCTCGCCCATTTGCCAAATGAGATACTCGAGGACATAGTATCCAATATTGCTGATGAAGGCGAGCACTCGATTCTGGTCAGTCTTCGGAGTGTCACTCGTGGCCTCGAGATGGTTGCCAATCAATACCTGTTTGAACATGTGCAACTTGGTGTTTGCGAAACGACCTACTCGGCAAAGTCAAAGAGATTCCTCAAGATCGCTCAGTCGGAGAAACTGCGCAAGAATGTCACACAAGTGACCATCAATACCAACTTCTACAGCTACCTAAACAGGCTCAAGTCCTCCCCGGACGATGACAACTTCATCGATGCACTTCCTTACCTTAGATACTTTGGGAACACGAAATTTCTCAGTATTCACATCCACAACCACTGTGGTGAGGAAGAAGATCAGTCAAAGAAGCTCGCTTTCAGCCATTGGGTCCTCAACACGGTATTCCACTGTCTGGCCGGCACATATACGGTCAGGATTCGAAATGGGATAGACAACCCCATCCGCCCCCTCTTGAAAACGATTCCATTCCGCCCCCGTGAGGCGGAGCTGAAGCCGATCAGGATCAAGAAACTCTTCATCTATACCTGGGATGACAAAGCTGTGTTAAATATGGCTGACTCTGTTCCGTTCAGAGCAATCTGCTCCCAACCCAACTTCACCGGCCTCGAGCTAAGCGTGTTAACAAGCCACGAAACCAACTCCATGAGTATAGGCGACGAGGACACTCCGTCTCCCCGCCTTCTGCTCACGTGGCTGCGGCCATCGCTTGCCAAACACCTCAACAACCTCTCCCTCTGCTGGTCCCACCAACCACACGATGATTGCCTGGCTCGATTGAGGACTCAAGATTATTGCCCTAACAGCTCAAGCTCTAGCATGCCAAACCTACCAAGCTTGCCATGCTTAAAGAAGCTCACGCTCCACAACTACATTTTCTGCTATTCTTGGCAGGTGACATGGATTCGCTCCCTCGGCAGAGGAGGAGACTCCAAAGGTCTCGAGGAGCTTGAGCTGATCAATTGCTGCATTGCCGCTCGTCGTCTGCGGATAGGATCTACCGCCCCCGAAGCAGCGCCACTGTCACCCGACTCGCTGGAGTGGCACGTAATCTTCAGGAGCTGGGCAGAACACATGCCAGCCCTCAAGGTCTTCAGCTTCAGCACTTCCAACTGGCCCCCTCCACTGGCATCAACCGTAGAGCTTGTTGCTCATCAGCAATTTCACCCTGCTTGGCAACCGTACCTCAGAATCCCATCAGAGGACGGAACTCTCAGTGCCACCCACGGCGTGAACGCCATCATGGTGGAGGGCGAGGATGTGTCAGCAAAGGAGTTGATGCTCATGTTGACCAGGACTTTGTCGTATAGCGATCTATTGGACAACTTCGAGAAGGGACATCTGACCTCTTTTCCCACGGAGTCCATCACACTCCAGGATCCAATCCTGAAGCGCCGACAAGACAGGCTCAAGAAACTGGACCAAGAAGCATTCGTCTTGCTCAAGTCCAAGACTACGTCGAAGCGAGGTTCGATAGATACAATACAACCCTTGAATGATTGTTAGTTTAACACTTGGTGCATGGCGTTCCTGCACAAAGGACACACAGCATTTAGCTTTTTGTTTTCCAGCTAGGGGATAAATAAATAAACGAATGAATAAAACAACATCAAATAATCACGTCCATCTCAAAATTTGCGATTATTTTCACCAGGTCAACTTGTGCAGTGGTCGGTCGTTGTAGGGAAGGGAAGTACCCCCCGTTGCTATCATTCAAGGGTCAGATTGTACATAACGACTCGAGGGGTTGAAGTGGCATGTGAGTTAGTTGGCCTTATTCCTCATGAGTCAAAGTAGTAGCAAAACGAAAAGAGTTCGGAGTGTCAAGTTTAAAACCATGAAAAAAAAAATGCAATTTTGTTTGTTTGGGTTACGACGTCATCCGTCAACCAAAAACCCGTGCCCCCAACCACAATCATCATGCTTAAATCTATGCGCAAGGTCCAACATTTTGATGCCATCCAGTAGTATTATAGAGGCAAATTGTAACAGCAGTAAATACAAACAGCCAACTCCATCCTTCCAACCCCGAGCCGAGCCACGTACTCCGACGTCCCCAACTCCTCCCATCCCGACCGTCCCTTCCTATTCCCCCTTCCTAAGCAAAGCGCCGTTTCTTTTTGGTTCGTTCCAAATAGGCTCCAAATACAGGAACCGATGTTTCAAACAAAGCTTTTCTGAGTGTCTATCGGCCGTTGTCCTGTGACTTAAGAATACGGACCGGGGCTTGATGAACCCATGCCCCTCCTCATCCCCCTTCTTTTCCCCTTTTATGCTTGCTCACAAGTCGATATACGGATGGTAATGAACAAATGTATCTCATACAAAGACTTCTTTCCTGGCAGTATTCTCAAGACAGGAGCGACAGGTGCCCCCAATCGTCTGAGACAAACCAGGTGGTATCAGGGGCAGAGGGATTGCGTCCAACATTATTCGCGGTGCTCTCGAAGCTTTTGGCGGAGCTTGGTTGGGAGTCGGGGTCCAAGATGTAAAAAAAAAAAAATTCAAGACCTTCTAGATGCAAACTTGGTCTATAGACTTTGTCTCCGTTCCAGTATACATCCATATATATATATATGGAGAAGAAAGAAAAGAAAGAGAAAAAAAAAGGCGGAGCAAAAACTCGCAAGAATCCGATTGAAACCGAAATAGAAAAGCCATTATAATATAGAGCAAAAGTGCATGCCGAGAAAACACTGTCCATGCTTATATGCAAACGATGCATGAGTGACCAACAACAAAAAATTTGTGACAGGCCTGAGAAGAAAAAAGGAGTCTTGGTATATACCCCCTTTCATTCCGGTCTGCCCAGGGCGCAAAATTTGGGCCCCGGTGATCGATCGCCGGGGCTGTGGCGACGCCGTCCCAGGCGGCTAGCTGTAGTTGTGTTTGTGATTGACAGATAATATATATATATACGTGGGTACCCTGGGGATATCAACATGGAAGAGTATCAAAAGAAGTCACACCGGACTTCTAGATGCGGCTGTGGCTGGCGCTGGTTCGGCTTCGCTCGTCTTCTTCCTCAATGACGTCGCTCAACCTTGTAGGGTGGTGGTGGCGGGGAACTGTTTCCCAGGTGGCACCGCCGTAGCCTGCACCCGAGTAGTCTTGAGGATCTGAGTAGGCGCCAGTCCATTGACCACCGGGCGCAGATGTAGACGGAGAATCCAGCTTACCACTAGGAGGGTTGGTGGTGGCCGGCGTGTCGTACTCTTCTGCACCATCATCAGAACCCGCGTAAGAGGAGAGCGGTGCATTGAAGGGTATCTTCTTCCCCTGGGCGTCTAACACGAAATTGCCTTGTGCGTCAATGAGGTACTCACCTTCGCTGAAGCCACCCTCAGATCCCCCCGCGACATAGCGGCCGCCGCTCTGCTGGGTCGGAGTGCTCTGCTGTGCCTGCTGGCCCTGGTATGGGCCGGGCGTCCTTGGGGCAGGCTGGCTCTGGGGAGTTGTCGTCTGCTCGGGGGGGTAGCCTTGGCCGTACTCGGCCTGGTACGACGAAGGCTGACCGCGTGTGCTTGTATGTCTGCTAGGTCCGCCCTGTGTCATCGGTACGACCTGCACGCCACCGACAATGGTGGGCTGTCCCGACTGCAGTGAGAGAGTCCTGTCACGTTCCTCTTGCTCCCGTCGTCCGAGCTCCTCCCATGCCCTGCGTGCTTCTTCTTTGGAAATTGCAAGCTCTTTGCGCATTTCAATCACCTGCTTCTGGGCCTTGGATGTTCCCCGTTCGTTCTCAACGGCTTCCCTGATGGCATCAGCTCGGCCTCGCCTCTCCTGTTCCAGGGCAGCCTCGAGTAGCGCATTGACCTCCTGGGCACGCTCCAGTTCTGCTCTCGTTTCAAAGAACCAACGCTGAAACTTTCGCTCTGAGCTTGCGCGAAGTCGCTGCAATTCTACCACAGCATGGAAGAGGTTCGCACCAGCGGCAGACAGGTCCGTCACCTGGCGAGCCAGCTGCTGGTTGAGAGGATCCCGGTTCAGCTCGTCCTTGTTCTGCTCCAATTTCCGGATCCAGTAGCTAGTGAGGCCCTCCCAATGCGCGGAGAGCGTCTCCCACCTTTCAAACGCGTGGGGGAATGAGTTGCGGGGCTTTGATCCGCTGGCAGCTGCTGTCGGGTCGGCTGTCTGGCCCCCGAAGGAGGGCTGGGGAGTAGGTGCGGTAGCGGTGAAATTCGGCGGCTGCTGCGTAGCGCCGGTCCTTAAAGGACGAGGTGGCGGCACTTGTGATGTGGTAGAGGCGCGTGGCCTGGTTGATAGAGGGTCTGGAGCGATCTGGGTTGCCCGCTGGGGGTCTGCGGGATCGACAGGCGCTCCTTGGCCTGCTGCAACGCCAGCAGCCCTGCGCTCGCTCCGTTGCCTTGCCTCTTCTTCAACTCGCTGGCGTTCTAGTCTCTCTGCCTCGGCAGCTCGCTGCTGCCTTGCTGCCTCTCGGGCCGCACGTTCTTGCATGATGACCCTGGGGCCCCTGATTCCGGGGGAACCTGTGGGTGCGGGTGCGGGTGCAGCACGGAAGGGAGCAGGATTACCATTGGAAGACGCGGGCGCGCCGCCTGATGCCATAAGATCGGCCATGCTTGCTGACTCCTCTTCTAAATCCGGGGTAAAAGGATTTGGGTGACGCAAAGCCTCTTCGAGTGCAAAGAGGATAGCACTGTGCGTGTGCTTGGAGACGCGTACCGCGGGGTGTGGCTCGGGGTGGTCGGTGGAGCGCTGTGAATCAGAACGACGAGGGGATTGAATAAGCTCTGAGGAAACCTCGTCGGGGTCGTCAAGTAAATCCTGCGACAGGCGCCGGCGGCGTCGCGGGGCCTGGCGGTGAGCTGCGCGCAGTGGGATGAGGCCCAGGACGGTGGGGTGCTGCTCGGGCAGATCCTCGACGGGCGCAGGGATGGGCTTGGGCGCGAATCCTACGGAAGCGGCTTCTACGTGAACCTTGGGCTTGGGGCTCGGAGAGGCCTCAAATTTGGGGGTTCGACGTAGACTTCGTGGCTGGGAGGTCGGGGTGGAGAGGCGCTCGACAGGCTCTGGCGTATGGGTTGACAGCGGTCTGGACTGCTGGCGTTGCTGGGGAGAGGTCGTGGGCTCGTGAAGGTCGTGACGGTCGTTAGGGGCGGACGAAGGGCGTGGGGCGGACACGACTGCGGTGCTGGGAGGACGCTGGTTTTTTGGTGAGGTTGACAAGGTGAAAGTTCACCAGCGGGTGCTGGTGGGCGCGGCTGGAGTTGGAGGTTGCGGAGGTACTTGAGTTGAGATGGTGGTGTGTGGGGTTGCGCCGCAGTTTGTGTTGCAAGTCAAGCAGTGAGGTCTGGTCTTGATGGAGGCGACCAACTCAGGCTTGACTCTGCTCCTGAAAGACGTGGTTATGAGAGAGAAGCAAGAGTTATAAAAAATTAGCAGCCAGGATCGACTGACTGGAATTCTTGCAGACAAAGTCAGAAAAAGAGGGGAGACTGAACAGGAAAAGCCTCGAGGACAATCGCGGAAGCGTAAGGACCCCTGGTGGTCCAAAATCCTGGTGGCAGGAAAAAGGTGCGAAAAAAAAAATGGGGGAGGTTGGCAAAGCTGCTGGTTCCGCCCAGCACTCGAACTAAGCGACCAGTGAGCGTCCGCCAGCCAGCGCACTCAGAACATAGATTGGTTAAAAGATGCCAGCCAACCCTTCTTTTGCTGCGCCAGAAGTTCTTTCTCGCGCCGGGCTGATTGTCGCGTATGCGTTTGGTCCAATGGCTCAAATTTCAATGCTCATTGACCAGGTTGCATCTATGCGCATTGCCTCAGCCCAAATCCAGCACACGCGCGCGGCACGACGAGTCAGGGGAGAGAGCAGGGGAAAGAGAGAGAGAAAAGGCGAAAAAGGAAAGCCACCGAGGTGTCTTTTTTTCGTGCCAGCTGAGGCACGGAGGAAAATGAGGCTTGGTTGGGTCCGGATTGATTGACCTTTGGGTTGGGACGGAGGTCGGTTTTGGTGGCCGCGGGCTCTCGGAATTGGATGCGACGGATGGATGCTGGTGCCCAACGGGGATAGCGGCCGATGATGGCGTCTTACGACGACCTGTCGCGCGTCTGGAGGGTGGGATTGAATGTATGCGCTGTACGTGTGGCATGCGCAAGTGCGAGGAATTGTGTGTGCTGTGCATGCGCGCACGCGCATCAGCGTCGAGGACAGAGGAAACGGTTGCTTTTCAGAGAATCTCGACGCAACGCGACAACGGCAGCAGGCCTGCGATTCGACAATGGGCAAACCGGTGAAGCTGCAAGTGGAGGGGATTGCACGATGAGGTCAGGGCGACACAGCAACCACCATGTTCGCAACCCAATGGCAGAGTTGAGGGTTCTGGAGGACGAGGCGAGTTATCACCATGTGGTTGAGCGCGTCGAAAAGAAAGACGCGAAAGCGCAGGTAGGTGCTAGGTATACTCGGCAGAAAACCGAAGGAGACGAGGCGGCCAAGGGGTCACATCCACACACGCACGCGCGCCCACTGCCCACGGGCCCAAAAGACAGGGTAAAGTCGATCGCTTGAGGGATTGATGAATGGGCATGAAGGGATGAGGGATGAGGATTGTGGGTTTTGCGGCAAGGAAGGGGAAGGGGAGCAAGCAAAAAGGCTCTACATAATACATGCATTGCATGATGGCACCTTAGAGCATGCACTGCGCTGCACAGCACCAGCACCAGCAAGGCTCCCCCGAAGCCCTAGCCAAGGTGCTAAGAGGCCGATGGCCAGGGCAGCCATGCAATTAATTAGCTTCCATTCTCGGGCAGCGCTGCCAGCTTCCGAAGGCGACCGGCTCTTCCCTTCGTTTGGGGTATGGTTGTCGCGGGACCTTTTTTCTTTCTAATAAACGTGGTGCACGCCGGAGCTGTCGCCCGTGCTGGTGAGCATTGTGCTCGGCGACCGCGAGTTTGAACCTCTCGGGTCCTCGGCGGCTCTAAGGTCTAAACTCTGTCCGGGTTGGTCTGATCTTTTCTTCTTTACTCAATGACGTTTCTTTCTTTTTTTTTTTTTTCACATGATGATCCGGCCCATGGCTCAGCGCCGGCCTCGCTTGTTCATTTCCCTTGGTCCCAGTGTTGCTCTCGTGCTTGCTTCTTTTTCCTCATCTCATCTCATCCCGTCTCTGGGAACCGCAGTCCGCTCCGAGACGGATCTGGTGACGATACATGGCAATTTCGATCCGACGGTGCCTTGTTTCGGGGAGGGCTCCTGACGCGTCTGACCCGTTGCTCGAAGATTTTTGTGCGATTCTGCATTCGCGAGGCTTGCCGTTCACAGAAGTCTCACACAGGTGTCGCCCTCGTAGCTGTTGGCGCGTATTAATTAATTAATGCCTCTCGTGGCTCCGTCGTCAAAGCGCCCCCAAATCAGGTCCGTTGGCGTTGTGCCTGGTGCCAGATGGCCCAACGGCCCCTCATCCGTCACACAAGGACCAGCCAAAGGCGCGCCCCGCGGCCTGAACGTCATGTCCCTCGACGGAGAAACACCAAATCGACGCATCAACCCTGTGACAAAACGGGGCTGCGATACAATGATGGGCACACGCTCCGTCCCCCCTCCTTCCCCCTCTTGAGGTCAGTCAATAAATCGTGCATTCTCCAAGCGTCATCGCCTTAATTAAGCTCCCCTGCCCGAAGCAGGGTTAGCCGCCGTCGGAAACGTGGTACGAGAACCCAATCCCCCCAACCCACCAGCCCTCCAGGACCGGGGAGGGGCCAAGGACAGACCACACCAGCAACGCGAGGCGAACGGTGTCATTGGCTTTTGATGGGCTCCTCGATGAACCATCGCGCTCTCCTTCGTCAGCACATTACACCCCAGCACCGGATCTCGTCCCCAATCCTCGCTGCTGTCCCAAGGCCTCCCCTGCCACTCCACCGCACCGAACGGCTGGTTAAGTTGTGCAAATTGAGACTGGGATAACCCCGGGGACATCTGCGCGTTGACTTGTCGCACTGCATCCCTTTTTTTTTAAAAAAAAAAAAAAAAAAAATTCCTTTTCGCCCTCCTTTCTACCCCTTCTTTCGCTTTCTTTGCAGTATGTGTGAATAACTTTCTTTCCCTCGGTAAATGGTTGTTTTAAAGTGCTGTCTTAGGCTCAGTCGCGAATCCCCAAACCGTGTCAACCGAGTTGGGCAACCACTCATATTCAAGGAGCATGCAAAGGGTGGGAATCGGCTGAGCTGGGCTGCTACACTTGACATCACAGTGCATCTGACAGCGCATCCCAATGTTCCAGTTGCATTCAAAACCCCCTTCGCCTCTCGTTTGCCAAAGGCAGTAGGAGTATGAGAGAAAAGAGGAATTCCTTTTCAATGCCACTGTCAATGTCTTGCCCGCAGGCTTTGCGTCTGCGTCTAGCAGAGACGCGTTGAGTCTGACCGCCAGCCGCACCTCCTAGCTCTCCGAAAGGAGGACTGAGAGGCGGGAACCACGGCCCGGCCCCGCCCTCTGGCCCCCCGGTCCATCCGCGACCAGTCATGGCTGCCATTCTCCCTCTTCTCCACGCCTAACCGTCTGCCCACTGCGCCCAGAACGGTACTGGAAACCCTCCCCCCCCCCTTCCAGGGCCCACACATCACTTCAACTCACCAAGTGCTACAACGTATTTCATGTGACTTCCCGTGCCAATCCCTCCGTAGCCCCCGTCCCCCATAGGGATTGGCCCCTAACTGCCCGCTACCGCGTGTATCTCGCATATCCCATGAGATCGTCTGAGGTCGACGCCCGGCAATAACCCAGGGTCGCCGTCATGGATCATGACGCCGTTGCTCTTCTCCCCTTGCCCATGTGTATTCTACTAAACGTGGCCGTCGGGTTTGATCACAAGGAGTTTCCTGTTTCAATCGTCCAATTTGCGGACTGGCGTGAATATGGGGTGCATGCGACGGGGATAATGAAGATCACGTCTCGGTAAAGACCGACCCTACCAGTTCTCATGAGCGAACCCATGTTCATAAACCTACAGTTTCCTATTTTTCAAGGTAAAAGAGAAACTCAAACGAGAAAACAACGTGTCCCTGCTCTACTGTTGCAAGCCCATGTAGGGTGGTCTTCCAAAACAGAAGCAAAAAAAAAAAAAACCAAAGTCAAACATCCGTCGAGATCGCCAAATCTATGAACGATCGACGATCGACGGCCAAGAGTAGCCATCCCTACTTAGTTATGGCTTAAGTCCGGCTATTTAGTGCCATGTCTCAGCTCTCCACTGTGGATATTCTTGGTGAATGGACAAACTCATTGCAACGACTCTAATCTTGTGCAAGTCAACAGCAACCACCAAGCTCGCGCATGCATTTTTAAGCGCTGGACCTCAATACGAAGTTGGAACAATTCAGTTATGTGGAAAGGCATAGAAAGCTCATAGAATAACGTAGGAATTGTTCCTATACCTCTAAACGGGAGAAGAAGAAAAAAGCATGCCTATTGATGAGGCTGGTTGGCTTTTACAACTGAAAAAACTGCAGTGTAGGGTAAGTCGGGATGTTTGAGAAGCGCGTGCTCATGTTCTCCCTACCGCTCGGCCATGCGAATCTCGTACCTGTTGCAGTTGATCGATGTTTGCCATAGCCCCTCTCTCAGAGCAGCGGCTCGTGGCCCGGAACACTTGAATGGTTCATCTGCTGCTGATCCCTTGGCAAATCCACAAGAACAACAAACGTGCCGCCTGAAATGTCTGGGTCATATTGAACGGAACCAGAGACTGCGCTGCAGCACGAGATCTAACCACCGCCGGCAAAGCTCAGAACTGCTCCGACTGGTGTCTCTGTACCAATTTAATCTAGGGTGGCAGAGATGCGAATTCGACCAACAGGAAAGGCACTACGATACTGCGCGTTCCAATGCCCGCAGTAGTGAGCTGGGTCGAACATCATCCTAGCGTCCTTGATCAGGATGATGGCGGAGACTTTTCTCCCAGGCCGAAAAGAAGAAAAAAAAAAAGCCCGAAATGATGAAATGGCTCAAGGTCCCCTGAACAGCTCAAGGGTCCAAACGCACATAGGGACCAAGGGTCGCTGTGGTTCGGACCCTTTACTTGCTTCTTGAACATCCAGGAACACACCAACCCGGGTGCAAGCAAACTTCCCTGATAGGCGAGCGTAGGTGAGATCTGACAGTCCTATCTTGAGGTTTTTCATTGAAGGGTGGGAGAATCATTTGTTTCACGTGCGAAAATTAGCCCAGCTCTGAGCACATGTCATCGCCAATTGTGTAAGAAGAAGGCTGTAAAAATCCCCAAATGAGTGTTCCATGGCATTTTTTCATGCTAGAAATCCAAAAACCCCTTAGGGGATGAGCGATCGACGAGACATGTAGTCCGCAGTATGGTGAGGTTGCAAGGGCTGTCGCCTATAGATGGGCAATCGATACCTTGGTATCAAAAGCGCGGGGTTGCTTGCGGAGTGCGGGCAGGTTGGGCTACGCGTACAAGGAGGCATTGGAAGTTTGCTCATAGGAAAAAGAGAGGAATATGTCCCTCGAACCGGGACTCGTTGGCTCCCTCCGTTGGGGTAGAATAGCTGTGTGCGGGGAGAGGCTGCCGAAGGACAAAACGGGAGGAAACTGAGACACGCCTAGACACAAACAGAACCAGCAGCAAACAAGAGCTAAGGGAAAAGAAAAAGAAAGCAACGAGAGGGGAATTGATGGAGCGTGAATTCGGTTGGACCGGAGAATAGCAACAATGTGATATACGACGGGATGGAGGATTTACGGGATGTTGGGTGCAGGGGGCTAAACCGCGTTGCATGGCGCTGAGGCTAGTGAATGCCATGCTGGCTGCCTGGGCAATCAGGGGTGCGATGCGGCTCCTGTCAGAACCCACTTGACAGGGCAGCGGGCTCAAAACGTCCGGGGTGCTGCACTTGCAAGCTGCTCTTTGGTCAGTTCAGGCGATCCGTCAGATCCCATTGCTACGAGCGAAGCAAAAATAAGCTACTGAGGTAAGCAGCCATTGCGCAGCGACGAACAAAACAATATCCTGACATGCCAGATTCGCCCTGACGTTGCCAGCCTCTTATCCCTTCTTCGCTCAAGGAATCGTTCATCAGATCAAGCGTGGCTCAACACAGCAGAAATCCTGACTCCCAGGTCTGGGTCTCGATCTCGATCTTGATCCCGAACGCCACAGTGGCCACCGTTCTCACACCTCTGCGCGTTGCTCGGGACAATGTTGTTTATTTCGGAGGCTCAGTCCTCAACTGCCTTAGAAACATCGTCTCACAACCCCACCCGACGCCGTGGAGGTCTCCCGTTTTGCCCATCCAGCAAGCAAGGAAGAAAGAGGCGTTGGGCGCCACGCCCAAGCTAATTGACATGGCTTGAGCCGTTCCAGACGCCTGACAGAGCCTCCAACCCAGTTTTGCAGCTGAACTAGAGCAACTGCGGGCTTCACCTGACAGGTGCCATCCCGCTGCGGCCTTCGCATGTAGCGCACACCACCGTCACCTTTTGCAGGTGGCCTGCGTCATAGTGTAGCACCAGCCGACAGCAAACTCTGAGGCCAGAGACTCGCCCAAAGTCAACGGTCTCGGGCGCACCACGGACCCTTCCTCCCAGCCTGGAGCCAGTCTCCCAACCTATCAAGAGTTTGTATCCGGCCTTCCGCTGATCTCTGCCTACCCCAGCTGCATTCCCTAGTGGCCTGTGCCCCATCAATCCTGCGTGTCTCGACCATGTACTATGGATCCGATTGATTGGGAGACCTTTCTGATGTGCTACGCTAATGCCTCGTCGCGGCTGCGACTGAAGGGATCACGGAGACGCTAGAGTCTGGCCAGCTGGAGCTTCGCTTGACAGGAGGAGACCATCTCGAAAAAGGTTATCTCGAAGCGAGTCCAACATGCCTTGAGAGTTATTGTTTGAGATCGTTTGCCATGGATCCTGGTGAGGCTCTTGCTCGTCATAATTCGCCCTCGCTGTCTTCTATGGCTTCTTTCTATCACTATTCGCACCGAGAGCGCCTTGTTTCTCCCGTGACCTGCTAGTTGTTTGCTTTTCAAGCCCGCCTTGCCTATCCACCCTTTGCCCCAATGTGCCATCTGCGAACTAGTTTTTTTTCTTTTCTTTTGACCTGCTCGGCATGCCCGTTTTGTCTGAGAGACTGGTTGTGACAGCAGATACTAGGAGATTTAAGCCCGAGAGCCATCTAACACACCAAAGAAGAAGAAAAGAAAAATTGAGCCGGCCGGTACCTCGGAGTGGCAGTGACAATGACAGGGAGAAATGTGCCTACCAGTGTTTGTTTGCTCGGTGCCACCTGTACCTGCCTGTGTTGATGCAGGTTCAGTACAGGTTTCCCAAGCTCCCGCTCGCTCCTGCTTGCTCATCGGCATGACGCAAGGGGCATGTCAGGGACAGGTGGTTGCAGCATACCAAACCACCAGGCCCGAGCTTCCGGGCAGGTGCACAGCATGCCTTTGCAGCTGGCAGGAGGGATGGTTGGGACTCGCAGCCCCTCCATGCAGGAATGCCCCTCTCAGTCAAGGGCGTCTCTTAGTCGGCGCGAACGCATCAACGCCACAGACGGATGTGCTTGCCCCACGGTTGTGTCTCAAAGCACGGTCAACCACGCCGTATGCCAATATTTGTATATCATGCCGGCTTCTCCCTGCTGTGATCCCTTCCACGATCAAAGTCTTGTTGCAACTTAATCTCGCAAAGCACAACCGTCGGCCCACCATGGAGCCTCCAAGCAAGCTCGCTGACCTCAAGCTGGTCTCCAAGTACTATCCTGTCGCAAACTACTCATATCCGCAACCCGAGAGACGCTCTCAGAATGGACGCACACGAACCCTGAGCAACAGGACGTCTCTCGGTTCTGAGGGCTCTGCCCCAGGCCTCATCGATGATCGAACGGACTCTGAGATTTCCGTCGATGACGACTATCAGTATCACGCTCACGCCTCTGAGCTCTGGGATAGCTTTTGGAAGCCAGGCAAACCCCAGGAGAGGGATGACCAGGCAGCTGCACCACCTCGAAAGCAGTATCCAGCCTTGATTCCCTCTCCTCAAAACCGTATGCCGCGCACTTTGGATGAGCGCCGAGGTCCAGCATGGCCACTCCCCGAGAACTCTCGATCCAGATCTCGGAAGCCTGGAGCAACCTACTCGCCTTTCCCAAAGCTCGTTCCATTGCCACCAAGGACTACGTCACTCACACCTTCCTGGCAATGCTCCCGAGAAAAGCAACGACCCCAGCGACCACCTCGCCCCGAAGGTGATGTTATCAAGAAAGCTCATGACGAGATCGCCAGGCATAAGCTGGAGCTCTCTAGGCAAGCTCACGCAAGCGTTGAGACCCTCCGTGCAGAGGAAGCCGAGGCTCTTCGTGTGGAAAATGCTGAGAAAGTTCTCAGAGAGTCTGTTGGCTACCCACCTGTCGAAATCATAACTGAACCTCTTCCACGGGAAGAGATCCTCATTGGTCCTCTCAATGAAATCATCAGATGCACCGAGATCGAAGTTCCTCCGTCGCCACCCCAATCCTCACCGGCTTTATTCCAATTCGCCACATCACCAGAAGCCTACAAGACCAACTTTTCCCGACCAGCCACTCCAAAGGGAGAATATCAACATGAACCATCCATGGAATCCTGCCACCCTTCGCCACCAGATAGCCCTACCTCCATCTATTCAACTGCCAGCCAATCAGCTACAAACCTTCCTATGCTAGATCTTAAGCCCATCCACGCTATGCCCCCTCAGAAATCGGTACCATGCCTTAGAACAGCACGCGGATCCGAGCCTGGGCCTCAATTGCTCTCTGTCTTTGAGTATGACGACAGCGACGACGAAGACGACTTAGAATCTGGGGCACTCTCATTCTTTCGCTTCCATAGACGAGGAAGCAGTGATAGTCGTCGTTCGTCCAAAGATTCCGGCCTCCGGAGATGGCGAACCAACACCAACACAGCACCATCCTCACCTACTCGTGACCGACCAGATCGGCTGTCCAAGAGTGATGGATCCGGGCGGAAGCGTTCTGGGGCTGATGTTTTTGGACGCATGCTTGGGTTCCGGCTCAAGTGACTGCATCTGTCTACTATGCACTATTATGTACCAACTACCTTGTCTCGACGACTGGCGATTTTTGTATGATTTTTGTTGAGTTAAGAATCTTTTTTGTCCAGGACTCATCCAACAATGACTGCATCTTCTTTTCTTTTTTATTATTATTCGCCACGAAATTATTTGTATAAGAGCACACGAAAATGAGAGACAGGACCAACATGAGAACAAAACGGACTCGGCAGTATGGAGTTTCGGAAGCGCTAAGGGGGGCTTGGTCTTGCGACTTTTAGGTCGCGTATTCTGTCTATTCACGGATATGAAAACTGACACATCTACAAGCAAAGATGCTTAGGAGAATTGTTTTCTTTTTTCTTTCTTTTTTTCCTTTGTCGGGGGAAGGAACTCTAAGGGGGAAAAAACAACAAAATCCAAAAAGCCGCATGGTAGCGGTTACTGAGCAAAGAAAAAAACCAAGGAAAGGAAGGGCAAGAAAGGACGCATTCCTTGAGCTGGCGTTGGTTATATCGCGTGCCCTTGGGAGGATGAGTATTTGGCATAGTTAGAGATGGTTGGGAAAGGAGGAGATGGTCCCACCACCCACCCACACACAAAAATTAGGTGAAGATTAGAGATAGATCAGATAGATGGTGAGCATAGCCTTTTTGGCTGCATAAATTAAACATGTTAAAATAATTAAGATTACTTGCATTCTGGGCTCAGATGGCTTTTGTCCAAATATTACCTTGTGAATGAGGAGTATGATACTACGGACCGAATTCACATCGGAGATGATGCGGCAACTGACCCAGCTCATTTATTTCGACACAATTATGTCATTGATATAATCGTAAATTCCTCCCCCCTACTGGCAAGGCAGTGTGGGAGGTCATTGCATACATACTCTCTTGTTAAACATACATGACCAATTTTGCTTTGGTCCTCGGACCGAAAAAAGGAAAACTTTTCTTGCGTACGCAATCAAGTGCAAAATCAGAAGGAAAAAAAAAACATTCCAGTTGCCTTATAACCCTTTTCTCCCTTTCGTGTAAGAAAAATCAAAAACCAGAACCCCTTCCATTAACCATTATTCCCATAACATTAGCATCAAGCCTGTCGTATCCCTTAGAAGAACTTCCCTTTTACCTAAAACGCCGTAACAATGCTTGAGAAAAAAACAGAAAAAAAAAACAAAAAAAAAACAAAAAAAAAAAAAAAAAAAAAAACAAATTAGGCTAAAAATGGACAAACAAATCTTTGTGCTGGTTACCCAGTGATGGGAAGAGCAGCACGCTAACAGTGAGAGAGTAGTCTGAAGAATATCCACGGAAAAGGGCAACCACTTCTTGAGGTCCTCCTTCTCCTCTCACATTCCTCTTCAATCTTGAGAGAAACAAATGGGTATACAACAAGACATTATTCACCGCATGGATCTGGAGGATCGCATCTTCTTCTCTGTAAATCTTTTGAAGGGGCGCACGCTGAGACGGCGCTCGTCGCGGCCGGTGGACACGCCAAAGTACCACATGGTCTGCTCGCGGCGGTCGGTGCGGTCCAGGCCAAGGCGGGCCTCGAGGTCCTCGATAGAGCGGATACCTCGGAAGGCTGGATCCTGCGTGGTCTCGTCGGCGGCGCACAGGGTGATGAGCTCGGCCAGACAGGAGACGGGGTGGGGAAGACGGAGGGCCTGTCGGCCAGGCAGCGCCAGGGAGAGGCAGCCTACGAAGAGAAACTGGAATGCCAAGAGCACACCAAAGACTGGCATGTTGGGGAACATCCTAACTTGACCGCGTACGTTGGTCAGGGCCATGAAGAGCCCGCCAGCGAGGATGGGGATGAAAACGAAAAGCAATGACATGAGAGACAACACTGCGACGCGCCAGTGGCCGTTGCGCGCAGCCTTGAAGGTCACCTGGAATGGGAGGCAGGCAGCGTAGTCGGCGAGGAGTGACTTTTGCGCGATAGATCCCGACGACTTGGACATGTCGGCCCAGGGTTGGTGCCTTCGCAGGGAATGGTCCAGGCTTTGGAAGAGCAGGAACATGATCATGCCTAGGAGGGATGGGAGGAAGCCGTACAAGAAGTTGGCAGCAGAAAAGGCGCCCTTGCCGGGACGGGCACTCAACTTGGGCAGGAATCCATTGTCAATTCTGGTTTGGGGCAGAAAAGAGACAACCAGGATGGCGACGACGATGAAGGTCATGAAGGCAATGGATCCAAAGAGCGTGCCGTTGCGCAGAGCGATTGGCAGGTAGCGGTGGCGCTTGTACTGGGCCTCGGCCTCGAGATCATCCCTGGAGGAGGCTGGAGAGATCATGTAGCTGGCCTTGGCGACGACGCTGTACGAGTTCTGGCGGTTGTCATTGTCGTCCATGGATCCGATTCCGTACCACATGTTGCCGAGGCGCTGACCGTCCACCTGCCAGTATCCGAGCCTGTCGAGGTGTCGGTCACGCAGCTGAGCCTTGAACAGGGTGCCGCGCTGGACTACATCGATGTTCTCATAACTCTTGGTGGTGTTGCTCTGGCTGAGCAGGGGCAGCAGGTGACCGACGGAGCGCACATCCCAGAGCAGGCCAGTCCATCTGCGGAACCAAAAGACCATGAGAATGATGGTGGCGACGATCAGGGCAATGTACATGGCAACCAGAGTCCACACAACGCCCTGCACGGCAGCCCAGACCCACTTGCGATCGTGAAAGATGCAGGTGAAGGCGGTGCTCTGGAGAGGGATGGTGAAGTTGAGGAGCCATGTAGCGACGCTGAAGAGCTGGAACTGCCAGGGTCCGTTGAGGGAGGGCAGGAGAAACGTCTTGGGGTAGAGGTCACGGAACAATGCAAGGTAGCGCAGGCTGGGCTCGTCGCTGGCCATTGCGACAAAGGGGAGGGTGCGTTGCGACGCCGCAACAATGCACTGGGCGTAGATGAGGAGGATGGCGGCGAGAATTTGGGGGAGGATGCGGAACAGGAAGTACTGGCCGCTGTAGATGCTGCCAGGATACGGGGTCAGACCGTCGCCAGAGTCGGAGTAGATGGCTGCGAAGATGAGACCGGCAGCCATGAGGCTGATCAAGACCATGAGGATGAGCATGGAGAAGGGTCGGAGAATCAGAGGCTTGTAGTCGAGAGGAGGGTGAGCTCTCTCGACGGGGATGGACTTGGAACGGCGGTTCTGGCGGGCGGAGACGACGGGGTCGGAGGGGTCTTCTTCTTCGGACTGGTGGGATCGTGTGGGCGAGCTCAATCGGTTGGGGTGCGCATGGTGGACGACCGTCTCGTTGCTGGACTCAGGCCCCAGGTCTTTCTGTGTTGGCTCAGCTCTTTCGGCTGTGTCGGGAATAGCGAACCTCTCAGGGAGCTCTGGGCTCTCGGCCGGGAGACGATCCTCGACATATGCGGGCGCCGGAGGTGTGAGCACCGGGAAGTCCCGTTCGTCATCGGGAAGTCGCCGCGGCTGCGCATAATCGTCCTCCTCGTAATCGTCCTCATCGCTTGAGGGAAAATGAACGGGCGCAGGACCGCCGCGGTTGCGCGTGAGCGCCTCCAGGGCGTACTGGATGTAGGGAGTATCGTCGACTCCGGGCGTCACCTTGCCGGCCGCAATGGTCAGCTCGTCCTTGATGTTGGCCATCCTCGCCGAGTTCTCGGCGGCGAACATGGCGAGCTGGGCCTCGTCGAAGCGCACAGTGCTTTCGCTGGGGCTTCTGGGAGGAGGAGGAGGAGGAGGATGGCGAGGCAGAGACTGCTCCGGATGCGAAGGAGCGTACTGGGCGTTGGGCTGAGGCGGACGAGGAGCGAGCCCAACTGGCACCGGAGGACCGCCCGGGAAGAGTCTGTTGGGGCCGTAGATCTCGGTGGTGGAAACAGAGAGCGAGGGTGGTGAGGGTGCGTGGAGAACGGCAGCTTGGGGAGAGAATGAATCCCGATTTGAGCGGTCTCCTACACGCTGGCTGAGATCATAGTACGGGTGCAGGGTTGGAAGGGACGACTCTTCGTCTTCGTCGCGATCGTGGTGTGACTGATCGGTAGAGAAGGTTGGAGGGCCTTGACCTATAAGAGAGCGATAGAGAGTCAGAAACTGGCCAAGACAAATTGAAGAAGAAGCAAACAAGGAGGGACCATGTTGTTAACACATACGAGGGGCTTCCACGTAGTCAAAGCTGGGGTGTTGGAAGTTCATGATGGAGGGGGAGTTGGGAGGAATATGGCGGTGGTGATGATGGAGGGTGGTAGTGGTGGTGGTGTAAGGCGAGTAGACACACTATTCAAGTGCGCCTTGTTTCTCAGCCCAGCTGCAGCGATAACACCCTCTCCACTTTGACACGAAGCCGTCGAAGGAATGGTTGACCAATTGGTAGTGAGAGTCGGGTTAGAGCAAGAAGTTGCATGCTGCGCCGCTTGGAGAATTGGCTCATGGTTGGATAATGAAGCTCTCTGGCTGGGAGGTTGGGTTGTAAGCCAGAAGGTTGGGACGACTTTCCCAGCCACCGAGACAGCCCCACCATCGTGTGGTGCAGCCTGTCGCGGGTGGTCCGTCTGGGCGGAGGGGCCCAAAACAGGTACCCGCCCGCCAAAAGAGGGCCCCTAGGGCTGGGAGTGGGAAGGGATATACCCCTGTAATTATTGGTGCTGGGGACAAGGCTGGAAAAAAAAGAAGAAGAAAAAAAAAAAGGAAGGACGCGCGCCTGCGCACTTACCAGTGTATTGAGAGTTGGAAATGTCGAGTAGAGACAAGAGAAGGTGAAGAAGAGAAGAAGAAGAGGACGGACTGACGATTTCTTTCCTAACGCCGTAAAGTGCCACTTAGCTGTCAACCGTACATTGATAGTGGATTGATGTGTTGTTCCAACGGCTCTCGTTGGACGTTTAATCGCTGGAATTGATGGCCACCATTCCTAATCGGGCCTAGCGGATACCGGCCATTCGGAGGATGGGAGAAGAGGGCCAAAACTGGATTTTTCTTCGCTCAATGACCGGCGTCACGGAGAGACAAGACACACGACGATGATTTCGTTTGCATGAACCATCCGACGGCCTTGGAGGTGGCTACATGTCGCATCCCGCCATGGAGGCGCGGCACGATCGCCGCCACGCACCCGGGAGCCATGACCCAGACAGCTTCCAGCTCCCTTTTCCCCCTTCGCTGGCAGGGGCATGAGACAACCGACGGCCCGCTCCCAACCACCTCGCATCCTTCGCAATCGCGAACGCCCTCCATCACCGCGATGTTGCGCTATGCCATGGCCAATTGATGGATCCTCACCCCAGGCTTGTAGACGCGTTCCTGACATGATCTAGCCCTACAATTTTAAAGAAGCTTTTTTTCTCCCCTTAATGGTGCCAATGCTTAGATCTGAGCGGAGTGTTTCTGGTGAAACCGTCCTTTCAGCTACGGCCTTTTTTTATTTTTATTTATTTATTTATTTTTTTTAGAGCTCGCCCATCAAACACCCAGCCACCTGTCAAAAGAACAACCGGGCTGACTGAAAACCTGGCTAGAATGCGTAGCTCCCCTGCCACTCGCAATGTCCACAGAGCTATTTATTTCTGAAACACTTTCGCTTTTATTTCCACCTTCTGTCTCTGTTGCTCGCCTTTCTCCGGAGGTAGTCGAGATAAGATTCATTATCTGGGTGTTGCTGTTCACGTGGACATGGCAGAAAATTGCATGGACCATCTCGTCTTCCCCATTACCTCTGGGTGTGTTTATGCATATAGTCGCATTTCGGTAGGACGACCTGTTTTGTTGCACACAAGTCCATCGTGATCTGGCCTGCATCTGTGCATCTCTCTATCATGCACTTCACGACGGTGTTGCGGTTGAACAAATCGTCGATACACGAGGGCCTGCTACTCTGGAGCACTCTCCTTGAGAGTTGTACTGGCATTATGACATGGGTGGCTAAGGCACCGACGACGCGGTTCGCATCCGTGCGACTGAGGCTCGCGGGAGTTGAAATGAGAGTTTTCTTCTTCGTGGCGTCAGGGGTGCTTTTGAGTTCATATCCGAGCTAAAGTAAGAATCCAGACGAGCGAAAAGAGGATCAGCGTCAACCAAGGCCCAGCCTTTGATTTGCTTCCAAGCCCCGCCGCGTTAAGGGACGATGTAAATGAACTTGGCGGCGCAAGGGTCCAGATTCAACATCAGTGCGGCTATGTTGTGCATGGACTAGGTACAAAACGAGTATTTCTGCTCCAATATAGTCAGTCTCCTTGTGTCAAGTTTCAATCATACTTTGGATAGAGCTGGGTTGTAATTCTTGATTGTATCTGACCCCCTCACTATTCTGGTGCATCTCGTGGATTTCATCCTCACCTGTAATTTAATATTACACTGTAGCCGCAATACTGCACACGGTGACTCCTCCCAAGCAAAGCGGCAAAGCTGGGAGGCGCGCCTATGCCCTGTTTTTGCGTTTCCCGCAACTTTGCTCAATCACAACCACCCACGCGGCTTGGGGCTGTTGCAAGCGGCACCGCCTCGCAATTATGCATACACTCGGAAAGTTATGGGCCAGGTGGGCACCGCGTGGATCGCCGCGGCAAGGTCCGCTCCACGACTCCAAACAATCCCTTGCAATGTGCGGAAGCAGCAGTGAGGTATTCGCCCCACATCGCCACACGGTACGAGTAGTGACTTCTCGCCCGACCAGCCGACTGTATCTTACTTTCTATGGCGTCACTACTAGACCTAATAGGCCCGGGTGTGAAAGCTGATGAAGACCCGGTCGGGCTGTAAGTAATGCAATGTTGCGATTTGTACACAGAGAAGTTGTTGGGACTTCTATCGTAGGCTAGATTAGGTAGGAATCGAAGTATCAGCTATATTGAGCTGTCCTTATTGGCCCAAAAATTAGCGTAATACCTCACTGCTGCTTCCGCACATTGCAAGGGATGGGCTCTGAGCGTCCGAGCACGAGTCGCCAATCAGGTTGCAGCCAACTTCCCAATTCGTCATCCGTCTCGGCACCAACAGTTTTTCCGATTCGGAGTGGGTGTCGACCGCTCCAGCCGACGGGCTCTGGGTCGAAAAGGATCTCGATGCGATGGCCCCCCACACTCCACCCACACCTGACAGCTCCCAAGTGACATCGACACGGTTGATTCGAGAGAGTAGCATGGTCCGCAAGGAGACTCTGCACGTCTGAGTCCTTGGGTATCCTCGGGTTTCCGACCGGCTACCTATTTGGTACCTGATCCACAGAGTACGTGGGATTGGGCATGCATTGCCGCCTCACTCCATCGCCATGTCGACCAACCTTGCTTCCCACCCACCTTCCCAGCGAGTGTCTCATCAACTGTGCAGTTGGCACTCCCGGTCGACCACTCTGGCCGACCGTAGCGGGAGCTAACGTAGTTTCCTTTGTCTTCCTTTGTCTTCCTGCCGCCAATCATGTCACGCATGGATATGCAGCCCATTGCCGAAAACCCACATTCCTTGGTCTGATCGACACCTTGCCTCAGCATCTGCACGCCTCATCACATGCGGCACTCGCCAAGGCAAGTAGCCAGTGATTTCTCTTGCGTGCTCAAGCCCAAACCGTACCCCCTCCGGAATGACACGCACAGTGGGAGCCGGGCTCGTATTCCTCTGGTCATGTCGTCTGCTGCAATGGCAGCTGTGTCTGAGGCGGTCGACTTTGCGCGCGGCCAATGGTCATCTGATGCAAGGGCATATGCCTGTCATCAGCCGATAAAAATCATGAATGGCTTGCAACCTGGCTACCGCACATTGTCCGAAAAGCAAAGGCCACGCATGCAGTGCTACAGCGATGAGGGCACAGTCACACCGGCACTCTGCTCATTGGAGGAACTCGGCAAGTTCCTTTGTCAATGTGAGCCATCACCTTGGGGTCCTTCACCGCTCGGACCCCGTACAACATAGGCTGGGATAGTTTATAGTACTATTGCGACTGTAGGAAAGGCTTGGATTCCTGGCAACCAAGGCAGAGTGTTCTTGGCAGCCCAGAGTCGAGGCAGCCCGCATACTGACGCATCGGATTTCCTTTTGATGAGGCAATCATATTTTGGGCGGTAGATTACAGGATAATGACACACAACAAGCGAGTCAACCTCTTACCGTGCGTTGCATCGGCTATCTGCCCATCTCATCTCGTCTTGATTCCCGTAAAGACAAACCTAGTGCAATAGTGGTCGATGTTTAACCTGCTAGCGTTCTCATCCTCGGGACTCCCTGTATTTCTTCAGAATTTGGCACTCAATGACACAGGAGCCCAGAAGACAGCCTTTTCTTTTGGCCAGTACTGCGTGCTCTTGCTACCCCTCGATGGGTGGCTCAAGTTTGCGGGGTTACGGGGATTGAGGGTTGCTTCAACTTGCAATGTGCAACTGGAGAAGAGGGCGCAGCGACGTGGCCAATGTGGATTCTGTATGCTGATCCGATTGGCTAGGTTTCGCGTACTTCTGTTGTGTTCCCCCAACTCGGTCATCTGTATCGTCTCGTTTTCAGCTGCTGGTGGAGAATTGATGTTGCTTGGCGACGGTCAGCCAGTGTAACCCGTCGGCTCGGCGCTTTCAAGTCTACCTTTCCCTGTTGTTATGCCGCCACTTCATTTATCCAAATCCGCTATCTGCGCGCTTTCTTCTTTTTTCTGTCTTGAATGCGGTGCGCCATGCAGAAAGTACTCGTGCAATACATGGCTCTCGCCCAGCGAGGCTCGACATGCTGGGCGGGGTGGAGTTAAGTGGTGATCCTAGCCCCAGGTATTCTGACGCCAAGATCAAAGGATGAGGGATATTCGACAAGGACAAGCAGATTTTCACACTTTCTCTGAGTTTTACTGTCGTTGATACCGGTGCTGGCTAGGTACGATTTCCGCCAAAATAGAGTTGACGGTTCACGCCAAGCCTGCTGCTGCGGTTAGATAGGATAGTTCATCGGCAGCTATGGCACCTAGAAGTAGCGCTAGAGGGCCAGGGACACGATACCTTGGCTAGCACGAGTCGGGGTCAAGGTACATACTGGCTCACGTACCGGCCCATGTATCTAATAATCCGTTTGTCGAGCGGAGGGGCTGCCCACTAGGCAGCTGAACCGCTCATGCATGTCACCAAACGGAGCCAGTAGCATCGCGGCCACGACATTCCCATGTTCACTTGAGAACCAGGGATCCCGGCATGGTTAGTAGATGAACATGATTGTGACAACTGACGAACCCGGGGTCCTGGTGCGCTCAAACCTCACGAGAGCCATAGGCGCCGGCCTACCTGGCAAACATTTGCAGAAAAACCCAACTCTCGCGGAGTAGAAATTTGAGCGGCACGAATCCCTCTTGAATTGAGTCCTTGGGTGATTGGATAGATTGTGCTGGATGTGCGGTGCATTGTGAGCTGCATTGCGGCCAGTCTTGCAAAAAGGTCGTGTGTGTTGCACAGGCTACCCAAACAAGGGGTGCATGGGAAAGGAGACATCCTTGCCGAGAGTATCGATGGCAAATCGCGGGAGAATGAATGTGATGGAGGAGGGCCTCTGGAATTATTGTCTTCTTCGGCTTCTGTTTTTCATTCTCTTCCTCGGGGCAGATGGGACCGTTGCTAGCTTTCGCACCGATGGTAGGACCACTTACACAACCCCGACGACACCTAGCTCAGCATATCACGAAGGCTCGCCCTCAACTCACTCGACGCCGAGGCCAGGAGCCAAGTAGCCGTCATGTATATTTTGTGCTCACTCTTGCAGCAGCCCTTGACCTGGAAAGATTGGCGCCCTGCATTGTTGTCAGGCTGAGGTGGACTGTACGTACTCCAGGCAGGCTCAAACCCCGCCCGCCTGGTTTTCCGAGGCTGGGCGAGTATAAGAGAGGGCAGAACCACCCTGCACTCTGCAACTCTTCCCTAGACATTCCTCCTCCTCAGATGACCCCATGTCAGAAAATCAAAACAACCTCTCTTGGCCTGCCGACGCCGTCCCTGAGAGCAGCGTGTACTCTTCTTCACCTGAAGGGTATAACGCCTCGAACTTTCTACATCTTGTCAGGGCATGCTTCCAGGCTGCCGAAGAACAGTATTAACATACCCTCAACCTGAAAGCATTTGTCCGCTAATATCTCTTGCAGTAGCAACCAACCCCCTGGTCCTATTACCCACGGCCCACGTCACAGAACTCGTGCCATGCATCTGCCCCAAGAACAATTGGGGACCAGCGCCTCCTTGGAGAGTTCTCGTGATGGCAATCATGTCCAATTCCAACTTGGAAACGGCATGAATGTCCGTTCCAACACCTATAACCTGCCCCAGAATTCGTGGGAGAGTGGCCCTTTGGCCAATATCTCTCACAATGGTAACCATTCTCCGTTGCCGATTCAAAGTCATATGAGTTTTCACTCTAGGACCCTTGACGTACCTCAGAGTCAATCGAGTAATATTGCCTTAGCCAATACCTCTCGTGATGGCAACCCTGTTGGATACCAACCTGAAAGCAATATGAGTTTTGGACTTAACGCTTATGGCACGCCTCATGGCCAATTAAGCAACATTGTTTCAGCCAATCCCTTCCGTAATGGCAACTCTGCTGGATATGGGGATGAAAGTGAGGTTGGCTCTCGTCCTGTCACTCGCAATCCGCGTCAGCAGGCATGGGGGAATATTGCCCCAATGAATGGCAATAACTCTCATCACTTCAACCGCATTGGGTATCAACCTCAAGGCTATTTGACATTCCCCACCCTTGCCCGTAGCCCGCTTGAGGCTGAAGGGGAGAGTGGTGTTCCTACGACTGCCCACTTGGGCGATCATGATAACAACCCTTTTCGATTTGTCCTCCCAGATAACCCCACTGCCGACATTCATGAACCGCCTGAGTATCAGCTGGAGAGCCACACACTTCTTGGGGACCCCCACAATCATGATCATAACCAGTCTGAGGTTGCTTTTCAGTCGAGACATTCAGAAGACCATGATCACCTCATTCGACAAGCAGAGGAGACTGGGCTTCCAATAGACCCCGGCACAGTTATCATGAACTGGCACCACCAATTTGGTGTGGGTTCTGCTGCTCCAACCGATGGCTCTTTGAACGGAGACCATAACTTTCCATCTACTATCCAGAGCAACAACCCCCTCGCTGAACCTACAAGAACTCATACGCTGGAGGATCAGAATGCGAGAGGTCACTCGGCTGTCGCAACTATTGAAAGCGATTATGCCTCGTTTCAAGCTGACCACGATGAGACGTTTAGTCTCAACCCTGATGCTACCGCCCAGCCCCGGGTTATGACATCTTCTCCCGTCAACCCTTCTCCTGAGAGAGATGGCGGTGTTTATTCGAATGTGAACACCAACGTGGCTGCTAGACACCAAAGCAGGGCACACCCAATAGCTCATTTCGCACCTCCAACTACCAATACCAACGGTGGTTTCAGGTCTGGATATTGGAACGGTAATGAATATTCTGTTCGTTTTGCTCCAGAAGATTATAACAGCACATACCATGGCACATATAATGACTCTGGTTCCTCAACTAGTGGGACTGAAGCAACCCACATAACCATGAGCAACAATGACTCTACTGCGCAGTCTCAAAGAGATTCTGAGGAGACTCGTTATGTGAATCCTGCATTGCTCTCCGCCCAAACTGCAGAGCCAAGCTTTGTTGAGAGCTCAGTCTCGGAAAACGGCCAGGGCGAAGGCTCATCTTTGGCACAGCCGTCTCAGAATCCTGCGCCGACCGAGTCTGGGATTTCATCGGTAGTTGTCCCCGCCAACACTCGGGCTTCCGTGTTTCCATCCCACGACATGAATGCTCGTGGGGGAACGGATACTCCAAGAGTAACAGATGTAAACCTAACGCTCCTGGATTACCGCTTTACGGGGGCCGTTGCTATCTCGCAGCAGACCTCGATATCGAACTTTCTTGTGTACTTGGACTCATATCGGCTTGAGCTCTTCCCTAGAGCTGGTACCGATGAGGTGGTAATATTGAACAAGGGCGAGTCTCCGATCCACGTAGCCCAGATTTTGCGCAGTAACAAGATCGGCCCGCCAAGGACATTGAAGTATCAGGCCAAGGTTCATCTGGACGTTGGTTTTTGGAGGGTTTGGAGTGATCCAGATGCCAAGCACAACCCAAATCCCGGCTACCTCACCATACAAATACACCCAAGGCCTTTCGAGGTGTCTTGCATGCCGAGTGGTGGAGCAGGCTCAAAGCGACGGCACCATGGAGGTGGCGACGTGTCAGCAAAGCGCCGCCGTCTTCATGGTGATGATGCCAAAGGCGGGGGCTCTGCTGGTGGTAAGAGCTCTGCCGGTGGAGAGCCGTCAACCGGTGGCACTGGTCCAGACTGGGGGGAAGGCGCGCCGCAGTCAGAGATTGAGGACGCGTTGGCCATGGTTGAACCAGGAGAAACAATTCATATATTGCCGGCTCCTGGCCAGTCTGGAAGAGAGCCGGAAAACTACACACTGGAGTGCAAGCGGCGCATATGCTCACAGGTTATCGAAGGTTGGCATGATGGTTATAAGGCTCTTGTTGCCGCCAAGGTTGTTCGTGACCCCAATAAGGCTCGGGTTCGGACACTCTCCCGAGAGTGGGAAAGCGAAGCGACGGCTCTGAGCGTCCTCAAACATGTCAGTATTTAACCAGGTGGAGTACTCACGAGAAGTCAAGTCGTGTGCTAATGTGTACGGCAGCGGGCAATAGTTAAGATGATAGGAGTAGATGCCCGCCTGATGGCTATTTACCTACGGCCACATCTATGTCGCAACCTTAGTGAACTGAGGGATAAGAGGGACATGTTTCTTGGGACGCGGTCCGATGCAGGGCTTGTGCTGACGGATATAGG
Source organism: Calonectria pseudoreteaudii (assembly GCA_001879505.1). Lineage (NCBI taxonomy): Eukaryota > Fungi > Ascomycota > Sordariomycetes > Hypocreales > Nectriaceae > Calonectria > Calonectria pseudoreteaudii. The sequence continues at coordinate 2,447,750 of KV875229.1, forward strand.
CTCAGCGCTGGCGCATGTGCACTCAAAAGGCATCACCCATTTCGATGTGAAGCCGGGGAATATCCTGTATAATACGGTGATTAAGAAGGCGGTTCTGATCGACTTTGGGTTGGCGACCAAGGAAATGCGACTGGATCTGCGAGGCGCAGGGACGCCGTGGTATGCGCCTCCAGAATACAGGGACGATGGCTACCGGGGGCCCGAAAGCGACATGTACGCACTCGGGGTTGTCATGCTGTATCTATTACGCAGGGTGGCACTCCCCGACACCACTGTTGAGTGGTGGTCGCTCTCCCGTGTTTACGACAGGAGCAGCCGTGAGAGCGAGCTGATGGACAGCTGGGTCGCCAGGGTGCAAAGCATCGCTGAGGGCGGCTCATTTGAGCGCGAGCTCGATGTGCTCACCTGGGGGCTCCTGAATGAAGATCCCGAGGAAAGGCTTACGGGGAAAATAATTGAAGTGGAAACGGGAGGCGAACCTGAGTCTGAGTAAAGGTGTTTGTTTGTTTGTTTGTCAATAACGTGCCATTTCTTGTGCATTTCTTGTGCATTTCTTGTGCATTCCCCAGATGAGGGCTGGCCATTGTCTGCTTACTGCCCGATTGGGAGACTGGAAACGGAAGTCAGCCAAGGCGCGAATGTTAGTTAGTCAAAGACACTACCAATGCAGCGCGTTCGCCATCTCGTCTACTCGATGCAGGTGCGGCGAGGCCAGCGAGGACCATGTTTTCCAAAGCTGTCGCGGGGTAGCTGCAGCACGGCGATGGTGTGCAGCCCTTACCTAACGCGTGGAAGCTCCTCCCATTGGCTGCAGCAGGCAAGCTGGTGGGGTAGCTGCGATTCTGTCAGCCTGAGTAATCCAGCTTCCACCAGCCCCGCCATGGCCATTCCCCAATCAGCGTCATGATTACCAAGGCTGAATAAGACCCTGGATCTGCCAAAATAGCTTTATACATGCCCTGTCAGCGTTTTTTAATCCGTGACAGATTCAATCCATCTCGACGCGCGCACATTCTCGTTGCTTCGGCTTTTTCCTCTATATATGTCGCGCTTCACTTCCCTTGCTGCAGTTTTCGTAGCTTCAATTTCCATCCTCATCATCTTTTACTCACCAGCACTTCAGACACTCAGCACCATCTTCAAAACCAACACCAACACCAGCTCGGATAGCAAGCAAATGCTCAACGCAGCCAAAAACATGTCCAAGACTCTCCGCAACGCAAAGATCACCCCTCACCTGTCCGGCACTCGTGGTCACTCCGATCATGGCTGGCTGAACACGTATCATTCGTTTTCCTTTGCCGACTGGTATGACCCTCGGTTCTCTCACTTTGGCTCCCTGAGGGTGCTCAATGAGGACCGCGTCAAGGCCAACTCGGGTTTCCCTACTCACCCTCATCGGGACTTTGAGATTTTCAGCTACATCCTGAGCGGAGAGCTCACCCACCGAGACTCAATGCTGTCCAAGGGCAACGAAGGCGGCCAGTCGGACAAGTTCTACCGCATGCACCGCGGCGACGTGCAGTTCACCACTGGCGGCACGGGCATTGCCCACTCCGAGATGAACGAGCACAAGTCCGATACGGTCCATTTCCTCCAGATCTGGGCCATCCCCTGGAAGCGCGGCCTGACCCCCCGCTATCACACCCGCCACTTTGACGACGAAGCCAAGCGCCAAGACTTTGTCAAGATCCTGTCCCCCATCGTCGGAGGCGAGGAGGCCACCGCTGAGCAAGAGAAGACGGCCGACGCCGTCATCCCGGGAACCATCCCCATCCATGCCGATTTCGTCATGGGCGCCGGAATTATCGCACCCGAGAAGCGCTTCGAGTGGACCGTCGGCGCTGGCGCCACTCAGGAGACTAAGCGTAAGGTCTATGTGCACCTGCCCATGTGCAAGGGCGGCAAGGCTAAGATCCGCCTTGACGGCCGCGAGGATGCCGAGATTTCAGAAGGTGACGGCGCTTTCATCGAGGGCGTCAACGCCGGTGACAAGCTGGGCGTCGAGAGCATCGGCGAGGTCGAGGCTGAGGTTGTCATTTTGGATACCGCCTAAGATGACCGGGTTGTGGTCTGATGAAATGAAAAGAAACTCAGTGGCATTTTATAGAATTTTAGAAAATGTGTTTTAGCGTCAAATCAATGGAATGTCAATTCAACAAACAAGCAATCTCTGTCCCCCCCAATTTCCTTTTATTATCATTATGAATTTTTTTTACCTAAAAAAGCGGCCATTGTAATGCATAACTGTCAGATATGAGTCGCAAAACCATTGCATTCGTTAATATACTGCTCTCCTTTTTCGCACTATAGCACAATGGGCAAATCTAACTATAACTGAACGACACGTCGAACGCGAGTAGAATTGATTGGTGTAGTGTCACTGCAGCTTGGCGTTTCCACGCTGACACACATGCGGTCGTATGGCTCCCGATTTCAATCGGTCAGCAAGGCTAGCACTGCTGTTTCAAAAAAAGAAAAAAAAAACCCCCCGATCATGATCTGGCTCGTTAAAACCGTAGTCAACGGCAGGCCTCTATTGCCTTTGGCTCAAGCTTCTATCAACGATAGTAAACGGTAGTGGGCCGTTGTGTAAGGCGGAAGGCTGCGAGTAGTGGAGTTGTGGATAATGGTAATTCCAATCGCCCATAACGTGAAATTATCCAATGCCATCTGTATATTGGGGTAGCCCTAGCTCCGAATAATTGCAAGTCAAGTTCGTAATCAGAGGGCCATCTGAACTTAGTAATAGAACTTTACTCTGTTGACCAATCGATGCGTTGATGCAGGGTAATGCTGCATTGGGTATCAGGGTAGAGTGATACTTGGGGCACGTGCAACGGCGAGCGGCATGTCAAGAGAGGCGAAAGCGACTAAGCTGGATGAGAGTGGGAGATGCAACTTTCACAGTAAAAAGTGGCAGTTTAACCTCAATTTGAACCGATGTCTTCATTTTCTTTTTGTACTTGGGCGTCAATTGGCACTGAACATGTTCCACTTGGTCCAGAATTTTGAGCCTGCCAGTCTTTCTTGCACGCGCTTTACTCTATTTTATATAACATTAAATCTTTTTTCTTTTCGATGAAGAAGCAGCACCCCCTGGCCGGCGTGATTTGGCCCTTTCTCCGAGATGGATGACAAGCGGTAGCGCCGAGGTTGACTGGGGCTTTGCCGCTTGGCATCTGATAGCCCTGGACCTGACAGCGGCAATCAGTGGAGACAGATGACGCCCAAGACACTAGGGCAGGTGGATAACAATGGGCTTACGACGTTCTGGCAGTTGTCATGACACGAACGGTAGAGGCAGGGGCAAGGCTGAAGCAGAATCGGATGGGATTGTCGGATCTGCACAAGGATACCCCGAGAGTGTCCATGGCTGTGAAGGTTTGGACAAGAGTCAGTTCCACACTAATACCTCGGAACCAACATTCCAGCCCTGGGACATGTCATTGGGCTGGTCGGTCTCAGCGCAGCTCCGGTGGCGTCTTGTAGCGTCTCGACCCCAATGGACCTTGTCGTTCCTAGCCCTACAAGGTGTTGGGAGGCTGCACTACGGCAACAGCTACGGGGTGCATGGCGCTATTGACCACTGCGCTGGATGCCGCGACGGCTGAGTGGGCTGGACGCTACTTGTGCCAACAGCGCTCCACGCTGCCGCTACTGTGCGCCCACGTTGCCATCGAGCTCTGAGCATCCCCTGCTTTTTCGCTTGCTTACCCCAACCGACCAACCATCCATCTGAGACTGTGGGTTGTCGCAGGCACGGGAATCTAGGACCTTTTTTTTCTTCTTCTTCTTCTTCTTCTCCTGTGCGCGCAGTCAACTCTGGATTCCATCTGGCCATGTTATACCGCCTCCGCGCAGCCACTAATTTCCATGCGATTGCTCAGTGAGGGCTAGGGAAAGTTGCCCCCAACACCAACGCCGACGGCAATGGCTCTAACCAAAGCCAGCATCGCTCACACTGCCCTTCCAATACGTCGGCTCCGAGTCCCCATTCCCGTTTAACTGGGCATTGTCACCTCTTCAAGTTCGGTACGCTAATCAGCTTTGCAGAGTCTAAAGCCACGAGTAATGCCAGAGGGGAAAGGCGAGGCTGTGTCTGGTGCCAATGTTCTGGACCCGGCTTGTGAGGCAGCATAGACTTTTTCTCTATCCCGGACTGTTCTCGACGCCATTCACCTCGAATCCCCGGTTGAAACGACACGCCAGCGCAGTGTGATAGCTGCGCCATTGCTGTGGCTTCGGGCCCCCGGGCATTTGGCGCTCAACCACACAGACCGTTAGTGCCTTGCGACTATTGCAAATATTCCCTTGGCGCTAGGCCTGTTCCTGACTCACCCGATACGCCCGTTTTCTCCTACTGGCCCTGAGTCGGCTCTCAGATGAGAAACTGGCTTGGTTCCGGAAGCATGGCGTCCGGCTCACTTCTCCCCGGCGTCTCCCTAGGATGGGGCTAGTGTCTTGGAGAAGGGGGATCGCCGCCCTTCACTCGAGGAAAACTGCGCCTGACTAGACCCGAGGAGTAGATTTGCGTGGATGTGTTGGCCTCGCCGCTACTGTATATAGACCGCTGCTCGCTTCTTGCTACCTCGTCGTCTTTCATTCCCGTCGACCAAGTTTATTGACTGTCTCTATCCCGCTGCAGACCTTCGGTTTGCGTTCCTTCTTTGGCCTTGGTATCGGCTTCAACGCTCATTTCCCGGCTTCGGCCAATTTACACTCTTTCCCTTCGAACCTCACCATTCCTTCGCGATGGCGCCAGCGGCATCGTTCGATCTTGCAGTCAGGGGCGCAGCAACGACTGGCCCCATTGGAGGTCTAGCAGGTTACTGGGTAGGAAACGCCGGAGAACACGGTCGCGTTCGAACCCATGGGCTAACAATTTGCAGGGTCAATTGGGTGATGATTCCATGGAGTCATATTGTGACAAAAATCCCGAGTATATCACCATTTCGTTCGTCAACTCTTCGCCCGAAAATGAAGCATCTGGTTGGCCAGGCACCAATTTTGCCGGACACTGCCCTGGGGACTATTTCTACTATAACACATCAACTGGCCAGCAAAAGTCGAACCTTTGGAAGAATTGTTACCTGATAATGGAAGGGATCCCTTATTGCCAGGCACGCGGCGTCAAGGTCTTGCTGAGCATTGGTGGAATGTATTCTTCGGCTAGTAACTACGCCGTTTCAACCGAGGCCAATGGCCAGTCATTTGCGGACTTTCTGTACAACGCCTTCGGCCCTCTACAACAAAACTGGACTGGACCGCGCCCATTTGATGGTGGCGGCTACACGAACCGAATCGACGGTTTTGATTTCGACATCGAGGCTTCCTTAAGTGAGCTGTGCCGGCCCGGTTTTTTCTCCAGAGCGATCGCTAACACGGGTATTTAGACAATGCGCCATACACTGCCATGATCAACCGTTTCCGCCAACTGGACTCAACCCTGATTATCACCGGTGCTCCCCAGTGCCCGTTGGCCGACAGCTGGTTTTATATGAAGGGAATGATCCAGAATGCGAAGTTTGATGCTCTCTTTATTCAGTTTTATAACAACCCCGACTGTGACCTGATTGGAAGTAGCAGCAATCCTCTGAACAATATGAACTACGGCGCATGGGAATCGTTTCTGGCTGGCACCACATATAACAAGGGAACCAAGCTTTACGTCGGCCTGCCCGCTGACTCTAGTGCAGCTGGCAGTGGCTATGTTGACATCAGCGTTGTGAAACAGCTTGTCCTGGGGCTCAAGGGCCGGGCCTCCTTTGGCGGTATAGCACTTTGGGACTTGACGCGTGGTGCGAGCAACATAGATTCGAAGACGGGTCTGAACTTCAACCAGATGGTACAGAACTTGCTGAGCTATGGCGATACCGTGGCACCAACTACCAGCACGACTGTTGCCACCACCACCACTTCTTCAAGCGTCGCTACTACCACCGCCGCATCGTCGAGTGTCACTACTACCACCGCCGCATCGTTGAGCAGCATTACCACTACTTCACCTAGCTCCACAACTGCTTCTAGTAGCACTTCCAGCATTCTATCTAGTACTACCTCTACTAGCACATCTTCGACGAGTACTAGTTCCAGTACTTTGACCTCAGCCTCGACCTCAACCTCGACCTCGACCTCGACTTCGACAAAGGCGACGTCCTCGAGCACGACCTTAACGAGCACGACCTTAACGAGCACGACTTCGACTTCGACTTCGACTTCGACAACGAAGACTAGCAGCTCGAGCTCCAGTAGTTCGACCTCAACCAAACCAACATCGTCAAGTACGACCTCAAGCAGTTCGACTTCATCGAAGCCCACTTCTACCAGCACCACCTCGTCCAAGACTACAACAAGCACCACCTCGTCCAAGACTACAACAAGCAGCACCACCAAGGCTACCACGACCACCACCTCGACCTCTACGAAGCCTACTTCAACCAGCACCACGTCGTCTAAGCCTACCACGACAAAGTCTACCAGCTCAACCTCGACAACTAAGCCTGCTGTGACTGTAGCCGGCTCTAGCCCAAAGTCCACATCAACTTCAAAAAGCTCAAGCTCTACCAAAACTACAGCTAAGAGCACGACGACTACAGCCAAGACCACTGCCAAAACGACTGCTAAGACCACAGCTAAGACTACTGCAAAGACTACAGCCAAGACCACTACCAAATCCACTAGTACACGAAAAACTACTTCAACCAAGGCCAAGCGCTCGGTCGGCTCGGCCCGCTATTTAATAGCCGACAATGCCTTTACTTTGACGTCATCTGGCACTTTGAGCTCCTCGGCTGTCCCATTTGGTTCCGCATCTAGCTCCCAGTGCTCCGAATCGCTCACGGATTCGTTCAATGCTGCGGGGCAAGTGCCTACCGCTTCCGCTACGAATGATTACCGCTTGCCGACCACCCATGTCGCTTATCCTGCTGTTGCTTCTACGATTCTTGAAAGCGGAGGACCCGTTTCTGCCTCTTTCAACGCATATGATGTATCCGAGACTGCCAGTCCCTTGTCATGTACCGAGACTGAAAGCTCCAGCACAACATCAGCCGCGGATTCTCGGATGACTAGTTCTGCATTGAACGCAGGGACAGGTGATTACAGCCCCATCTCCAACTCCAGGATCATTTCTGGCCCTCCCTCTGTTGCCTATAAACCTGCAGTCAATACTGCCGGCAAATCTCCAACCACGCAAGGCATCAGCACGTCGAAAACCTCCTGCTTGGGCTCGACTATCACGCCCTATGACTCCCTTGGTGAAACATCGATTGCCTCATCAAGTGGTTACGCGTTGGATGGCACTACTACCACGGCATTGGCTCGCGTGACAACCACCTTGGTAACAGGTACCATCTACAAAACAAGTACCGTCCGCGCGACTCGCATCCACGTAGTGACTAAATCCCACGCCGCTGTGGTAAATTACCCCGCAGGCCCTCAGACAGTCACCAATGTCCTCGAGACTTCCACCACTGTGTGTCCCGTCACAGAAGCCAGCAAGAATGCTGCCATCGCTGCCAAAGAGTATGACACCAAAGTTACCGGCTCTGCCAGCCATAGCGCCCCTGCTGGCATTCCAGCCAGCTCTCTGATTGGCAGCGTAGTAACAACAATGTATACTACCAAGGTTCACACGCTCACTTTGTGTCATGCCTCTGTGACAAACTGTGGTCTTCATTCCGTCACAACTGAAGTTTCATCGTGGACGACTACTGTAGCTCCCGCTACCCAAACGGCTCCGACTAATGTCGAAAATGAGAGTCCTGACTCAACCGTGACGGTCAAAGCTACAACAGTGGTCTATGCAACTGTGAGGGTGAATGTGGCCACAGCAAATTACCCCATCACATCCGATGACAGCTTGTACCAGACCAGTCTGGGATCAAGCAGCCTGATGCAATCCTCAAGTGAGCCATCTGCGACGGTGAACCTATTAAAGGCCAATTCTACGGCGCCCAATGCAAATACTGGCTCAAATGCGCATGAACTGAGCCCTGAATCGAGCAGCGTGGACGAGGCGTTGCACACACCCGCTGCTGCTGCCGACCTGAACAAGCCCGATTCCAACGACTATGACATCAGTGCTGAATCAATCAGTGCCGAATCAGCCAGTGCCGAATCAACCAGTGCCGAATCAACCAGTGCATCTGATTCGGTAAGTAATTTTGATGCCGACGCAAACCAGGAAAGCGCCGACGTGAATGGATATGTGGTCAGCACCGGGCCGACAAGTACACTGGTTTCGTTGAGCAGACCCTATGCAACAGGGCTTCAGGCCAGCCCGATACCAACCAACGCGCAGCCCCTGGGTGTTGCGGCTCCCACGGGCGGATGCGCCGGCGAGGGTTGCTCCGCCACTCCGTACACGTATACACCTCCAGCTGCTCCCGCTACCAGCCAGCCCGTGACAGCCGGAGCTTCGAGCATCCGCGTTGGCCTGGCCATGGTGGCCGCATTAGTTGTGCTTCAGATATTTGTTTGATTCAGCGGGGAACTGGGTTGGTGGGCGCCTTTATGTTTTTTTTTTGTCTCTCATTTCTTCTTCTTTTCCCTGTCCATGACTATACACACTCTTTATATAGATATTCTCTAGAGCAATTGCAATGAACCCCAGGGCACATGGGCCTGTTACGTCTTTTCAATTCACCGATACATAGACTTAAAGAAAACTTTTATTTGTGTAAGAAGCGTTGACAAGAGATAGCGTGACTTGCGGCTCCACGAGGAAATTGATGACAATGTGAGCGGTGATTGATGTGATAGGAATGAATGGAGTGTTGATCGGCGCCCCACACACATGGAGAGAAAGCATAGCTTCCTGTTTGAGGCTATCGTACCTGAGTTAATGTATGCAGGGACGCCGTATCCTGGGCCGATGGTTTCGTGTGTTTTTTTTTTTTGCGGGGATTCATTGAGTTTATTTGCGCGAACCCAGTGGTGTGCCAGTTTCTAACCCCATTTATAGTTCGTCCACGGAGCCCTGCTCGGCATACTCGGGGAATCGGGTTTGTAGATATTTCCGCCATAATCTTCCGCTATGCGCGCGGATAAGTCCAAATCGGACAAAGCATGGGAGAAAAGCGACATCAAGAGGAGAGGCGAAAAAAAGGAGGTGGTGGATTCTGTGTGACGACAACACCCCTTCACCGCCTGGACTCGGGCTTAGGCTTATCACATGCTGGCACTGCTATGTCACTCAGGTTTGGCTGACGCTTTGGGACTTGAGACTATTTAGGAGCGTATCTTAAGCCAGTAATTCGGTGCTGGCTGATGTGGTGGTGACGGGATCGGCTTCGCATTCGTGTGAGGTGAGTGAGAGCGTGGATATGCCGAGTAGGATCTGCGTAGGTTATGCTAAGAAGAGCAAAGATCTTCCTGGCGCCCGCGCAACGTCTAGATTCCAGTCTGCTTTTTTTTTTTTTTTTGCTTTGCTGAAATAAGTGATTTCGTGTGAAACTTGAGTGTAAATGGTGAACCAGACCCGAAACGGGGTTTCAGAGCGAAGGCTTGGTGAGAGCTGGCCCGAGCCCTGAGATTCATTCAACTTGGTCCAAACGCTGCTTGCGACGAACCATCATTTGTAATTTCAACACAATATAATCCCGACCCGGGGTCCGCGGAACGACGGGTTTATCTTTTTTTTTTCTCCCTCTTTTTGTGCCTGCAGAATCTTTCTCGGTGCCGCGTTCGCTCTCGGACAAGCAGCTGCACACCAACTCACCATCATTGACCGGTATTTTACTAGTGCAAATATCCTCACTTCACGTTTCTGACCCTAAGAGGTGTATTGTTTATAACGAGGCCGTCCTACGGTGCTGTATCGTTTTGTCGGGCTGGAAATGATATTGTAGAAAACCAGGAGGCAAGTATCCATCTCATCTTTCCTGAACATCCTCGTATAAGTGCTTCTCCATTGGATTTAAATACGAACATACGCCCAAAAATACTTGTTTGACGCCGCTTCAATACGCTGCCAAGGAGCGGTCGGTCGTTGGCTGCCTCAATACCAAAGCAACAGAGTAGCGGGGTCCTGGTGTAGTCCGATGGGCCACGTGGGCAGAGCCATGTATTTCGCAACCCCGTCCTATTTCAAGATGATGGAAAGCTTAAGGTATCAATAGCAACCTAAAACGCATGGAAAGGGACAAGTTGCGCTTGGCAAGGCTCATGGAGGTGATTCAGCCCCGCGCGGTCCTTGCATCGACTAGATGAAATTTGCAACCCAATCAGCCACGGTAATTTTACTGGTTTCTGCCTTTCTTTCCTTCCCGAGGCAGTCTAGTCAATGAATGTAAATGATTGCCCAGTTAACTACCTATAATGGACGCAGTGCTACCGATTAGCGACAAACCCATTCACACGTGTGACTTAATCCGCGGAATCCAACGAATTGTTCGTTACCGGAAATAGCAATGCTCAACAGGTTTCCGGCTGTTAGTCGCGATGATCCAATAGCACGGCCCCCCTGCCATAACGTCAGTGGCACTGACCTAGGCGAGCGCTCGTTAGCGAGGGGATCTCCCGCGGCGACTTTATCGGAAGCCATGGTAGTAGAGGAACAATCGATGCCCGTCGATCATTCGCTCTTTCTTGCTTTTGTTTTACTAAGCGCATCAATTGGCCAGACGGGCTATCGACCCTGCTAGGCCGCGGACTTTTTGATGCGAGCCAAGGTTCGCTCAGCCTCAATGGACATTTGCCGGGCACCGGCCTCTAAGTGGCCAGAGGCCCCCAGAAGGCCAAACGGGGGGCGGCTACAGTGGAGCACTCGCCCCTCGTCCACGCAAAAGACTCCGGACCTGATCACTGTGACAGTGATGACCCCCAGTCTCCCCGCCACTTTTTAGTGGGAGTCAGGCCCAGGACCGTGTGCCAAGGTCGGGGTTACTGTTCAGCCACCTACCATCAGCACACCATCTTTTTCCTTTCTCTTCCCACTCCCCCTACCACCCTTGGTCTTGACGCCTTTGCTAACAAGTGAAAAGGAGGGTCATTTTTTTTTAATCAACAAGAGGTGCAGGCTGGTGCTGCGAGGTGGAAACATCATTTTATCCTTTCATTTTTTATTTTTTATTTTTTTTTTCTGGTTACTTTTCATTTCTCTGGCCCCCCGTTTCAGAGGGTTATTTGTTTCGCCTGACCCCTACAAAAAAAGTGGCTGTTTGGTGTTGCTTGTTCAAAAAGGTGGCTTTTTTCCCCCTTCCCTCACTCCATCCATCTCCCTCCTCCGCCATTCTTCCATCGGCGCAGATAAAGCTTTGGATCAAAGACATCAGGATATCCCGCTTTTTCACCTACCCCACCAAAGGGGGGCCCGTTGTGTGTCCCGCCCCAGCTCGAAGCGTCCAAGCTTTTTAACCTGACGCCAATCCCCAATCCCCAATGCGAGCTGCATCACAGATAAACCCAACAACACCATTTGCATAAAAAAAAGACTTTGTCAGCAGCATCTAGCAACTTTGACGGCCGGCTAGTCTATCTCTTGCACTAAACACGTTGGCGACCTCACATGCACTAGTTTGGTTACTTCCATTTAGCGATTTGTCCAGGTTCCCATCTCCAAAATCGTCATAGACAGACCAACGACAACAACAAATACAGTACACCCCTGGCCATCCATCCGATCCAACTGGGAATAAACCCCCCCTATTCCCCATTCTCCAACTCGCTCGCTTGCAACGATACCACCATTGTCTTCCCTTTTGGCGTTTGGGTGGCTGGTTAAGCCCTGATTATCGCCATCATGACGGACGCCGGTGCTAGGTAGGTTGACGATCAGCCCCCCCCCCCTCTTGTCCATCTCGCTCGCACGCTGTCCCGCCGCCACCACGTCGTTTTTTGTATGACCCCCCTCCCACTCCAACACTCCAATGCCCCGAGTCTGGATGGCGCACACATGCACAAATACACATTCGCACTGCACTGCACCGGGCGAATAGACACTGGGTTGCATTACACCACATTTTTGCTTTGACATTGGTATTTACATCACATTACGCTGTCCAGCATCATTCTGCACCCTCCGCGCCATTTCAATTCTTTGCATCAAATCCCTGGCGGCGGCGGGCTGCTTGCATGTGCATCCTCGTCCGTATCCACTACAGCTTACTCTGTATGGATTCTGTTGCTCCTTCTCCTGCTCTTGTTTCTCCCCGCCTCCCCTCGTCTAAAAAGTCAGTCCACACCCACTGACCGCTGTTTATCTCAGCACCCGCACCCGCAAGCGGTCTAAATCCGTCGTCGCCCTCCTGCGGCGCAAAGAGACTCGCGAGACAGAATCCGGCTCCGACGACGGTCGGCTCCCGACTTCCTCCTCCTCCTCCTACGTCCCTCCCGTCCCCCCCATGTCGCAACAGTCGAGCGTCCGCGGCCACGGGGCCAAGCCGTCGATGTCGTCGACACAGCTGCCGCCCAAGACGTCCGCTGGCCCCCCCGCAGACAAGACGGCCAGCCTCGAACAGTCGGTCCGCAAGTTTCGCGTCGTCGAGGCCCTCCGAAGCGGCGACACCGCCTCCATCTCCCGAGCCATTCGAGAAACGGCCGAAAATGGCCCCCGAACGAGCATGTCCTCCATGAACGCCTCCACAAACTCCCTCGATGACACCACAATCCTCCACCTGGCCATCCAGTGCGCCGAATACCCCGTCATCGAATATGTTCTGTCCGACGGGTTGGGCACCATTGACGTAAACGCCCGCGATCGAGATGGCAACACCCCGCTCCACCTGGCCGCCCTCCAGGGCCGCACGTCGGTTGTGAAGCTCCTGCTCGAGCAAAAGGAGATCAATGATGCCATTGCCAACACGCAGGGCAAGCTCGCCATTGATGTCGCCAGAAACGCCGAAATCTTCCAGCTCCTCCAGCTCTCGCGCTCACTTTTTGCCGAGGCCAAGGTCAAGCAAATCCAGGAGCTTATTGCGAGGGGCAACTACGGTGCTCTCGCCGGCGTCCTCGAGGAGCACCGTGTCAAGACTGTCCTCGACATCAACAGCCCCGAATTCGCATCCGAGCCCTTCACCGTCCAGACGGGCGGAACCCTACTGCACGAGGCAGCCAGGAACCGAAACACGAACCTGATCCAGGTCCTGCTCCTGCACGGCGCCGATCCCTTCCGCCGCGATCGAAAGGGGAAGCTCCCCCAGTCCGTTACCCACGATGATGCTACAAAGGCCATTCTCAAAAAGTCACCGGCAGCCGTTGCTGCTCAGCGAGGAATCCAGGAGAAGGCCGTCCTGGGCCATGCCGCATCCCAGGGTGCCTCAGCAGCAAGCCCCAGCGATCCTCTCGCTGGCCGAGAAGCCCGCGAGATGAAGGGCTACCTCAAGAAGTGGACCAACTACCGAAAGGGCTATCAGCTGCGATGGTTTGTGCTGGAGGATGGCATCCTTAGCTACTACAAGCACCAGGACGATGCCGGCTTCGCTTGCCGCGGTGTCATCAACATGCGCATCGCCAAACTCCACATGAGCCCGGACGAGAAGACAAAGTTCGAAATTATAGGGAAATCCTCTGTCAAGTACACCCTGAAGGCCAACCACGAGGTGGAAGCAAAGCGATGGTTCTGGGCCCTCAACAACTCGATCCAGTGGAGCAAGGACCAAGCTAGGGAGGAAGAGAAGCAGGCCGCTCGCAGCGCTGATCTTCTCAGGCAAGCCAAGGACCACAGCTCCCTCTCGATTCAAGAGACCCATAGCGAAAACACGAGCATGACCGACCTCCGCAGAAACAGCTCTCAGATGACGAGTAGGTCCTTTTCGAAGCTCCCCGAGCAAGGACGGCCAGGTTTCCCCGGCCCAAGCACAATCGGCAGTGTTGAAGAGGACGAGTTTATGGAAATTGGAACCGATGCCGAGGCGTCAAAATCCCATCACAATGGTGGGGCATTTACACACAACGAAGATGACGAGGACGAGTACGGCGACGACGGGAGCCTGCACGAGCAACCCACTGCCACTAAGGATGCGCTCAACATTACTGCTCAATCTGCAAAGCTCCAGCTGGAGACGATGGCTCACGTCCACGCTGCCCTGCTGCAAGAATTCACCAACAACCCTGCCGCCACCATTTCTGATCCTGCCATTTCTCAAGCACTAACCACCTATGACGCCGCCATCCGAAGTTTGACAACCCTCGTCGGTGACCTGCTACGGATATCAAAGGACCGAGACGCCTTCTGGCAATACCGCCTAGATCGCGAGTCCAACATGCGCCGCATGTGGGAAGAGAGCATGGCCAAGGTGGCCCGCGAGCAAGAGGTTCTCGAAGCCCGCGTTGGCGAAGCTGAGCTGAAACGCAAGATGACCAAGCGGGCTCTGAGAGAGGTGATGGAGAATGGCATTCCTGTTACAGAGCCAGAGATTACCGTCACAAAGGTAGCCAGGGAGAATGAAGTAGCAGAGATTAAGGGAGGTGCAGAAGACGATGTCGACGCCGATGCCGAAGACGAGTTCAAGGACGCCGAGCCCGAGCCTCAACCTGCTGTACCTATTCGTCCCAAGTCGCCTTCAAAGAGCGTCCGAAAGAAGCCTGCCATCAACATCGACTTGTCAGATAGCGAATCGGAGAACGAGGAAGAGTTTTACGATGCTGTGGACGCCGGCGAGGTGGAGGTTGCGGAACTGCCTCAAGACGATATCGCTCAGACGGAGCACCAGGACATTGTGGTTTCGGGCGGTCTCGACATCAGTGCTTCCTTCAAGGGTTACGAGAATGGTGTCAGAACAAGGCTCAAGATGGACGCTGATGATCGGCCCAAGATTTCTCTTTGGGTAAGCAGCTCTGCCCGTATTTCTCGAGTACGATGTGCTAACATGTAACAGGGTATTCTGAAATCCATGATTGGCAAGGATATGACCAAGATGACGCTTCCCGTGTCGTTCAACGAGCCGACATCACTGCTGTATCGTTGTTGTGAGGACATGGAGTATGCAGACCTTCTTGACTTGGCAGCAGACCGAAATGACTCGATTGAGCGCCTCATCTACGTTGCTGCTTTTGCGGCAAGTGAGTACGCGTCCACCATTGGCCGTGTCGCCAAACCCTTCAACCCGCTTCTCGGAGAGACGTTCGAGTACGTGAGACCAGACAAGAACTATCGCTTCTTCATCGAGCAAGTCAGCCATCACCCTCCTGTCGGTGCTTGTTGGGCTGAAGCTCCCAAGTGGACATACTGGGGAGAGTCGGCTGTCAAGTCCAATTTCTACGGCAAGTCGTTTGACGTTGCCCATCTGGGAACATGGTTCTTGAGACTGCGACCGACAGCCGGCGGCAAAGAGGAACTTTACACATGGAGAAAGGTCACGACGTCTGTAGTTGGCATCATCACCGGAAACCCGACTGTCGACCACTACGGACCCATGGAGATCAAGAACTGGAATACGGGCGAGACGGCCCTTCTCAACTTCAAGCCGCGTGGATGGAAGGCATCCAGCGCATACCTGGTTTCCGGCAAGGTGTGCGACTCGGCGGGCAGGGTGCGGTTCAGCATGGGCGGTAAATGGAACTCAAAGCTGTACGTTCGCTTGACCCCTGGCTACGAAGCTTCGGTGGACGAGCCCAAGAACGATGGTCCTGTGCACCAGGGCGGTAACCTTGTCGATCCCAGCCGCGCCTACCTCGTATGGAAGGCTCACGACAGACCCGCTGGCATCCCCTTCAGTCTGACACCATTCGTTTTGACGTTTAACCACATTGATGACAACCTTCGAGCTTGGATTGCGCCCACTGATTCCCGATTCCGACCTGACCAACGCGCCATGGAAGACGGCGAGTATGACTTTGCAGCTGAGGAGAAGAACCGCCTTGAGCAGGCTCAGCGTGCTCGACGACGAGCTCGTGAGGAGCAAGGCGAGGACTTCGTTCCTGCATGGTTCCACAAGGCACGATGCGAGGTGACGGGTGAGGAATACTGGCAGTTTAACGGGAAGTACTGGGAGCAGCGAGAAAAGGCTGGCCCCAACGGCGATCCAAACACGTGGGCGGGCCTGGAGCCCATCTATCAAGACGCGTAGATGGCAGCAAGGTGGGTTATCGTGTGTTGAGGTGTGTTGGATATGTGTCTAACAGGACTTGTTTGAATAGTTAGATTGTGGTGGACTTCGCTCGCTTGGATGGTCACGATACTATGGTTGTCTTTACTGTTTTTTCTTGAAAGGCCCTAGTTAAGCTTGACCACGTGGCTATTGCGCATAATGTTGAATAACAAAAAGTATACCATTATGAATATCTGGATTGAAGCTGCACCCGTGAGCGTTCGTGTTGAGCAGAATAGCCTTCAGTTTATTCTCCAGCTGACTCTTTGCGTATTGTGTCCTCTATTAATTACTCTTGTTTCAATCTCGATGGGTTGTTGGGCGAATTAAATCAGCCAAACCCCAAGGATTCCTTCGGTCAGCCCTTGTCTAGTTGGAACCCTCCGAGCCTCATGCTGTGGCGGTCCTATACACTCACTCGCTCCAGGAGAGATGTTTAAAGTACTAGCTCACAAAAGTGGGAGCTCAGTCGTCTTCAGTGCATCAAGGTACTGTTTTGCGATTAACCCTTTTCTCTCCTCGACTATTACAACTTCAAGGCAGACACGGACATGATTGTGCCGAAGATAGGTTTGATTTCTTTGTTTATTTCTCCAGCCCATTATTTTTTTTTTCTTTGTCGAAGCGAGAAGATTTACACGGTATTGCTGAACACCGATTCTAAGCCGCCACAGTAGCCTAAATCTAGCCAGCCATGTTTTAAATTTCGAATGGAGGACATGTCGACGAGAGGTATCGGAAAAGGAAGGACGTGTGATTCAGATGTCGATGAGGTATTCAGCGAGCATTTCTGGGTAACCTTAAGTCAAGTTAATGTCAAAATAAAAATAAAAAACAAGGAGTAAGGGATGTTGATGCTAAACACATGAATCAGTTCAAGTCAGGCGTGCAGAGAATTCATTTGGTACTACCTTAACAACTTGCGCTATCACGGTTGGCTGATTGGCTTTCCAACTATTTTCCCCGTGGCCATACCACAACAGAATAACTGTTTCTGCCAGGGTATGGTGTGTATAAAGAATGCTTACGCAGCGGGTTTTCGGGAGGAATTTCGTTCAAGTCACCTTTCTTCTTATGCTGCTGTGCAATCTCCTCCATGTCTTGCAGAGTCAAAAAAAAAAAAAGGTATTTTAGAAACCTGTATCGTCGGGTTCTCGCCCTCGCTCAACTATCGGGCCACATTTCAGAGCTCGAATCGTTATCTTTGATGGGCTCAGAGAGTTCGATAACTACAATAAACCATTATCAGCAAGCACGGGTAGTTTTGATGTGTGATGTTCTCACTTCCACAAAAGGTCCCCATGAGCAGGTTTCCAGAAATTGTGCATCATTTTCAGCAGGTCTCTTCATATGACCTGGTTTCTTTTTAGTCATTAGAGGCTCTGTGTAGTTGTGCAATGATTCAGCATCGTAGGGGCAAACCGGGAATCTGGCTAGCGCATTTCTAGTTAAATATCTTGTCTGATTAGAGAATGACATCAAGAAGTAGAATGAACTTCTTACCACAGCGAAGAGTTGCAAAGTTGGAGTAACCATAGAATAGTGTTTCGTCCACGCCGGTTCCCTGGTTCGAGGCTAAATAAGTAACACCTGCTGTTGTGGATGTCTCGAATGTCCATAGCCCACCATCTGAAATAAAATAAGCATTGTGCTTTCGTTCAATTCCAATCGGTACAAGGGTGAGATAACCCCGATTTGAAAGAGAGAAAAAAAAGGGGGATGCCGGAGTCCCGCTGAAATCGTCTTTCAATCTTGCTTCAGCGTTATACGGAATACCTGGCCATTCAAGATTGTTGATTCTTTAGGATTTTGTGAGGGTCTAGAAGCAGTCACTGAAAGAACGACATGGAAACAGCCCACCCACGAAGTGCCTGCCCAAACATCCTAGGGAGCGGGGTTTTCGGTCAGTGACAAAGGAGCCCAGCACACGCAGATACCACTAAATCTGCGTGCCCTAACCCGCCTTTTATAGGCAGGCACCAGTTTGACAACACTTAGACCCTAGGATCGTGTTTTCAGCCTGTGGAAGCGAGATCTCCATTTCACAACTCCCATGCACCGGCTTCTCCTTCCACTCCACACACATTTCTCCTTGACTATAAACAACCCGCCATCATGCCTCCCCGCTTCGATAACCTTGACGAGGACAGCCTCAAGCTTCTGAAGCTAGTGGTATATCTGGCACCAGGGAAAATTTCCAACAAGCTCCTCGAGAAACTTCACAACAAAGAAATCTCCGACAACTACGATCTCGGTTTCTGCACCGATATTTCACGGCAAGTCATATTCTGCATTGGTTTGCCCTCTACAATCCCATGCTGACGGCTTATGATAGCTTCTTCAAGGCCCTCGTAAAACTTCGCGCAAATGATGTTATCAATATCGACCGCGAAGGCATCTCTATCGAGATTGATGCCTTGGTACAAAAACGCTTCAAGAATTCACTGTCCCTCGAGGACAAGCAAGATGCTTTCAACAACGCATCTGCGTTCCTTCTCAGAGTATTTTCAAAGAAAGAAGATACCGGTGTACCCCAATACGAATCGTGGGAGGGGTGCAGGCACCACTACAAAAATCTCAATGTGCTCAGAGACCATTACCTTGAAGAAAGGAGAGCATCTGATAATTTCAAAGCTTCATGGGAGTTCTGCGAAATGGTGATCCGATACCAGCAGTAAGTTTGCACGGACCAAGTTCAGCTGCACTGCGTGAACAAACTTTGACTGTTTTCACTCTTCTAGATATCTGTTCGTATCGACCAACTTGACTCGTGTTGAGGCCTGGTGCCGGTTCAACTTGAATGCTTTGGACACGCTGGAGGATTGTCCCCGAAAAAATCATCTAAAAGCCATCATGTTCACCGACCTAGCCAAGCTAGGTGAAATGCACGGTTGCATCGACCAGGCAATCCAGTTGAACCATAAGGTATATAACATACGGCTCCAAGAACAGCCACAGAAGAAAGACCTGCTTTGTGATGCGTCCAATAACCTAGGGTATTGTTACAATACGGCCAATCAACACGATATTGCCCTACAGTGGCTCACAAGAGCACGGAAGTGGTGGGCGCTCCACGCGGAAGAATTTAGTATCTCTGGACATTGCCCCATTTCCTTACTAAACAATGCGGCACGATGTTTGGTCTACCTTGATGATTTTGAATCAGCGAAGCAGATACTAAACACATCTATCAAATTGCTGGAAGATCAAAAGCTGAAGGATTGGGATATGGTTGCAAAGTAAGGTGACCCCTATCCGGCTGGCTCGTATCAAGTCGGCTATTTTCTAGAAACTGACTTATGTTCGTGCAGGGCTTATTTCGTGCAGGGGACGTTGGAACATCGGCTGGGCAAGCCCGAGGCGGCCAAGGAACACTTCAAAAAGGCCCAGAGGACATGGGTAATGGGCGAATCGGGATACCTGCATCCTTTCCATGCCGGGTGCTTCTACAGAATGGCCTTGTGCTGTGCTGACCAGGGGAAGTTTATGGAAGCCATGTAAGTTATCTCCCAAGAGCTGAGCTGAGGTCCATAGTAGTCACGATTTGTATCTTTGCTGACAAACGATAAAGGGATAATTTTGCAGAATCCGCGCAAATAACTGGCTATCACGCTACATCCATGCCCATGGAGCATGCTCGCAACCTGTTTGAGGTGTCAAAGGTATTGCGGCGCGACAGCAAGAACAGATATTCGCACGAGGCGGATTGCATTGAGGAGGAGGCTGGCGACCACTTGAAGGGGCGAGACGCAGACGATATTCTAGCCGACTGCGACGATTTTGTTTCGATCATTTGGCGCTAAGCGCAACTGGTTGATGCAGATGTGTCGAGGTGGGAAGTTGAGAAAGTCGAGATGGTGACGTGTTTTGCTTCTCTCTACAGATTGGTGGAAGCATCAACAGCGTGGTCACTGCCGAGGCACGGGGTCTAGCAGCGGCACACACGAACGTGAGCGCGCAGGGACGGGAACTAACATCAGTCACTCAAAGAAATGTAAGCAACCATGTACTAACTAGCCAAGTCAAAGAGATTCCCACGTGTTTATAGTATGAATAATGGCTGGCTTGGCATTCACATTCGGCAGTGCACACACTTGAACATGGTGCCTCGGGCGCATTTTAACTCGGCCGATTGTGCCCCACACTGGCGTCCAAGTCTGTACCTCGGCAAATTCTGGAATTCTGACAGGGGCAATGCGACGCATCATCCAAGGGCGTCCAAGCATCTCGCATTGCCCACGTCCAATTTCGTCTTTGTTAATCTCCAGTCAAATACACCCTGCTCCCTGCTCCCTGCTCCCTGTTGTGCACTTCTGTGCTCTGCTTTTCTGTGCTCTGCTCTGCTCTGCTCGCTTCATCCTGCTCGCATCAATCCTGCCGTTGTCCCACACTGACACCACAGCAATCCATTGCAAGCGGGTCGCCTTTGGGTTGTTCACGCGGTTTATTGTTCCTCCGAACTGGCCCGCCGTCTCCATCTTGCAAGGATACGTCGGCGCGCGTAGCTCTGGGTTGCATCCGACGTCAGTCGAAGGGCAGGGGGACGAACAACGTCCGTCGAGGGAAAAAAAATTAAGGCATCCTTAGGGAGCAGCACACGATTCAAACAATGTCGCAGACGGAAAAGCGCCCTACTCTTCTGCGGCCATCCGAGCCTGATCCGACATGGGCGCCCGTCGAGGTGGCGCTTGAGGTGACAGAGCTCAAGGTCTTGGGTCCGGTAAGTCGCCTACATCTTGGTCGCTGACTTGGAGCGAGGTGCTTGTAAGCCAGGCACTCAAGATGCCTGGCCCGCTCCTCCCATCAGACCTCACGCTGCATTACAAATGTCAATACACAAATGATTATTGCAACCACTAACAAACAGTCTCCATAGGACGTCTTCACCAACACGCGCAAGCCGTGGCACCCTCCGGGCGCCCGTGGCATCTACGGTGGCAACGTCATCGCCCAGACCCTCGCGTCAGCGCAGAAGACGGTGCCCGAGGACTTCTTCCCGCACTCGTGCCATTGCTATTTCCTGCTTGCTGGATCCGACGAGATTCCCATCCTCTATCACGTCGAGCGCGTGCGCGACGGGCGGTCGTTTGCCACTCGCACCGTGCAGGCCCGCCAGAAAGGCCGGTGCATCTTCACCACAACCATCAGCTTCGTGCGCGAGGCCAGCGGCGGCGAGAAGCAAGTCCGGCACGCCGCGCCGCTGCCGGAGGGTGTAGTTGCTCCGCCCGACAATTGGGACGGCGAGCCCGAGTGGGCGCGCAGTGGTCCTTTCCAGAGCCACCGCATCGAGGTGCTGCGCAGCCGGGACCCGACGGCCCATCCCTACGATCGTAAATGCCGCCAGTGGTTGCGCGCCCGAGGCGAGATCTCGCCTGAGGGCGGACACGCAGCTCACCTAAATGCCCTGGCCTATATGTCGGACAGCTACTTCATCGGCACCGTGTCGCGGATCCACGGCCTATGGCGCTTCTCGTTTGGCCCGGAGGAGGTGGCGTCGATGCCCAAGGCCACTCAGGAGCAGGTCGCCCAGTTGAGCGAGTTTGAGGGCATGGGCCCCTCGATCGAGGACTGGAAAGACCGGCCAAAGCTAGGCATGATGGTGAGCCTGGACCACAGCATCTATTTTCACAACGCGCGGGCTGTGCGAGCCGATGAGTGGATGTTTGCCGAGATGGAGAGCCCCTGGTCGGGCGAGGGACGCGGAGTAGTCACGCAGAGGATCTTCAACAAAGAGGGTGTTTTGCTAGCGACGTGCTATCAAGAGGTGAGCCTTTTTTGATGCTTCCAGAAAAAAGGAGACACATACTAACAGAGGTGATAGGGAGTTGTTCGTCTGAAGCAGGACGGCGACGAGAAGGGAGCAAAATTGTAATGGACAAGGCGGACAATGCAGTACCGTCATCTCTTTTGTGTTCAAATATCTGTATAAGAAATTGGGAAATGGTATCAATTAGAGCGAGGTTGGGCTAGAGGGAAATCTGGGAGTATTATATATAATAGACACGAGAAGTAAGGAACTTTCTGGGCTCAGACGCAATGGGCTCTAGAGCGCATTTATCCGGTTTGATGTCATCGTGCTCAGTGAGATCTTCCCGAACTTGTCTATCTACTAGGCGCAATAATCTTGTCGCACGTTCAATTGTGCGAGGAATCTAATGACTGCCTCGATTCCTTCGTTTTGATTCCTTTGAGTGATGGTTTCTAAAACATTGAGTGAAATAAAGAGATTTCGTGCCAACTGTAGAATGCGTGCCATAGTGACAGTACTATTTTACACACGGATGATCATTTCATCACGTCAGAAGAGTTAATTCTTTTTCCCTCTCTACCTACACAAAAGCCACTGCGCTGGCAGCGTCATCTGTCAATGTACTGGGGTGCCAAGTCGATTATCTATTGCCATGTGGTTGTTGCTCTAGGGTATGCATAAATGGCGAGAGAGGCGGGGCATGTGGGTCACTGATGGTGCTCCAAATTTTAGTCATGGGCCACACACCATGACAGCCGGCAGTTCATCAGAGAAATTTTCATCACCCACCACAACAAATAAGATTGAGCCCGGTTAGCTCAATCGGTAGAGCGTGAGACTCTTACGAGTACGCGATCTCAAGGTTGCGGGTTCGACCCCCGCATCGGGCTATTCCTATACAAAAACCTCTTTTTTTGCAGCTCATGACAACTGACGTTTTTTTTTTTTTGTTACGGTGGAAGATGATTCAGGAATGAGGAGCAGGCCTAATTTACCACTTGGGTAGCTGTGTCAGTAGGTGCAAATGATAGTGAAAATGGAAGCTCTTGATTCGTCAACCATGGAAGGGATCTATCTAGGTCTCTTATAGCTGCTGTTGTAGCTACCTGTTGGAGGCTGTTGATAACGGCCGCCAGGGCCCCTGGCCCCAAAGTGTGATTGTTCGTGACGATCGCAAATTAGCCTCGATGGTCACCAAGCTGTGTTCAGCTAGGCTTGTGGTCAACAGATAAGGAAACCCGCGGGGTGTGTTATTTAGTATGGTGTTTTGCGGCCAACTGCGGCCGCAACTATCTTCCCTTTACCCCTTTTATGATAATAGCTATCCTGTGTATCTGACCTACATTGTGACCGTCGGTTGAGGCTATCGAGACCACCTGTGAGTGTGAGATAATTTACCGCGAACCGTTAGACCTGAGTTGTATTGCACACTGTGTTTTGGGGCGCGTAGCAACGCATTCACCTGATGAAGTCCGTCCATATCGTGCCCTCGTCCCGTCCATGGTGTAATTCGATTGTACCCTTCTCCTCAAACATCTTGTCCCGTGCGGTTTCTACTATACCTCTGTCTCTGAACGCTCGCTTGTCATTGTTTGTTCCTGATGCCCTTTTGGGCCCCTGTGTTTTATTCGAATCTCAAGCCACTTTCATTCCAGTTAAACTTCTTTGGATTCTCCCTCAGACTTTCTTGCGGGGGTTTCTTCCTCTTGTGTCCATCTCCACTGGAGGATAGATCATGCTATTGTCGTGGGGTTCGGATACAATGGGTATTTCCTTGCGAGACTGGGAATATTGAGAGTTGCCCGAAGCTAGACTAAGGTAAACATGTCCATGAAGAAATGGCTTCTGCGGGTAGGCCGATTAGGAGTCACTGGGCTGTCGGTTTTGCCTCAAGTCGGACAATGTGCAAGTTGAAATTCATGAAATGACGAGGCCAAAGTCTGGGGAACATTTTGGATTGAGCCCTATGATGCATCTTTGCCATAGCAGAGTGGGCCTTTATTTGGTAGCGCCATCGGTTGGGTAGGTTCTTTGTTTCTTCCGCCTTGGCGTGCAAGCTGAAGAGGAAGCTGGTGCATGATGTCGCGAATGAAATCGGATAGCATGAGAGTGGGACCGATGAAATATTTGTCATATATTAAAGCATGCATTTAGTGGTATTTCTTTTACGGGGCAGGTTGTTTGCTGGTAGTTTGATTGCAGCTGCAAGTAAGCAGGTCTGAAGAAGCTCGTTCTATTAAAAATCTACCCCCAACAATCAACCCTGGTCCACTCACAAGTTTACAGCCACGACTGCGAATATACATACGGAGAGTCGATTGATCGTTATGTAGGTCTTGAGAATAGATTGCTGTTCTCACGAATATTTCTTCCCACATCTATGTCATGGACTTCGTCGGGTACAAAGCCCGCTTTTCCCATGTTCTTGACGAAAACTACTTGGATGTAGGTGTGAGCTGAACCATGACTCCCACAGCCAATAAATAATTGAGAAAAGTTTAATCGAAAACCATTCTGGGCTGTCCACTCAGACTTCACCGAGCGATACGATAAATGCCTTCCGACGCCCGACTGAATGAGAGCCACGAACATGGGGGCTGGCAGTTGTGAAATACCAAGAACGCTCTCCCGAAGAGTCTTGTTTTGCCACATCCGGGCCAAGGAGCGTCGAAGAGAGCACGAAGACTTTTCACCAGCATCCTTCTTGTCCTGTGAGGTAATTGCTTTGGTAGCGGCAGGGACAGACGGATGAAACAGCAGCAAATCGACAGACCCCACCCAGGGAGATACACCGCTAAACAAGGGAGAGAAAAGAAAACGAAAAAAATGGGTTTGGGATGCTCGAGTCTGATAAGAATGATGACTAGGCGGCTTCAATTTGGAGAGGCCGCTATGTTCATAAATTCTGATGGATACGGAATGATCTTTTTTTGACAAAAGCCGGGTCTTCAAACGAATGCTTAATCGTGTTAACCAGAAGGAAGCTTACCCATGTGTAGGTAACTATTGGTGAATGACGACGTTTGTTGATTACACATCCACTCTCCAGAGTGAGTTATGAACTTGCGGTCTGCTGCTGGCAGCGAGAGTGGGTATCAATTCCAGTCTCCATTAGCGGCTCATCAAATCGATACAGGCTGATTTATTCTGTACTTTCCATCATCGGATTGTCCCGTACGACCGACTCTAACGAGATCTGAGGGGAAAAGTATTGAATCCACTTCTTGTACACCACCCAATCCGTAAATGGATGTTCTTCCTTTCATCCCTCGTAGGTTTGACTCAACAGCATCCTTCCTCATCAAAATGCGCATTTGATCCCCTAGAACAACACTAGACTGCCCATGAAACGCTTTTCCACAAGGTGCGTCGGAACGCCCGTGTATTACTCGCGTGCGGATGATCCAGGAGCCTGTTTATCTTTGTTTCGGTGTTCGTGTGTTGGCAATATTTGTGGCTGGGCAGGTGACTCTGTTGAATGAACCAATATTCCATGGGTTCAGAGCATGAAAGTCGGTCTCGATTTGGGGGTTGCAATTTTCTAACCGGCAACCAAGAGCATTTTCCTGCTCTCTAGCCATGGGTAGGAGAATCCGCGAATATGGGGAGTATATGAATTCGTAGGGCTTTTATGCGTCTGTAAAAAATTGAACGATTCTTGGGAGTTGACTCGCGGAACGATCATGTTTCTTGATGCAAATTCGAAATGGGGGTTTTGCCTAATTGTGTAGGTTTTATGGTAAACACTAATCAATGGGATAGTCTGCGGGGTGAAAAGGAAAGTTAGCGTCGATGAATATATACTGGAGTAGACTTGAATATGGATGGTTGGGAAATACCTAAGAATCTCTAGGTAAAAATGGTTCGTATCTGCCCAAGTTAGGTGATGCCAATGATCGCAGGATATTCCCAATACACAATTGACAAGGTTAGTATATTTTCAAACATTTCATGAGACGAAGGGATTGAGCTTTCTAACCTTTTCAATTCCACTGCAATACTTTCCGAGTGCCCGAATCAAATAATAGAGGACCTAGGATAGTGATATTTGAGGTGTGTTTGAAACGCAAATCATAGCGGTGGATTTGGCTATCTCTATTCGCACTCGGGTACACATGCAAACTGGACAAGGGTATACTTATTTGGGATATTGGGTTCGTTTTCTGTAGCAAGCTACGCTGGTTTCCAATTCCCTATTCGCACAAATCGGCGTTCGATATCGGGTGGACGTTTGGTGCAAGAGATTCATGTCGTTCGAGGAGTACAACCTGAAAATGCGCATATCACCTGGTGGAGACGGCCTTGACGTTTGGTTGAGGACACAGGCAAGAATGGATTTCACTAGAATTGCAGCAGACGGCGCACAGCAATCGGACAGGTCGGACCACACGGAAATTTGCAGTGGGATTGAAAATGGCCAGCAGGATTAAAAAGCAATTCCGAGTCAATACCAGGCTGGCTGCATGCAATGCCATGGTCACAGAGATTGCCCAGGACCTCGGACCCTCCGTTTTTCCGGCGGCCAGTCAAAAGGCCTGCCTCGAGGCTCTGCAGCCTTTCCTTCTTTACCCCTCGCCTCAGCAACCCCTGCGCGAAGGTCATTGTTGAGAGAAAATGGAATCGACAAGTATTTTGCCGAAAACAACACTTCGTTTGCAGATTTGCTGCGGTGCTTGCGGTACAAGATTTAGAGATGGTGATAGCACCACAACAGGTATGCCATCGGCTCACGAAACTGGGCGTGCTTGCGTGATATGCTAATCCTGGCAGTATTGAAGATTTCTAGCGGTGTTGTGACCAAGGCCGAGGGGCCAAGATTTGGTTACTCGGGCAGCTTTCCAACAAGCAGCACATCTTTTACTCCGTTCAATTCAGACAACGGAGAGGACGATAGTGCAACCTTTCACAATGATTGTCTCAATCTATTCACCCAGTCATATACTGGGGACGAAGAGCCTCTTTACCTCGCATGGTTCCTTGCCAAATCGATGAACCCTGTTGATCGCGATGCCATCCACTTGTTCCCACCAAACTTGGAGGCTATCAACCCACTGGCTCTTGCCCATGTCACTAACAAGCTAAACTTCCCACGAGGATTCAACAACCTACCAGTTGAGATAGCCCGGATGATTTGGAGTCATAGCCAGTCGGCAGCGGTGTGGAGATATAGCCGCGTTCTTACCCTTCTTAGTTTCAATTCTGAGTCTAACGTGACTAACCAATTTGACGGCCCACTCCTGGCCATTCATTCGTGGATTCGCGGACAGGAACCTGTTCTGAAAAGTGGCAAAGACGTCCCTGGTGCAGTCACCAGGCTGACATTCGACTTCAACGGGTTGTTGCGCATTGAGCAACTGGAGAATGGCTTCGGGGAATCCTCTCAGGATGGTTCTCAGGAAGGCTCGCGATTGTACATGGTCGAGAATCCGATAGATCTTTGGCAAGTGGGAATACAGTTCAAGGTTTGATACTCATGCGTATCCCGCAGCTTCATCAGTTACCTGACTTGAGCAGTACAACCGTGCACGCCTTCGGATGCCCGCCGGCACAGTGCTCAAGATTTGGGAAACACCAATTCCACCCAGCATTGAAGAGTGGACTTTGCAACCACTTCTAGGCCGCGGGATCGTACATATGAAGGGAATCCAGACACACAGGTGCACAGGCCTGACCTTTTTCATCTACCCAGGGGGACTGATCGAGGCTGTTCATGCACACACCCCAGCAGCACCATCAGCCCAGAAGACATTCAAGGAACTTTCACCTTGCCCTCAAGCTATAAGGCACCCTGGCATAAGAATGTGGGTATACGTGCCTTTGACTAATAACAACCCGATTGTGGGCTTTGGAGTTAGAGTTTCGGATGAGGACCTTTCATGCCCCGTTCTCCCGCAACGGCCTGCTTTCTTGGTAAGTTTGGCTGACCAGTACTCAATTGTGACAGTATCTGATGAATTTAGCTTCGTATGAAGCTTTCTGGCGACGTGGTCATAGGATCGTATAACAAGAACACTCGGGACTTTGTGACGGGCACTGAGGACTGGCCCACTATTTACCATGATGGAATTAATTCCAAGGATGATACCATTTGGAACTTTGGCGCTTACCCCAAGCTTGATGGCCAAATAAAGATTGAGACTCCCATTCCCTCCACTCTACCAAGCTTTTGGCCCAACAAAAGCTGCATGTCTTCGGTGCGACTGGACGGTGTTGTCCAAACTCGCGTTTACTATAACCGCGCCACTGGAGGCTGCTGGGGGATCCTGTTTTATTATGGGAATGGAACACAGGCGAGTGTTGGTCAATGCCGAATCCTAGTGGATCCCTTCGAAGAATGTCTTCTGCCGTCAAACATGTGCTTCTCTACAGACCGGCGGTTTTACCGTTTGGTTGATAAGCAAGTTGGTTTGGTTCGTGTCAAGTTTCTGACGCAAGACGAATTTATCAGGGTAGGCAAGGGTGGTTGGCAAAACTGCTACTCGATGAGCGGTACACTTCATTTCTTTTTTCAAAATGAACAAATTGGCATCGTTGTTGACTATTGATGGATGCAATGGGGAGTTGGTACGCAGCTGGAGGGATTCTTCTTGTGCGCACCAATATTTTTAATTAGGAAGGGGAAGCAAACCATATACTGGGACGCACGACTCCACATGATTCCGTAGCCGTGCATTATAATCCCGCATTTCATTATATTTTTCTTCCATTTGCGAGGGTTTTGGATGGACCAGAGAAAGGACAATGGAAGAGTGAGCTGTCAATTAAAGTGAATTCGCTCAAAGTACGAACACTCGAATCAACCATCACTTGATGTCGAAATTAACAACCCACGTCACATGTTGAAACCCTGATTTTTACCCTGACTGAAGCCTGACAAAAGTCTTGTCATTCCCACACATGAATAAGCTATAACCACTAAGTCGACGAGCATGAGAAGGGCCTATTCATGGACCCCTGATGGAATTTGTGAATCTGAGAGTGGATGTTAGCGCGCTGCCAATCATAGAGAATTGGGCACAGATACCAGTTCCGCGACGCTCGCGTATGTTCCGCCTACCAGAATGACTATGCCAACTAGAAACACAAAGGCGTTGGACAGGGCTGCTTTGATGTTGTGTTTCTCATACCACTCCCCTTCCCTCAAGAGCAAGTACCACATGACGGGTGGCCAGTAGAATGAAAAGCCGGATACGAACAGCGACGCGTTGATGGATAGTAGCTCTGAGAAGAAGGGAATGGCTTCTGCAACCAGCCAGGAAGCGATTGTTACGGCGGTAACAAAACTGAGCCACGTTGTCCAGCCCTTTTTGGTGTTGACAAACCGCACGACCGAGTTCTCATATATCTTGCCGTGCATGTAGCGGCACACGACGGTTGTGTTGATGGATCCTGATATGAAAATGACTGGGAGGGCGATGCCGAAAACGATTCGAGAGACAACGGGCCCGGCTGACAGTAGAGCTGGAGACTGAACTTCCTGGCCCACAAAGGCGTAGATGATGGCGCCCGTCAGGGTGTAGACGATGATTTCGAAGATGCCCAGCGCCCAGACGGCCTTGGTGTAGTCTTCTGGGGTGTGCATTTCGTCCATGAAAGACGGTTGGGCAGCGGCGAATGCGTATGCGAAAACAATGGTGTTGACCGAGATGAAAGCCTCGGAAAAGCTGAGGTTGTCCTTGGGCCAGGCGGACCACGTGGAGGCGGCCAATCCGCCGGGCTGGTCTGCGCTGCGGATGCCAGCGGCGACCATGGTCACGCCAATAGCCAAGACGATGGATGCAAAGTCGACATAGCCGAGAATAGCAATTTCGGTAAAGGAAGGGGGAACAGCAAGCAACCCCAAAATCACCATGGACACGACTCCAAAAATAAGAGCGCAGACGTTGCTTTCCGTGATGGTCCTTAGAGCGATGCTGCCGGTCAAGCAATGAGAGCCGACGACCAGAATCAGCTGCGAGACAAATATTACGCCAAAGAACTGGTAGCCGAAATTTCCCATCATCAGCCTGCCAATGTCGGCGTAGTGGGCCGTCTCGGGGTACTTGAGCTTGACCTGGCCGAGGACGTAGCTGGCGTAGAGGGCAACGAGACCGATGCCGACGCAAACGATGACGCCCGCCACCATGCCCAGAGTTGCAAAGGCCTTGGGCAGGCCGAGGCTTCCCAAGGCAACGGCCTCAACGATGAGGACAATGGTGAGGCGCTTCCAGCCGAGACGGTGGAAGTGTGCGGCTCCCTGCAGCGTCTTTTGCGTCTCGATGTCGGAGCCGCCCTTTGCGCGGTCGACGTCGTCCATGACACCGGCCGAGGGTTCAAGGTAAATGCCATCGTCGTGGCTGCTGGTGCCGGGCTTCTCAGAAATGGTCTGGGAGTATGATGCCCCGGCTTCTGGATTCATGGTCAAATGCGGTAGACTGAGGGCTCAGGGGTGCTGGGGAGGAGGGCAGAGATGCGGGATCCCGGAATGCAAGGTATTATACCACAGGAGAAGAAGCCATGACATCTGGCTTTGCCCCAGACGCGCGGGGGCCGCCTCCACAGAATCCGGGACGTCGAGTACGCATCCGATGTTTTGGGTCAACAAAGCATGAGCTTGAGTTGCAGAAGCTTGCGGGGGGTAAAACTCAGAACGCATGTGGCCCTGGGCTATGGCCTTGTTCAGAAATGATAAATGATGGGTCGCGGGGAAAGAGGAGGCATGGCATTCGTCAGCTCGTTCGTGAAAATAATATTGGACGAGCGTAGGTCAATCTGTCGTGTTGAAAAAAGAGAGTCGATTGTTTGATTGCTGGAAGCGCAGGGAATTATTTTGTGCGAGAGAGCCTTGTCTTGACGTGCACCATCACCAACACCGACTGTTGAGCTTCTGTCCGGATTGGAGCCGACCCCGCCCATTGTTGTTCTGCATGCAAGCACGCCAACCGAACCATCCATCTCGAAAGGCAATTTGGAGCGCCATAATTGGTGTTGGACAGATTGTCTCCATCCCAAGTCTTCAATGTGACCTCGAGTCTCGCTGTGGAATGACCAAGGACACTCGCATCTACCTACCCATTGTTCATTGATGTCTCAACCCCAAAGGAGGAGTCTGAAACTGTCCGAGCCGCTTTTGTTTTGCAATCCCCCACGCATTTCGCAACATCAATAACCTCACGACTGCACCATAGATCTGCGGCTACCCATTTATCCTCTGGTTTGAATCGTTTGAATTGTTTCTACCATTGATGGCCGTACGCAGCACACGTAGCTATGTTGGAAGCAGTCCAGGAATATCCCCTAGCATGAGTCCACAACCGCCTGTCTGACTGCCCCACGTGCGCCATGGCATGCCGCGTTGAGCAGATGTGTGTCATGATGAAAACCAGGCGCACACCCTCACGTCTTCACATGACGGCCCAGCAGGTTCTTCCTTGACGCAATTCCTATTTTGCATATTATGACCCCCGGATTTCTTTCAGCACATCAACTGCGTGCGAGACCAACTGGACATCAGTGCTACCGAACGGTAAACCACCTCGTCTTTGTCTGGGATTTCATTGTCTAATGCCCGTCCATTTCGGCTAGGCTCTTGGGGAAAATCAAGCCGCGTACTAGCATATTTGCAATCGTGGTCCCTCCAGCTACGAAAATCAACGCTTCCATGCGTTGTTATTGAAGTCGGCCGCGGTCACTGGGCAAGTGCTGGTCACGTACAGCCAACCACTGCCGCCTTTGCCCCCACCAGTGACATCACGCCAAGAACCTCGGGACATCAACAAAGAATGTGGCTATCTAAACTTGTCGATGCTCTGAAAGGACAAATGAACGGGATTAATCTGCGCCCTTGTACTTTCCAAACCATGGGCTTCGAAAACGGGCTGAAAGAGTCGTCGAGTTTTCGGATCTGACATGATTCTGATCGATACTGGAGCTGAGCCTGTTGAGATCACAACCCAGCTGGCTTGGGAATGAGCGTCTTGCAAGGAACGGTGCTGGTATGCGCAGCAAGTGACAGCTTCTGCGATTGGATTTAAAGTATACTTTCCCTTGCAGCTTCGAAAAGACCCTCATCATACTGACGAGACTCGCGAATGACTACAGTTGTTCCTACCAGACACTCCCAGGGCAAAGTCGACCACGGCTCGCATATCTAAGATGCCGTTTCCATCGGTCCCTCGACAGGAAATCCTATCCAAGATGGTGTCCGAACCTGCGGACTTACAATCCATGCACGAATATATTGCCGCATCCGACTATTTCTCACCACAACCCGAGCGACCGAAGACGCGATCGCGCGGTATAATATGGTGCACAAGGGACATGTTTTGATGGATATTTTCACGATAGTCGACGAAAACAGCTGATGTGATATTGTGGGTAGATTGTGTCATGCTTGGCAGATATACCCACACAAATGATACCCGCTATTACGCGGGCCATTAACGGTTCTCGTCGTCTGGAGCAAACTCGATCTCTGGACGAACCTATGAAATGTGTATACTGGTTAGTTTTCGTTCAGAGCTCGACTGCTCTTCGAGGGAAGCTGGTGCCTTCCACGTTCATATTGATATCCTTCCCAAGCTTCATAGCAGGATCTCGATCAACTTTGTTGTCCAAGATTCCGGAAGAACCTGGGCTAGAAATTAATCCTAAAACACTAGGTCCTAGTTTAATTTCCTCTGCTGAGGCACGGCCTATAGTGACCTTCCAGAAGGGGAGAACCGCCGAGCGACATTGGGCAAGCGGCTCAATGAAAGGACCTTGGTAGCCACTCCGGGGAAACTTCCCGCAGCACTAGACGGTTTGACGCAATATCCTTTACAATTTGATCATGAATATTTGGTATAATCCTTGGTTTATTTCGTTCTAGAGCCTTTGGGTCCTCAAATAAATGCAATGGCTCAGCCGCCAGACCAGAAGATCGCGCTTTTCGCATCGGTTCAACAAAAGGGAAAGCAACATAGTTCCGACAAAGCACACCAAAATGCGCGCCCAAGAATTTTTGGCAACGAGCTTGCTCTGCGTAGCAAAGTCTTTGGCATCAGGCTACGCGGACAACCAGAACGCGGCTCTAAAGGATAACGACCTCGTTGCTGCTCTTTTCCCGGACCCAGATGTTGAACTTCTCTCCCCGGCTTTCGTAAACCCAGAAACAGTCCCTGCTGGGTTTGCAAACAACTCCGCCCCACCTACGAGCAATGCAGACTTGGGTGAGTAATAGGATCCAAAGCTTGTAACTGCGTCCGGGCTAATTCATCATATAGTGACCTACTTGCGTGGGCTGGGGTCAAGTAACTCCTGGATCACCTATCACGAGCCGGATTTCACTTCAGAGGAAGGACACCCAATACCATACGTCTATCTATCCAAGGACCGAGACAACTTTGGAACCAACTCCTCAGGCTCGAATAGAGACCGGAAATTGCGACTCTGGCTGCAGGGAGGCGTTCATGGTGACGAGCCTGCTGGATCCCAGGCCCTGCTTGCCCTGCTAGGCAAATTGAACGCGAATAGTAGCTGGGCGTCCACCGTGCTCGATAAAGTCGACATTTTGGTTTTACCAATGTACAACCCCGACGGTGTGGATTATTTCCAGAGACCACTCGCCTCCAA
This sequence comes from Calonectria pseudoreteaudii, assembly GCA_001879505.1. Taxonomy (NCBI): domain Eukaryota; kingdom Fungi; phylum Ascomycota; class Sordariomycetes; order Hypocreales; family Nectriaceae; genus Calonectria; species Calonectria pseudoreteaudii. The sequence continues at coordinate 2,481,125 of KV875229.1, forward strand.
TTTCGATGGCAATCGAGACCACGCGATTCTCCAAAGAAAACAAACACGCGATATCAAGAAGCTCCTGGTGGAATACGACCCCCACGTTGCCTTGGATGCGCACGAATACACTGCGGGAGCACGTGTGGCCGGGCAGTACATTAAGGCTCAGGATGTTCAGTTCTCGGCCGTGAAGAACCCCAACATCCGATCGGAAATTCGAAGCCTTGGTGAACACTTGTTTACTAATAGCGTGTTTTCCGCGGTCAGAAAGGCAGGATTTCGAACAGGGCCATACTTTACAGCCAGCGGCAGTAACCCAATCACACTCCAAGAGCCAGGCTCTATCAGTCAAGCTGGGCACAACTCGTGGGGTCTCGGACAGCGCCTCACCTTCCTCTTTGAAACGCGAGGCATTCGTCTCGGAAGCCAACACTTCAAGCGCCGAGTCGCTGCAGGCCTTCTTGCCGCTGAAACACTCGTCCAGGTTGCCGTCGACAACAAAGATCTGGTCTACAACACCGTGGAGGATGCCCGGGAAAGGTTCATCGTGGCTAATGACAAGATTATCGTGGTCGATCAATCTCGTGCTGTAGATGCAACTTTCCAGTTCATCTCTGCGACCAACGGCACGCTCATTGATGTGCCTGTCAAGTTTAACAACAACACCCCACCAAGCACAATCATCAGTCGCAGCCGTCCTGAGGCATACATCTTCTCACCAGCCTGGGCAGATGTGGCTGAGCGCCTTCGCGTTTTGGGAGTGCAAGTTGATGTTTTGGAAACTGATTTTTTCGATACCGTCGAGACTCTTGTTATCTCAAATCTGACTCTTGCCTCCAGTCGGCACGAAGGAATTGTTCACACGACTGTTAGGACAGAAAGTAGCACGAGAAAGGTTCGCATACCAAAGGGCGGGTTTCGAGTTAGCACGCGGCAACAGAACGGAGCGTTTGCTTTTGTTGCCCTTGAACCGGAAAACATTGCGTCGTTCGTCACGTACAACCTGATACTGGTAGACAGTGGCGATGAGTATCCGATTTTCAGAGTATTGTAGATAGAGCTTCTCGAATCGATCCATTATGGGTGTGATATCAACCATTTTACTTCCAGTCAATGTCATTCATAGTAATTTAGTTCGATTGAGTAAAGATCATGGAGAGTTGTATGACTTGAAACATGGAGGTAGGCCCTAACCTCTGCACCAAAAGGTCTACTTGTGCCTCGGTTCAGAGTAATACAGGATATTTGGGTCTATATAGCACAGATCTGTATCAAGTTACCAACAATTCCGAGTAACTGCCCCTTTATTTTTCAGATATAACTAAATCGACTGCTCAACTTCCTTGGTCGTCTTCCAGTCATCCAAATCCTAACAGCATGAACCAGGCTATCGATTGATGTGCTAGGAATCTCAAAATCTTGTCTCACGACCGGCTATGACAAAGGCGAAGTGAATATTCTGCTGATGTGTATTGCAATGTTGACTCATATCCGGTTTGGAATCTGAAGGCGCCCGGCGCGACCTCGTGTTCCTAACAATAGCGACAAGCAATAATATCTTTTGCACTCGGCCCTCAGCTACCTGGCCGCAATACTCTTTATACAACATGACTCTTCCCCAGGGGAGATACACGTAAGAAAATTTCACAACATGCCCAAAGTTTGCAAAGTTTTCGTCGTCTCCGTTGAGCAAAATCAGCCTTGGTCATCTTGCAAATTCTAAGCGAATCTGGGCCCCAAAAATAGGAGAGGAGGGTAGCTTTGACACGCGTACTGAATCTTTCGGGTGATTGAAGGCGGTATTGAGGGAACATAAGCAGTAATAGTTTTGCTACGGCCTCAGATTGTCGCTTATACCTCGGCTTTCGTTACGGTCCTTTCTTGTCGCAAGCCAGTGCTAGATCAAGGCGAATGTCAACTGAGCTTTCGTTTGCAGACGCAAACGAACCCCATGCTTGTCTGAACAAGTACTATCACAAGTGAGGCGCTTGACTCTTGCAAAATATGGCATTACTTATGACCAGTGGCCTGGTTTTCGTCTCGGTGGCGGGCGGTGGGTCGGTCATTTGGGCGCTGCAAAGTGATGTGCGTGACAGATCAGACTTGTGATTGATGCATCATTGTGCGCGGAACTAATGAATGATTAGAACAAGAAAGCCGCAGGGGTAATTGGAGTCATACCAGATGGTAACACGCTATGTATTTGTTTGCAAGGGCGCTGTCCAGGCAAGCGAATGTTCCCCTTAGCGAAATGCCACGCACGTCTATTGAGATGCTGGACTTGAAAAAAAATATAAAATTGAGTAGCCCCTGGGTGCGATTTGGTCTGAGGCTCAGCGGCGAGAGCTTACCTGGCTGATAGCGGTCGTCAATTTCAAACCCAGACTCTAGGAGCTGTCCCCCGTATCTTGGCATGTTGCACGCTGGGATATTTCAGGAACTGGTGGATCGGTGGATTCTCCTCTATCTTTTGTAAATAGGACTGCTAAATAAGAGAAAACGCCATCAGGCCCTTAGCTTCCAATCGTGTGGTGTGCCAATACTGTGAGAGACAATCGCGGCAGTATCTAAAGAGGATGGGTCTGATTGAACGTTGCATCTCGGGATTCAGATTTGGCTCCAGTAAGACTTAGAATAGTCCAGTGTGAGACACAAGCTGAGGCGAATGCAGCGAAGCTTCTTTCTGACGTTGCGAAGGAGCTTGCCATCTGAGTGGTTTTGCAAAGAGATAACGGACCGCTACCCAAATGTTCTATGCTTATCGGCCCGATCGACCTTTGGCAAGAATAGATATTCTATCGTTTCGATCAAATTTCAGCCATCGGTCGCGGCGGCTAGACTTGTCTAGAGCATATCCTGCTGGAATACTCGTCTCATGGGAATGATTTCCAGCTGTCGTGCCGGGAGCGCGTATTTAGCAAGAAGTACGATGCCATATCTAGGCCAAATACGGCTATCGGGGGTAACGTGGGTATGGCCCGCCGTGCGTTGGAAGTCAAAATCGCGGATGCTGGTAAGCGTAACAATAAGTCAGCTCCATCGGACAAGATTTCCTAGAGACGATGGGTCTTGTGCCTCTTCGCCAACAGCCCAGTGATTGTCTCTTCGCCAAAGAAGAGTAATCAGAAGGATTGTTGACATCAAGAACTGCTCGAAACGAGAGATGGTCCAGAAGTCCATTCTCAAAACTTATCAGGCAATCCCGCACCAGCGGTGTCCCTCGTCGCCCTGGCTCAAACGGAAGGTCATGCCGTGTATTTTTCTCGTTTTCGCGCGTGTGACTGGATAGCGGGGGCGGATCGCGTCTTAAAATACGAGGAGGATTGAAATCGGTTGTCGCGTAGGGAGGAGTGTCGAGCGTGTTGGTTGTTGGTAGAAAAACAAAGAGGCTTAGAATTGCTTCCCCAACCAGCCAGATACCGTAGTGTGGATTACCTAAGCAAGCATAGCATTGATTTCAAGGCTTTGGCATCAATGGAGCCCCCTGATGAATGAGTAGAAGCTGATTGACCTTGAAAATGACAAGCTCTGGGCTAATTCAATGTCTCATGGTTGGATCCTGAGCGTGCGCAGGTTTTGCTGTCTCATTCTAGTTTTGCCCTATTCACAATAAGTTTGGAGGATCCCTGTATGTTGATAACATCACATCAGTCCCCACCATGATGCTCGATTTTTCGTCTAAATTTTCCAGGCAACGTATCTCACAGCTAGCATATAATCGCATTTAAGTTCAGCAAAAGAGTGTAATGAAATGGAATCAATCTATTGGCAAGAGTCCATGTATTAACGATCCCGCGTTTGCAGGGGGAACAAAGGGAAAATAACCATCTTGATAAATCTACCTGGGAAAATACAATGCCTTATTCCAAGAAAAATTGGCCATCAGTTGGTTGAGAAATTTCTTTCATGGCCCATTCTACAAGATAGCCCCTAAAGCCGTCATTTAACCCTTAGGGGGTTTTGGCAGTTGCCCGGACCGTATCAATAATCTTGAGAGTCTTGATGTCAGGACACTTCTCGGTCAACGACCCTCCCACTTTGAAATCCATTTCGACTGCGTCAAATATTAAATCAAAGGTTGTAGCAAAGGCCAAAACTACCTCGCGTGAGAGAGGCATGTGTGGTAATGCTTTGCTTAAAACAGGGAGCTCCGTGATGATACCTTTCCTCATCTCCTCGACACTATCGTGGACAATGTTGAATTGAGTACCTGTTAGATAATATTAGTATTTCATATTCACGAATCACTTGAGGCGTGTCGGGTTACAAAGCCAAACCAACCTTTGGCTTCCTCCGCGGCAAGGACAACCTCATTCCAAGTCGCTTTATCACCGACGATGTAGTACTCTCGTTCCTCGACCTCAAAGCCTAAACTGAGAACAACATATTTCGCCATGTCAAAAGTGTGAGTGAAGGCGACAGGAGTATCTCCCTTGCCAGGAATTGCCGCTGTATCTTGTACGATGTCAAGAACAGCCACCATGGGATCCATGTAGACTTTGTGCGTGGGGCCGGCGAAAAAGTCTATCAAGTAGCCAACGTAAGATGTTGTGTATTCGAGCTCCGTCTTTTCCAACCCAACAAGAGTTTGAAGCTTGATGGGAGTGGAGGGCAATAGCTTGATAAGCCTAGAGTAGTTAGTATTTTCATGTCAGATTCTGGCAACGTTTTGCTCCACTGGCACACACTTCGAGGATAGGGGGAAGCCCCAATCGCTCGCAACAAATATGCGAGTGGTTTTCGATTCGTGAGCCGCACGAACAAGGTTGACCTCGGGAGGAGTGCCCTCGTCAGGCATACTACTGAGTGCCGAAATGATAGTCTCGATATCACCCGTTCCACCTAGTACAGTGACAATACCCATCTTGACGGCTGCTTTACTTGGGCAAAGAGAAAGAAATTGAGTTTTGGATTGATCTGTGGAATGGGAACCTGATAAACCTTGCACAAGGTGTTGGGTATTCGAAGCGGAGCGGAGGGACACTGAGCAAGCGAGCGAAAGAGTCAGTAACTGGACTTGGAAACAACTTTCACAAGGGATAAGCTTTATACTGATCGATAGACAAAGAGTAAATAATCTTATGGTACTGGTACCGAATCGTTGCATGACTTTGCCCCCGAGGGCGTCGTCTGAGGAATTGATTTTGGGGATGGATATAGTAGCGTAAGCCCGGCTGCGACAAAATCTTGTTGCTGAATTATGTGAACGAACTACACTTTGACAGTAGATGTGCTCATACTTAGAGAAGATGCGGTGCCACGCCAATCATATCTACTGCCTGGGTGTGTTTCATCTTGGTGCGAGTAGTGGTGCATGATGCGCCGGATGGTCGCGCAACTGCCAAATGCCGGACCCGACCTCGAAATTACTTCGCCTATGGCACAGTTTTGATATATTTGCTAGTTCGATTATGTTATATATCGCGCAATGGGCGGGACCGATGTTCGCGTGCGAAGGGCCATTCGCTCGGGTATCAAGTGTTGAGTCGCAGTATGCCGCATTTAGGAACTAGCCGAAGACAAATCGGGGCCGAGTGCGTACAGCTCAAGAAAGCTGTTAGAAAATTTCTTGTGTCGAGAAAGAGATTTAGGTACTGGGAGGTGGGTCGATCATTCGGTCGCATTCTCGTCCCATATTGGCAGTCGCGTTGCGCTGTGCCTGTGTCGGAAATTGCAGTCATCAAGTTTCTAACAATTTGTCTTGCAAATTAAGCACACCGAATTGCTATGTTTCATAAACATAACCGCTGAAGAGTACTGCGTGTTGAGGACCGACTCAATTGGCATGCCTGTCGTGCGTGCCCTTGGGGCGAGGCTGGCGAGGCTGGCAAGGCTGCAGAAAGAGGAAAGAGTGCGAGAAGCACTTTGCAAAGCGGGGTACGGAGAAAGATTTCGGGAAATCAACCTCGGAAAACGGGCCGTCCGTCGTGCCATGGCTATTTCTTTCGGATCTGGTGATTTCATGTGCGTCTACAAGTCCCAGTTGGCGCTTGAATTGTTCCTGTATAATTGACGCGTAGGAGGAGCACCAAGAGAAAGGGAGCTGTTTTTCTAGAGACTGTTGGCACTGTATAGGCCGATGGCCATTGCGTATTTAATTCCTAGCAGATAATTCCACACTAACAACAGCTCACAACCAACACTGCCGTACCATCATCACCACATACCAATCATCATCACACCTTGGCCAAGTTTGCAATTCATCATGGTCATCGTATATCACGGGAACCACAAGAATGAAAAACGCTTTCCTAATGTTAGGAGAACTTTAGCAAGCCTCCTACATCTTTCCGACGAGGTGAGGGTCTCGCATCATCAGCAACCAAATGCTAACCAGTCGTTCCTTCAACAGGACCAAGCCCAGACTAAGATCACGGCAATCAGTCGTCCGCGGCATGATAAATCAACAACAGATAGCATGCAATACACCATCACCCTGCCGCGGCCCGTATCTTCCGACGTGATCGAGATTTTGCCTGCTCAGCCGGGCTGCAAGCCCATACCGCCCGGCACCACCGAGTTTATACTGCGATTCATCGACCAGCGAGGCACAAAACCGAACTTCAGGACGGTAGTTGAGCACGAAGTCGCTATGCTCACCCTTCTTTCAGATGCGCTTTCGCATTTTCAGCCAGCCTTGATTCCTCGTGTCTTCGCATGGCGCAGCGCGACGGACGGTCCAGGCTGGTTCCTTCGGGAATATATGCACGGGGAGGGATTGGAAAATTGCCTTCGTGATAGAGACTTCTCTAGAGAAAATACAGGCAAGGTTAGGGAGCAACTCGCTTTGGTTGTAAAGGGCTTACAGGAATATCAACTTCCTGCGGGCATCACTGGCTTGGGTGCTGTTACATTTGATGACTTCGGTCAAATTACAAGTGCGCCCCGCGCCTATGACGGCCTTGGGCCTTGGGCCGACTTTGAAAGCCTCGTGGTGGATCGGTTCACCGAGTTCTTGCGAAAATCGTTCTCAGACGTTGATTTTGAGGGTTGGCGGGAGCGCGGCGTCAGAACCCGAATCCGAAATTTCTTCAATGAAGGGCTAACAGCTCGGCTTGCCTCACTCACCTCGAAGCAGGACAAGTCAATCGTGCACGGAAACTTGAGTGAGTGTATCCAAATCCAAAACATAGCCGGCGCTCCTTGGCCATTTTCGGCTGACTCTAGATAAAGGTGATTACCATTTTCTTTGCGACCCTACCACAAGCCGCTTCACTGGGATGATCGGCAACGGTACTGCACACATCTCGCATCCTCTTGTGGAGTTTTTCCAGTCGTTTGCCTCCTTTTCCTATCTTGCACCAGAAATGATGAGTGAGGAGGACAAGTACACAACCAACAGAAAAGTTTACAGATATTACTCACCAATCAAGGGCTACGGGGGTGTTCCTGAAAGCGAGCGGGCCATCGAAACATGGGAAAGAGAGCTAGCAAACCTGCAGGTGAAGCAACCGCGCACGATTGAAGGATCTGACAAGGTTGCAGAGATATACACAATCTTGATGGACTTGAGTATGCGCGAAGATGAAGGTTCGAGAAGGTGGCTGATCAAGCGCAGTGAAAGAGACGTCACCAAGAAGCTGGAACATCTTGGATTTACTTGAAAATTACATGATCTCCTGATAGACTCCACTCTTTCCAATGCCTAAATAGCTAAGAGTTGCTTTTTTCAGAAAAAACTAAATACAATCATTTTTATTGCCGTGGAAACAGTTCCAATAGCGCAATATGGCAAAAAAGAATTATCTGCCACATGTCCGGCTTCGAAAGAGCAATGACCCAACGGCCCTTGTCGTCATCACATTATCATCATCATCATTCATGTTCCTGTTGGGTTGCCTAGACAGACCGTGCTCCAGGTTTTTACCGTATTAAATAAGCTCGAATACATCGGGCATCACATTGTCAAACATCCTCGTTCCGCCGACTTGTCCTTGTTCCCTGACTCGAGAAGTGAAGACACCTACTCGGCGGTAACCTGGCCCATCAAGGGTAGGGTGGATGATGATTCCCCAGGCCGCACGGTTGTGCTGCGGCTCCTCAGGGCAGCAACGTTCACAGTGGTTACAGATACGACACCACTTGTGGGAGGCGCAAAGTCCAGGACCAGTGTTGTAGCAAGTGCCTGTCCTAATTAGTTATTTATCCAGATGCTCAAGGTACACACGATAGTAGTTGACTCACAGAAATCGGGATGGCTTTCCCGGGGATCATATGCCATTGTCTGTCCCTGCACCGCTGCGTCGTCGTCTGCATCTGGTTGAATGGTTAGCTCTAGATTACGCCCCCGATTGAACAAGGCCTTAGCATACCCTCTTGTTCAAAGCTAAAAGCGTTGAAATCGTCGGCATAAGGGTCTGGCTCGCAGCTGCTACCCAAGAACAGCAACTGCAGGCCGTTCCTGTCCTCGGCCCCATCGCAGGCGGACCAATCTAGCTGGCAGGTAGCGTTGTATTGGCCGTCAACGCATGTGGTCCATATCTGCGTGGATAAACTTTCCCACGGGGTCAGGTAAAGTTCCGGTACAGGTCGAGCCTTAGCGTAGACAATTACTCTTCCCCCTTGGATCTGCCCAAACACGTCCGGACCGGTGGGGCGCGTCTTGTCCCGAGAGAAGACGGCTTCACTACGGAAATGTTGCTCGATTTTTGGGCTGTGGAGAGGGTTGGTGCCATCATCCACGGCACCTATCCTCGAAAGGAAGCTCCATGACGGTGATGTAAAGCGGTCTGGCTCGGTTAGGTGTTTGAATAAATTCTCGTGCTGCAGTTCCATCGAAGGCATCAGTGATCCCCACAAGAGTCCGAAAAGGAGATCCTTTTGCCATGTTTGGTCTAGATACGGACCCGGATCTCGTTTCGAAAACTCGCTAGCCAAGTCGGTGATGGCTGTTAGTCTGTCTTCGTTGAACCTGAGCGATGTTGACGTAAAAGATTTGAGGCGGTGGCTCCATCCGTTGAGCAATTGGTGTATTAGCCTGTTTTTGCCCTTCATCGGGAGAGCAAAGTCTGCCGAAAGTGAAGGTAGAATTCGCCCATTTTCATGATGGAGCCGCCTGCGGTCCTGGAAATAGAGCATGTTGTTCCCAAAAACCAATTTTCTCGGCGTCACCTCACTCTCCTGGAAGGTCCAGTCTCTCCGCGACCAAGCACAGTCTAAATCGCAATGAAGGTCTCTCAGTGGGATGGATTGTGGGGAGTTGGTTCCGCGATAGGTGAGTCGAAAATCGCCTTTAATGTATGGGTCAATTGCGGACTGGAAATCAACGTCGAGGGTGAGTTGCTGAGGATGCTCCAAAAAGGTTTGTTGGGCAGAATCAGAAGATGCGGCACAGATGGTCAAATACGCATTGCTGTATGTTTTCGTTAGTTGCCTGACTTCGTTTTCCCAGTCCTCCTTATCATCCTGCAAAATGCATAGTGAGTTGACCCATAGAAATCTAACTCTCAGAGAGCGGCACACGGTGATTGCATCTCTCACGGCTTGAGGGAAGCGTGGAAGTGGAAGACCCTGGGAGATGGCGTCGAATGTGTCTCGAGTAGTCCGGGTCATCTCATTGGAATCGGAATCGGTTTCAGACCCCCAACAATAACTCAGGGCACAGTATTTTCTTGCCCATGCATCATGGCATCTTACGTGGGTTCGTTCTGCTTGTAAGCCGGTGACCAGTCGGGGGTAGCTTCTTGGGTCATCTCCAAGATCGATGAGTCTCGTTGGTAAATCAAACGGGATTCCGTATGATAATAGTTGTAACCGGTCGGAGGACTCAAGTATTTTTTGGACCCAAGCGGTATTTTCCTGACACCAAGGCAACGGTTTAGGACATCTAGGAAGACCTAGCCAGGTGCCAACAACCTCTGCAGAATTGCTTTAGTATAAATTGGAAAGTCAAGAGAATTCCGAAGGAGATGAAGGAAAAAAAGAAAAGAAAAGAAAAGGAAAGTAGATGGCCCTTACTGTTGTCTGTCTCAACCTTGAAAAATAAAGTGCGATCCAAGATGCCAGCCCCTTCAACGTACACGGCAAGCTCCATTAACTGCTCATGCTTTTGATGAACGGACTCAGGCCAGGTGAACCATTGGTAAACGAGGGTGATGGTAATCTCTGGCGTCGAGAATGGTATATTCAAGAGTGTAATTACTTGGTGGAGGTACTGGCACATGCGGCACCCGGTAATACGGTATGAGTGATGCAGGATGGGCAATGCGGGCAGAACATCATCCCTGCAGGCCAATTCACGACGCATTTGGCTGGGGTCCGTGCTGTCCCGTTTAAGAAAGATAGATTCATCCTGTAATGAGCTGACGACGCCGTTAAAAATGGTATCGTCGAGCTGGACATGGCGACAGTTTTCGCAGAAAGCTCCGCCTGGGATCGTGTCGGCCATGGCGTGGGACGTCTGGTGGGCGCGCGAGGGGCGATGAGAGGGAGTCGCGGGCGGGTGTTTTGGGGGACGCGAGCCAAAAAATGGCCTGAGGGGTTGTACTAAATGGAAGGCGGTTAGACCAGGCAGAAAAGGAACTAAGAGGACTAGGGGGGGATACGTGCTTGCCTGGGCCAGTTGCGGCAAACGAGGGACGAACCCAACACGGCAAGATGTGGTGACCAATTTGGCGGTGACATGTCTATAACCGTGCTGGGAAGCTCATGGCCCAGGGTCACCTGTTTAATTTCATTGTCAAATGTTGGTGGGGAAAAAACACTACGACAACATCTTGGATAATGCGAGGCGGTTTTTTTTTACTCGCTTGATTGTAACAGTGCAAATTAGCATGCACTAATCACTTCCCAATCCATAACTATACTTAGTTGTTCTTTTTGTGGTTTTGGGGGAGGGGATTTCACCTACTTGGCAACCCCAGTTTACTTATCAGATGGGTCACTAGGGTGGCCTATCACGCTCCGCATTGACAGAGGATGGATATTGAGGCAGTTCCAAATCACGACCAAAGGCGTTCATAGTTGATTCACACAAGATAATTGATTTTATCCTTTCGTGGTTTTTTTTTCCCGTATCCAATTTGAACCACATTTGGGTATACTTGCTTGCAGTCGTCTCATCGCGCAGGGCGCTCGAGGGAACTCAGACGCCACAGCCCCATTGTTTCTGGTCAATCACAGCTCAGGCAGAACAAAGATGTGCGTGTCTTTGTGGTTGAGGTCAGAATTCTGAATGATACTTGTAAAGCTAGGTGATAGGTCGTATCCTTAGTATGTGAACAAGCAGGCTCCCGGGGTGTTACGATCTAGGATTTCTAGTAATGACATCTGACAAAGGATTTGAGCCGAAACCAGAGGCTGAAATACCAGGACCAACAAGTATTCAAAGGAACCGGTGAAATCTTTGGAGCGCCGCCGTGACACCTGAATAATCTGCACCTCAAAGTCTTCTGCACAATGCTTTTGCTCCATTCCACATGCGGAAGCTGGCTGGGCCATCCGGTTTGGGGAGAACCAAATATCAATCCATGCGACGCGTTGGTGACAGACGCCTGTGCTGCAGCCAAAGCAATTTCCAGACCTTGCTTTGGATCGTCGGTCGGGACATTGGTGGAAATCGCCCTCCAGTTTGCAATTGATTACTGACCAAGTCTCCGCCGCGCTTCGCTTTGCCGTTGTAAATCAGCTAATACATTGGAACCTACTGGTGATTTTCCACATCTCTTCCTTCTGACGATTTGAAGCCCTCATGTCTTGACATGGTCTATGACTGCCCGGTCGCGCGGCTTGGCATGTGCACTTGAGGTCTCGTGCCAATGTGCAATGTTTGTTTGTTTGCGTGCACTAGCCGGTTTGGCAGCTAGCCCTGTTTTAATGCTTGTGTCTTCCTTTGTCCGCACTTGCTTGTTTTCCCTTCTCTTTTCTTTTTCTTTTTCCGGCAAAACGCCCGGTTGTTCGCGGGGAATTCCCAGGAAGCTATCGCTGGAGTCGGCGGTTGCAGCCAGCCACTCGCTTACCACTGGCCAACCAACAGGTGGCATTCCAAGCGCCGCAATGATGCGAGTCTCAGGGTTTTTTTTCCTGGTCCCTTGCCTCGATGGCTGGCGCTGGTGGGGACCGCTCTCATTGACTCGACGATCGGCGGCAAAAGTAAAACTAAGCTGGAAGAGGACCTTTACCCGTTAGTAACAGGCTATTCCTGATCGGAAGCAACCGGTTTCAACCCGGGTGGAGCTACGTATTTGGCCGTGAAATGGACATGCAGCTGTCACTGTGATAACAGCTCACCGTCCAATCGCCAGCTCACATTTTGCGCACACTGCGCCGGCCCCGTCCCGGATGGGAATTACCGGCAGAAACGCAACGCCATCACAGTTACATTGCACTCGAGATGACTAAGTTGAGACATGGGATTCGTAATCAGCCCTGCAAGCCGGCGGCAGCCAAGCGCCCCGGTGCAGCCAACAACGCAAGCGGTTACCCTCCGGCAAGCAAGGAGATTGACTATTAATTGCCTTAAACCAGGCTTTCTTCTCGCAATGTTGCATGAGCTGAGGGAATATCAAGCCACTTTCTGAGACATACTTGCTTATTCAAAACCCGACAGGCTTCGATTCCCTCGGGGTTTGTAGGAATATATCATCTGTCATGTTGCACTTTGTCCTTGGCGCTTGCCAACAGCCCATCTAGTTACCAATAAGCAAAGATGGGATGGGACGATACCTAACCCGGTCAGCGAATTGCCTGAACCCACGCAACGCCGCAAGGACCCGATAGTAGTTAGTCCTCCAATCAAAACAAAATCCAGACTCTGCAATTGGCCGATATATCCCGGCATGCGCACATTTTTCACCATGGCCATCTGTCTGCAGCGCTGCTGTGAGACACGTCAGCACATATCACTTCCGGATTAGGTTCAGTCAGGGCCCACGTCCCATTGAAACCCTTTCGCAAGACTGCATATTGTAACGGAGGTGCCCGAAGCTTTTCGGGCAACACGTTTCAGCTTGGGTATCAACCATCGGCTGCCCATGTTTCACTGGAATATCCGGGTCTCGGGGTTGTATGCTGTTTCCAAATTTGGAATATCGTAAGCTCTTACCCACACCGTGGGCCGATCGGAGCTAGTAGACACTCAATCTTGTAGCTAGAAGTCAGATAGAACTAGGGCCCCGGATGTTCCTCTCGCACTAACCTGTGCTTGGCACCGGGTTGTTCGACGCTACCGGGTTCCTTGGTCAATGGGGTTGACTGGGCCCACGCTTGTGACCGGGTCTCGACGTCGGTCAGTTTATGTGGCGGAGGAGCTGTTGAGGTTGCACACTGAAATCGAGGCGTCTTCTCGAGTCTTGATACCAGGGCAAGGTCTCACAAATCCATGCATGTGCGTTTTGGGATGCCTAACTTCAATAAAGAAATGCTGCCGCACATGGTGTCGTAGTGCCCGAAAATTTTCGGGTTGCACTTTGTCCTTGGCACCGGCTCTCACATCGGCCTGGTCGCACTCCAGATAGAGTAGGGGCTGAGGAGAATGGCTTGTGGTGGGTGGGTGTGGCCAGGTGATTAATCACATGCTTTTTTGTCTCGGAAATGACAAGGTCCAGGCCATCCATTAACATCATCCTTCAATCTTCGTTAACCCTGTCGATGCCTGTCACCCATCAGTCATGCTTCGGTCGCATCCAAATCCCAACATTTTCCGTCAGCGTGGGGTACCGATATTTGTTGTTTAGTGCGTGACTGGAGGGGCACAGGCGTGACGGGCCGACAATCGTGATGAGGGTTTTGGCCCCCAATGATCGGCGCTAAAATAACAAAGCATGTAAAAAGATTGGCTGCACTTTCGTTCTATCTACTAGCGGGTTTAGCTTCCCCGCTTGACTCGCAGTCTCATGAGCTGGATCACGGGCAGAAAGTTACTGGTACCAATCTCTCCGGGAAAATAGTGCATCGTGGCAGCCTGGAGGATATGACGAAATAGAACCCAAATCCAGGGAAGCCACTAGCAATCTCAGCTCGAAACACACCATCACCTGTCGGCACGGCTAGGCCGGGATGTGGACTGGTGATGACGTTGCGCCTGGCTTGATTGATCATCAAGACAGCTAGGATATGCGGGCCGATGACTACTGGGAAGTGCAGCGTCGCCCCCTGCATGAAAAACAAGGCCGCTAATTCGACTTTGTCACCCTGAAGGAGCAAAACAACGAACTGATATTCGAGTGTGGCGGCAATAAAATCGGGGAGTCGGAGATACAGTCGCCAAGCGTCAGGCCCTGGCTGCCAAGGTAGCACTGACTTTCAAAGGCGCGTGAGTAGTCACACTGCAAAGGGGTACAGGCCAATCCATCGGGGGGTTCTTATCTCATCCAATCCTTGGAGACGCGGTCGCTGTCTCTGATGATTGACTGCGAACTAGCTCCAGCGACCAAAATTTCTGATCGCTGGTTCGAGTTCGTGGGGCACTGTGATCCACCCGTGAGACCAGTTCCTTTCTTTCGTGCCGTCTTGGAACACAAACATAATAAAAGATCAAAAAGTGACCAGTAAATCGAGCAGCGTTTCACTTATTGCATCGATTTACTGTCTGGTTAGAAACCTAAGTAGTTATGGCGAAGGTAAAAGAAAGCTGCCTCACTCAAACCGAATAAAATACTCGGGGTGTTCGGGCAGTTCTGTCTTAGACCAGCAGACCTTCATTAAAATTCGAGACGAGAGAAAGAGCTTTCTCTCTTATTCCAGATAAATAAATTGTTGGGGAGTTCAAATGTCATCGATGGGAATGTTGAACTCGATGTCTCGCTGGCATGTACAGCTTCGTTTCTTACATGTCTCAAAATCTGCCATGGCTGGGTGGGTTGTGAATTCAACCTCTTTTGCATACATTTCGGGGCTCTTGATATAATTGGAGAAACTTTGAGGTTACCAAATATTAGACGGTAGTCAACTTGAATGATGCACTCGTCCTTTCCCGTGTTTGGTAGTCATTTGTGCTCTGACCAAGAAGGAAGTCTTGCATTTCAAGAAAGATGCTTACTTTGGCTGGGAACGGATTATGGATGATTCATTATTCTTGAACTTATTGTTAGCACTCTCAACGAATCCCACTCCGGTTAGATAGTACATTTCTACCATTTCTTTCCTATAGACAGCTATTAATTAGGTCTTCGTGCTCAAGAGTTGCTCTGTTCCAACGACAAAGGGATGATGAATGAAGGTGGCGGCACTCTGTACGAAAAGACTTTGTGTCTGTTGACCTGTAAGAAGTCTCAGGCTTGCCGAATGGAGAGAAATGCCTGGAAGATCGAGCATACGGAGGGTTATTGGGGGGGGGGGGGGGCTCTTGAGACCCCAACTTGCCAAACTAGGCTATTGAGGGTGGTTATTCATTTTCCTTCCTTCGCGAAATAATTGACAAGAAGACCTTTCCTCAAACCCTGCCCTTTCTTCTTCAAAAAGCCAATACTCCGCTCTAGGCCACCAAGAGTCGCCACCAAGTTGTTTTGTTTTTGTCGCCTCTAAAGTGTGGATAAGAAAGGTCGAATCAAAGTTTGCTTTCAGCCGTGTCGACAGACGATGAACTACAAGCTATGCCGTTATATCTGAATAGCTGCGGCTAACGGCCAAGACTATATAAGTTTGGTCAGCAAAAGGCCGAATATGTTACATCAAAATCAGTCAAACTTGCCGTTCACTCGTTACCCAGTCATCTCTATCCCCTGCATCGGTCATTTAGACCCACGTTAGACGCCTTCAAATGACACCTTTGGATTGCTTTTTATGGCTGTCTCAGTTATTACCAGGGCTGGAATCAATACCAGTAGTCTTGGCATCAACGGCGGCCTTTGGTCTTGCATCCCGCGCCATGCATTTGACCACACAGATAACATCATCGATATCACGTTTTAAGACGATCTCGGCAACTTCCTTGAACCCAAACTTGGCGTAGAATGGGGCCATAGTCTCCATAGTTTCCAAGTACATCTCAATCCCGTCCTTATCAGCTCGATCCACCCCCTGCTGGATCAGCATCTCGGCCGCGTCCCCGTCTCGGCGTTCGCGATGGGTCTTAAGGTTCGTGAGCAGCAGATGAGGGCGCGTTCTCATGTAAATCGCTCTGTGCTCAATAATTAGGGCAACTAGTTCGTCGTTGAAAGGCGGGGTCATCATCTTGGCTTCCAGAACCCGCTCGTTAAGCCCGGCCTCTGAGCACTCGTAAGGATAGATCTGCCATTTTGCGCAGGCAACGGCCTCGCCCGAGGTCTCATGGACAACCTTGAAGTAGCGAATCTCGGGTGCAGGCACGGTGCAAAGCAGCAGGTCCTCTCGTATCTTTACCACAGTCTCCTGGCTGGGTGGCTTCCCGATCATCTCCAGATCACGGATCGTCCATTTTTCCAGGTCGTCAAGCGACATGGGTTCAAGTTTGAAAGTCATGGTTCCAAAATAAGCAAGAAGCAAGGTATTTTAGCAGTGATTTGGGTGATTTTCGGTGTGTAGAATGCTGAAAGGAGAGTGGTGTTGTGGTTGGGTGCTCCAATGGAATGGACCCGCGATTGGATTCTATCAAAAAACAAGTTTCGCGCTGTTGGCAAACAATGGTCGGGTAAACCGCTACGGGACCCACAATGCCAGCCAGAAAACTGCAAAGCTAGTCCATGAGACTGCGAATCTAATTTGCCATGGATCAAACAAATCTTGAACTTGAAAAGTGGACGAGAGGATATATCACGTGAAGCCTCAACGGTGAATGCTCCTGCCTGTTCTCACGAAAGAATGCATTTATGTCAGACGAGATTGCCAGAAAATCTATCCTCTCTCTTCATTTTCCACGACTTCTCTTGTCAACGTCGAAATACAGAAGCGATGGAGCCAAAGGATCCTAACTCATCTCTTCATTTGTCCCAGCCAGAGCCATCATTTCTCAACGCTATGATACACGAAGACATTCACACTCGGTTGTATATAAAACCTCTTCACTGGACTTCCTTACAGCCCCGACTTCTTCGATGCGAGTTTGTTCGATTGACGCCGGTTCGAAAAGGGCCAGAATATCCACTACAAGTCTTCAAAGTGGGAAACCATATCAAGCTTGCGAAAGATTATGAGCCGACAAATGGCTGCCAGAGACCTCTCCAAGAAGCCAGCACGATGGAAGCAACCGATGATC
The DNA here is from genome assembly GCA_001879505.1 of Calonectria pseudoreteaudii. Taxonomy (NCBI): domain Eukaryota; kingdom Fungi; phylum Ascomycota; class Sordariomycetes; order Hypocreales; family Nectriaceae; genus Calonectria; species Calonectria pseudoreteaudii. Next base: position 2,498,217 of record KV875229.1, read on the forward strand.
AATATTATAGGTCTTACAGAAAAAGGAAGGTTGCAATAGAATCACTCTTAGAAGCGTACGGTGTGAGGAGAGTAGACCTGTAAGTAATGTTGATTCTGCCGTGAAAGAAGCCTCCTGATTGTATGACTGCATTCTCAAGCGATAAACTGGAATTTCATTTTAACCAAAAGGTCGTGGCTGAAATGCCAAATGATGGTATTTTCTTGCACTCAAAAGCTCGTTCTCGCGTCCCTGCTATTGCTTATATCGATATTTCTCGCCTCAACTTGCGTCGTGACGATTCCTTCAATAAACGGCCTGTTCCACTCGATTCCACCGCGAAGATCGTAACTGCGGTTTGGGAAAATTACAGGCGCCGTATTCAACCCGAAAACGAGTTAGAAGATCCATATTTTGTAGCCGTTATGATCAGTCTCGCCCAACTGAACAGCAAGAAGATCCCAGCAGACGTAAGCCAGAGTGGACTTTTCTTCCAGGTATTCTTACGCACCGAATCAATGAATCATTCACCTAACAAATCTTCCAAGACTTATCTTCTTGTTCTCTCCTCGACAAGCGGAGTCGGTCTTTATCTTTACAGTGCTGCCATATCATACGAATTTCTCTGTCAATTTAATAGTCCTTCTCACCATGCTCCAAACGAGTCTGTGATCATCAAGTATTATCAAATTCCTCTGGGAGCCTCGGCCAATGATGCAGAGATTATGGAAAAAGCTATGCGAGCCGTACAGTTCGGCATTTAGCGAAACCCTGACATAGATAGCTTATGAGGTGTGAACCAAACTTTTGTTTCTAGTCACAAAATATATTTCTAAATAATAAAGTGGCATGTAATTCGACGAAGGTCAACTCATGTCGCGAACTTGACACCTGCACACGTGGAGCTTTCCCAAACTTGGCGAGCTTCCTTCTCCTTCGGTTGGGATCCTGCCTGATTCCAAATTGATTGCCGGCCCGCCTATCAGTGGCTATGGATGCTAGGCAAACATTCCTGCCACTAGAACGGATTGGTAATACTTGCCTTCATTCAACAAAACCCCTCGCTCGTTCAACTCAGCTTCATCTCTCCTTCACAAAAGCGTCAACCTTGACTCTACATAAGCTCCATCACCATACCCTATCTTTGCATCCTGTTAAAACGAAATTCATCATGCCTTCTGGAAAAGATCGACTCTACTTGGTTTTGTACGCGCGAAGCCCGGTGGCCGCAATGCCAGACTTGGAAGACACGTTTGTCCATCCACTGCTCGTATCTTTTTTGAGTTCGGGTTTCTAACATAACCTAGTTATCAATGGGCTTTAATCACTGGACCCAAGATTGAGACGCATGAAAGTCGTGGCCGTCGTTTCCGTGCGAGAGAGACACTCGTCTGGGTTGGCAACCCACCCGTGGCCAGACCCATTTGGCAATATGAGAACCTCGAGGTTCCCATGATGGCCAACACTGTTCTCCTCGTTCGCATCTTGGTTGGCAAAGTCAAGAACATGAAACGCCTTCAACACATTTTTGACAACACACCTATCCGCCCAGAGATTCCGGAGTGGAACTCCATGGGGTGGGTTAAGGAGGCTCTGCTGTCGGCCGTCAGCGATGGCAAGGCCCTGGGCACCTCCATCGTCAATTGGAACACGGTCAAAGATATGGCCTTGTGGTATGTTGAGTATAAGAAAAACGCTCGCCGCTACCACGGTATGGTAGCCCACGACCCCACCAAGGCGGCCACCTGGGACATGCTCCAGAACATGGAAACCGTGGTTTGAGAGCTGAGTTCGATGAGAAGCTTTCTCGACTTTCAAGGTTGGAGCAATGCAGTTCGAGATGAAATGTCTGTGTTTGGTCATTTTTCGAGGGGTTTGAAAAATCGGTGGATTTTATTCGTGCAAAATGTGTTCTAGGAATGGAAGCTTCATGGCACATGCGTATTTTTAGTGCGACAGGAACTGTGTGGTCGTCTATCACTTTACATGACCGTCGAATTCGGTTTCAACCTGCCCTGGATTGTGAATGTTCAGATTGTCGTAGCTGGTCAGCTCATCCGAAGTGAAAGGCATTGGAGTCATGGAACTGAGATGTTGTAGTGGTCCAGTATGGATTCGATTGATGAAAGTTTGGTCGTTAACTTTGCTAACCCCTCTCCCTCTCCGCCGCGGCATCTCTAGAATCCCCAGTCAGGAGGGTTTCGGGCAATAGTCAAATCACGGTGGGTAGAATCAGTCTGCGAGTCGGCCGCCCGGATAAACCGAAGTGTTTCTTTGTCGGATTTCTCAGATGGAACTTCGACTTTGAAATCTATGTACATATAATTAGCTAGAGCTTTTGAATAAGCACAGTCTAAAGTGCGGAGGCCGTGGCAAAGCATCGAAAGGAAGCAACATTGGGAACGAGATACTACCAACATGTTCAGCCTCAGCAGTTCCGACGGAAGCACCAGGAGTCTCTAGTTATTCGGAGGCGCTGATTGGATTCCTCTGCTTGAAACTATCCCGAACGAATCATCCATTGGCATGACGTTACTTGGTCCTTGATTCTGTCCATCGTAACGCACTTCCTGACAACCCTATGCTTCAAAATGTATCGGACGATCAATCAATAGAATGGTGTGCAATTCGGTAGAAATTCTTAATCGGTTTCGACTCAACTTGGAAATTGGACATGACCACTAGAAATCAGGGGGTTTGATGTGTTGGATTTGGGGTGAAGTTTGCGGTTGTTTACTCTGAAGGGGCGGAATTGGAGGGGCTGTGTGTGTCACTGACACAACCAATGCGCAATTGATCACTGAGCTACTGTCACTACAGATCTTTGGACTAGCCGCAAGTGTATGTGTGGTGGGGCTAGGGTCCTCTGAGAGTCAAGTGCAGGCAGGTTTGCCTGCAAGGGGGAAAAAAATACAATTTTGGTTCTTTGCGTCATCACAACAGCTTTGTTTCAGTATCATAGGCACCGGATGCATTCCTCGCAAGAAACTTTGCTCTCCCAACAAACAGTCTCCCTAACATCATCATAGCATCCTGGTAGCAGCATCCCGTCGCTAGTAGATATTGCCATTGCCTCGCCCAAGCAGGCGGCACACCTCTCTTCCGGCTCATCCACTCGTCGAAAGCAACAGCCTATCGTACGTCCCTGAACATCCACGCAGAAGCATCTATCTAACCTCGGGCTACAGGCCCAGCAAGAGGGTAGCGCGCAACCGGCTTACCAATTCTGCCAGGGAAGCTTGTTAGTGGAAGAACAACGAATTTCGGCTTCTCAGAATTTACATCACTACTTACGGCACTTTTGCCACTGCTTACAGGCAGCATCCAAATCTCAGATCATTGCTGAACGGATTCACCGATGCCGATTTCCACCGCTTGATAAACAGTCTCTTGGAGATGCACACCCTGACTTGGTCCTTGTCATACGAAGGGCGTTCCCTCAATAGAGCGCAGGCCTTATTCTCCTCGGTGCGTTTCTTGCTGTGCCTCACGCGTCATTCTCTGATCCATCACTAGGGATGATACGGAGAGCCGCTAACGACCTGGGTAGAATGTTCCCGTAAGCATTACTCTCCGTGACAGCCAAACCTTCCAGTGATATCATCAATATTCTCCCGTATCTTCGTGCCATCTTGGATGGTGTAAACCCGACCCTTATCCTACGCCATTGACAGGTTGCGAGATAGTGTTGGCCTCTCATCCGCGAAGTGCTCTCCTGTAAGGGTACCTCGACTTAGGCAAATCAGTCTTCTATCACCTTGTTTAGACGATTCTGTGGTGTCATTTTAGTCTTTGCAAAATTAAAGACGAAACATCCTCCTTTCATTTCCATCACCCCGAAGGTTTTGTATTCCAGCTCGCAGTCCTTCTCCCCAAAATCGCTCCGGTGTTTTGATTTTCAAATCGAATCTTGTATGTTTTCTTCGCTCAAATCTCCCCCGCAGTCGACCCAGAGGTCTGGATTAGATGGGCTTGTGTTTGGATAAAGGATTTAACGAGGTCGGCCAGTTCCGGCTGGACCAGAAAACCATCACAGATAATTTGACGAGGAAAAGTGGACATTCTTCTCCTTCTTTTCCTCCTTGCTACCTGATAAATAGAACAGCCAAATTGTTTCTTCAGATCGTTTTATTGTTTGCGTCGTGAACAAACGTATCCCAGAGCTCGACTAGCTGCTAGCGCTGCAGGTGTTCCAGGCTGCAGTTAAAGAGCAAAGAACAGACAAAATTGTCCTTTGTTCGTCTGAAATTGCAGTACTTTGGCTGCCACTCGTCAATTTTTATCACACGGATGCCTCCCGCAAATTATCAAAACGCCAATCACCCTGTGCAAAATCTAAGTCCGGTCAATGGCAATTTCGCCTACTTGCCTAACGCTGGGAAGCTTACGACTGTTGGAGCTCAGGATATTCCTATCTTGTTCTATTCAACTACTCGAGGGAATTCGCTATATTTAAAAAATAAAAGCTCTTAGACCAAGTCCTCAAGTCATGCTGCTAATCATGGTTTGGACAAGAATTGGATTTCAACCTTTGCACGGCCAGTCGCTGTGCGGGCCCGAGCACACGCACACGCAAGCAACCACCGCCCGCCGCAAACCTCTACTACTTTGTCGGCACCTGGTTATATGACTCCCTGGTGATCGGCCAGCTTCCAGTTCGACTGTGTGCCCGTCCCGAGACTGTCTTACATTACGAGCCCAGTCATTCTCAGCTGTGTACGACTACAATCTTAATCCTCGACTTCACTGAGCTGCGCGCAGCCAACTATCCATTCGACACCAAATCTGGCACAGCCATCAGCATGACCTCAGCTTCCCAGCACTCCAAGCCCGAGCTGAAAGCGTTTGGGGTCACACACTAGACAGAGGGCCCGGTCTACTCAGCCGAATGTGCAACCTGGCCACACCCGCTTCGTTGGAAAAATGAATTTTCCGCTTCATTGCATACAGGACGCGCACTCGAAAACGCCACCAAGATCCCCTCCTAGGACGCGCCTGAAGACGGCGTCCGATGGCGATGTGTGGAATGAATCCCGCCAGGTCCAATAGCTCGCGTGCTGGTGAATACACAGCGGTAACCCAAGCCAATACCCCACGCTAATAAATATTCCACAACATCAATGAAGCCAACCCGCAGATTGCATTTCTTTTTCTTTGGCGTCAATACTCTTTGTCTATTGGGCGCTTCATCATCTGCACATTCACCGAGTAGGTGGTAAGCCGGCAGCCAGCCATTAATGACCAGAATGAATTCCCCCAATCGGGTCCCGCCCTTACGTGCAAATTGAGATGTGATCATAGTCAATGATACAACTCTGCCATTTCTTTTTTTTCCCATCTAGCCAACCGCTGACGCATCCGCTGGCGATCCATCCTCGCCGGTTGCGCAAGCACTGGCTCACGTAGGACCACTTGGTCTAGAAACCCCGCGCGCCTTGCATTGGTGCGAAGCTGGTTTTTTTCCTCTGCCGCGGCGATTAACGCCCGATTGGGGGCTGCCGTAGGCCCACGCACGCCGTACCCGGAGTCTAGGACTCTCTTTCCACGGTTGGCCTTTGTGAGCACTGCTTGGCAGAGATTACAGCTTTCCCCGGAGGGTTGGGCCCTGTAGGCACCTGTGAATTCTACCGCAAAACACAGAGGCAAGGGTATTGTTCAGGATCACTTGTGATTGGGGATGTGTTGGTTCCAGCTCCAGGGGGGATTACACAGACAAATGCCAGATCAAGCTTCCGATATCGATTGCAAAATGAAATGAGCATCGTATTCTAGGCATGTCTCTATTTTCCAGTTCCTTTTTCATTTTGTGTGGTCATCACTGGGTCGGATTTTGCCGAGCCTCGTTCGACTTAGAGCCTGAAGTTTCAGGCCAGATCCAAGGTAAGGCTGCGGGTGTACCTGCCGCAAGCAGACTTGGTAGTCTCCTAGTCTCCTCGTAGGGGAGACGTTGACTTGAAAAAAACACAATCCCCTAGAGCCAGAAAAGAAAGCCACCTCACCCCAGTACATCGTCAAAGAACCCACCGCCAGCATGGATGTAATTGAGGCTGTTCAGGAGCCCGAGTTCAGAGAATCTTTCATCGAAGACATTGTTATTCTGGAATTTGGCCGCGAGGTATGCCCTGATCCTTCTAATTATGGTTTCTCCTAGCTCTCCTCTGACCTCCCCCTACATAGGCCCTAAGCCATCAGACTCTTGGTCAGGACTCCAATAACTATGTCTACCTTGTGGAACTTAGTGGAGTGGTTCACCCAGACATGGGCCCTGCTGCCAGGGGACGCCGCCCTGGTACGGTCAAACTTCCTGTCGACGTGAATCAAGTCGTTATTCGCATCTCTAACCCCTCAGCCAACCTTAACGAAAACTGCCGCGTTGAGAACGAGGTGGCCGCCATGGCCCTGGCGCGAGACGCCCTGGCGGGCGAGTGGGAGGGTATCGTTCCAAAGGTCTACGGATGGGGCCCATCCGGATCTGATTTTGGTTGGATGATTCAAGAGTACAAGCTTGGTGAGCCCCTTGATAACCACTTCGATGGATTTCGGATGGACTTGAAACGGAGCATCATCCGCCAAATTGTCTCCATATTCAAACGATTCCAGGAATACCGACTTCCCGAGTCCATTTTAGGATACGGCGGTCTAGCTTTCAACGAGGCCGGTCAAATTGTCACTGGAGAGTCGGCTGTTCCATCTGGGGGTCCATTCAATACTCTCCCAGAGATGTACGCTGAGTTGTTTCTCGAACAACTTGACTGTGCCAGCTTCTCTCCTGAAGGCTTGGGTTGGTTCCGTACCGGACTTCGCGAGAGGCTTGAATATTTTGCCCATCATCGCATGAGAGACCTCGTCAGAAACTTCGCAGAAGATCGACAAACTCTAGTCCACGGCGACATCAGTAAGTTCCACACGTCCTATGTCTCACAGGATCATGTCTAACCAGCTCACAGACACGTTCAACATCTTGTTTAATCCCGCTACCAATAAAATCACTGCCCTCCTTGATTTTGACTTTTCTCATATCGCTAGCCCGGCTGATGAGTACTTTCACTCGTTCAGCAGTTTCAGTTCAATTCTTGTCGGACCTTTTGAAGCAGGGGATGTTAGACAACTCCACGACTGGATCCTGAGGGGGTTTGAAGGATTCACCACCCCAATGTCTACTGGTCTTAACTATGTGGACTGGGAAGTTGCCCAGATGATGAACGACGAGCTGTCTGATGCAGATGTCCGGAGACCAGTTGACATTCCTGGCAGTGGAGAGTTGGCCGGCTTGAAGTGGTTCTCCGAGGACATCTGCGCTCAGAATTACGCCGTAGCGCACTGGCTGGGTAACATGGGAATTAAGGATGTCGATAATCATCGCCTGTACGTCGAGGAGAAGCTCGAGTGCTACTTGATGTACTGGATCTGATCGTTTTGTCTTGACCAAATGCTAAGGCATTTGTGAACTGTTTCGTACTGTCAACCAGCACGCGTTGTTTTGTTGCGAGGAGAAATGCCGGGCGCTACTTGATGCATTGCCTTTTATAAACTAGGTCCGGTCAAACGCTGAAGCATTTCCGGACTGCTGCGGGGTGTCGACACACGTGGTTTCGTCATGAGGAGACAGGGCATACTGTTCTTACTGTTTAACCTTTTTTTTTCCATGCCTAAAAAAATACCATTCTCCAGTCATATTTCGAGAGTTTCAGTGACGATTGATAGGGTGTGTCTGGGCTAACATGCGGTCTCTGCGACTTCCTCTTTTTATACACGTATTCTCTTATCTCACTATAGCGATATTTTCCCATGCGCGACAAGGTTCTTTCAACGGGCTTCAAGATGGGTTGCTAGACTGGGGTGCCAGTGTAGGAATTGACCTCAGAATCAACCGGACTCCAATAGCGGGCGTGATATAAAGGAGTTGGCAGACGGAATGTGTGTTTTCTAGGTTAGTCTCTGGTGAGTATCATATGCACAGAGGAACAGCGCCGGTGTCTTTTCAGTTTGTGCTCATATTGAATACTTTTGGAAGTGTATCCTTCACTTGCGCAGCGACTGCGTAGCAAGGTCCTAGGGCGTAGGGGAACCTCTCATATCTGCGGGCACTTCTTTCGAGATCAGCGGAATTATCTCAGGGGAAGCAAATTCGATCTTCTAGAACGGGCTCAGGTACTAATAATACAGGGGGGCTACCCAAGGCTGTGTCACAAGGTGGCCTTGATGCAGATTTCACAATGATCGCCCGAAGCTCAGCTCTGAGAAACACTACCATTCTAAAACAGGTGTATGGAGATAATTCCGTCCTGGGTCCTGGTGGTACACGTATCGGTCACCATGTGAAGTTGTTGGTCCTCATGAAGTCTGCATTCCTAGTTTATCGATAATTCATAAGATTAGCAGCCACAATTATGACCTGAGCGAGGAGGTTGTCTATTCAGCTGGACAGCTGAAGTGAGCCCGCGGTTTTCACTTGCTCCCATATCCACCTAGCAGGACACCACAAGCCTCATCAGTTGGTATTTTGGTCGCCGATTCATGAGGTTTCGTCAAAGAATCTCCAACACAATGTAGCTTAAGAAAGGGTATCGTGAGTCCCTATCATGGGTCCTATTGTGCTCTTCTGGCTAACCTCCACGAAGATTACTTGACGCTCGAAGAAGTAGTCGCTGGCCTCGACCGAAGATGCCCAATTTCTCTCCCACCGTCACGTCACGGTATCATCCAAACTCTCCTCCCCGTGCAGGCATGCCAACCCAACCTTGTGCCGTTTCCGGTCTCGCCTCAGACCTAATCCTCCAGTTCATTGCTCCCCCCTCAAGTTCTCGCATGTTGATGTCATCGTGCGCCCGCCAATCCTCGACTTAAGCCTCACATGGAATCTCCTTCCTTGTGCCGTTTGCAAATCCTCGCAGCTCGATTGCAATGACATCTTCATTCTCGGTTCGAGCCCCGAGCCTGCTTCTTCGTGCCCATGTCCGAACCAGATGACCTGGAAGGGCTCCTTTCGCGGGATTGCAATCTCCTGCACATTGTCAGAGATCGAGGGGGTTGACACAGGGGCATTTCCTCTAAAAGGACTTGCTTACCTTCCCGGGACATATTGTCGCCTCTATTATTTTTTTCATCTCTTGCAAGTTTTGTGCGCATGTCTTAGAGTCAGGGGCCCGGTGCTCGGCCGGATTTCCGTACATGGACTCTCATCTAGGCACCCTATGCTTCTTCCTCTCCTTTTTCTTCTTCATGAAGTGCAGACCTCCTTCGGAGCTCATCGGCTTGCGAGGTTCCAACTTCGAAGGTGTCGGCGCATGTGTTGCACTCTTGGGGGCTCTTTCTCTTCTTGCGTATACAAGTCTCTCGTTCTGGTGTCACTGGTAAGTCGCGCTTGTCAAACGTTTCAAAGTCTTTCCTGTACTTGCCATTTTACCCTTCTCAAGTCTCGTTCACATATCCCGAGAGTCAGGAGCGAGGGTGCTCATTGGATGTTTATAAAAGCGCTCCCCCCACCCTCTTCGTCTTTGCCTCTTTTCTTCTTTTCTTCTTCATAAAGTGGAGATCTCTTCCGATCAAGCCGGCTTGCGAGGTTCAGACGTTCAAGATGTCGGCGCAGGTGCCGCGTTCTCTGGGCCCCGTGCGCTAACCCCCAGAGGCGCGGTAGATTAGGTAAGTCCCGGCACAATTTTTGATCTCTCTCACCGTGTTCCTGGTATTACACTGCCTCCAGGTGACGCGCGTTCGATGTTTTTTTCATTACATCTACCGGCTTGCTGGTGGTGTAAAGAAGAAAGCTCCGCCCCCTCCCTCAACACTCCTGCTAGATGCTGCGCCGATGCTGAACCATGTCTGGGGACGGATGACTTGTGCTACTGGGTGGAGGTGGCATGGGGCCAAGAGTTGAAGAGGAAAGGAAGGGATGGAAATTCCACAATCTAGGGACAGCCACTGTATTTATTCCTGAAAAAGATCACGCTTTGTTGGGATTGGAAATTTGTGGGACACAGACAGTTGTTCCCAAGATGTTTGTTATTTTGGTTCGTGTGATAAGATTTTCACAACTAACCCAATTGTATGTATGCTACCTTTGTGGCCCGGTCCATGGATCACCCAGTTGGGCTCATAGCTTGCGTTTTAAGTCAGAAGAAGTACATGGGTAGTTGTCATTTCGGCCAAACTCTCACTTGACTTTGCTTTTGACTCACACATATCGGGATATTCGTGTGAGGTTATTCAGGGTGCGCCACATCTTCCCATCCATCATCTCCCATCTAAAATTTTCTCCAATTGCCAGGTGCCTGGATGGTCTAGATTCCTGAGAATCCTGTTGGTTCAAATGTGGGGGCCTACCTTGGTAGGGCAGTTGAATCTTTCCAGGCTTCCTCTGTCGCTCATGTGGCCACGTGATGAAGCGCGTGAGCCCCAAATGAACCTTGCCCCTTCAGATTGCTCCCAGGTCTCAATGCAAAGCAATTGCATGACCCACCATCCGCCCTCCATGCCTCTCAAGCTCGCCAGCACCAAGAAAGAGACGCACGAGACAGTGGCCAAGAAACGCCCAAGGCTATGACCGAGCTAGCACCGTAGTTCCTTTCTACCACTCACTTCTCGTGCCATTAGACGTGTTAGATACTGAACCAGACTCTAGTAATGGGCTGGCCAGATCAATGAAGCAAAAGTGCGCACATTACAATCATATATATGCATGTTACAATTAGTGAGTGACAAATCAAGGGCTGAGCTGTATAATAGCAAAACGACATAGCCAGGCTATGGGTAGAACACAAGTCACAGGGATCGAGAACAAGACAACACAGCCATTCGTACCATGCCACTGCCCTATCTCGAAGGAGGAAGAGTCCAACATATTTTCGCCAGAAACACAGCAGCTTCGCAAAGCCAAAAATGCAACGACCTATACTATTTTCTCCCAATACGATTTCAGACCAGCATCTGCCTCAAAGGAGTTCAATCGACAACAAAAACAAAGATCCCAATACTGGAGGGTCCTGTCTTCATTGAGTCATGTTTATCAGCCTCGCCTCGTTCTTGAGCTTGCGGATGCGACGGTGAAAATTTTCCTGCTCATCCCTGATATCTGAACAAGACCCACCATACGTCGCCACCGACCTTGGTGATTCATGGCCGCCTAGTACTCGGTCGACAGCACGGGCATCCTCGCGTCGAGATCAGCCAAGATGGATATCGGCAGTCTCAATTATGCTACCCGCAAACACAAGAACCCCCAGTGCTCTCACGTCCCAGCCCTGTACCACATTGGGGTGGGCAACATGTACTGCTAGCGAAGGTCGCTAGTACCCCGTTGTGGGTCAGAATGCCTCCGAACGAGTAAGCTTCCAAACCAACGGTAGCAGGCATCCAAATAAAGGGTTAGCCTAACCAAAAGCACGTATTTTTGTCCGAATCTAAATAAAGCTCCCGAATCAAGACCATCATCAACACATGCCCGAACAGGTGGGTCTTCAAATGAAAAGCAAATTCCCGAACGAGCAGTGGTCCTTTGAACCAAGGGCAGACCTCCGAGCGAGTAAAGATTCGAGCTAAGAGCATGATTCTAAAAGATATCCGAAAAAGAAGCCTAACCCAGTATAGGGCCCAAACGGGTAGCTAGCCGCCGAACCAACAGTAGGCCTCCGAGCGAGTAGGCCTGAAACAAAAGTACCCGAGACTCCAAATCAAAGTGTTTGACTAAGCAGTAGATATCCGAACGCCTTCAAATCAAGAGCACAGGCCTCTGAGTCAACAACAACAAGCCTGAAACAAGAGCAGATCCCGATAAAGTAGTGGGCCTCCAAACATAAAGTGAGCCTATGAGCTCATAGCAAACCTCCGGGTGAGCAAGTCTCCGGTCAAGCGATTCTCCGAGCCAGCGTCCAAATTGGGAACAAGAGTATGACTCTAAACTAATAGCAATCGGCCTCTGAACCAAGAGCGGTCCCGAGATATCCGAACGACCTCCGAAAAAACATCCGAATCAAAAGGGTTCCGAACCAAGAGACCTCCAACGAGCAGCATCCGGATAAGCAGGTATTTGAGGCAAAATTCGGGTCCCAAATGAGAAGTAGTGTCCTAGAAGATATCCGAATGAGCACAGAGCAGGCCTCTATGTGTGTCCGAACAAGCGAGTTTACGACACAAGAATGGCTTCCGAGTCCAAAGCAGACGGTTTAGAGACGCCCGACGGACAGGCCTCCAGCGAGTAGCTTCCGAACCAGGACTTCGGCTCTGAACAAGTAGACCTTCGGATGAAGGACCCTCCGAATCGAAATTAAGTCTTTCGGCCAACGCAGGCTTCCGAAATGACAACTGGAAACCCTCCGAACGAATATATCTCCGGAGAAGTAGGCCTCCGAATGAAGTAATACCCGAGCCTGCATCAGGTTTTGATATTAGCAGTGGCAAGTCCCTTTGCAAATACTGCACAGCAAATTGCTCCAACGCGAATGTCCAACCCCATCATGTCCAGACTTTGTGTTATCGAACGAAACAACAGGCCTTTCAGCAATGGTCACAATAGAGTAATAGACTCTTCGGAGAAAGAAGGCGTCCGAAAATGCAACTGTGGGTCTCTAAATACCTCCGTGAGCTCAAAATTGAAATTTCCGTGGTGAAGGGTGATCCAACATAAACTCATACTCCCGTTTGGTTCGATATCGCTACGTTTTTGAAGCATGCATCACCATTATCAATCATGATAAAATTCCTTGGAGGTCTGGTGTATTGGCGATAGGTGAGTTTCTCTAGTTTACTATTCCCCTTCCCGGCTGAGAGCGCAAACTTAGTCATCATCGTTGATGGTAACAACTTGTCGCCCTCTATACTTCGGGCTTCATTTTACACCCTCTCATCTTATGATGGCCTACTAGTGGGTGCAAAATGCATGAAAGTCACACCCACCTAGATATCTTAGCCAGCATTCCAACTCCAGTCACCAGTCCCAGATACAGACTTTTGCCCAGCTCCGCAGTTGACCGTCAACTTTAATTGCATCTCCTCAAATGCAACATTCTTCTCTTCTCTCAGTAGCCACACATTTTTGATCTGGTTCACAACTTGCTCTTAGCCGAACTAAAGCAAGCTCTCTCTATCCACTGATTTCATCCACTGATTGCCGCCGGCGCTCTGCTGGACCCTCTTCGAGTAAAAATCCCCCAAATGCATTTTACTAGCGGCAAGTTTAGCGCACGCGCGTGCCAAAACGTGCTCTGTCTAACTAAGCTTGCTGCAGTTACGTAAGAAGTGCCCTGAGATGCCAATCATCTCTTGATGTTCTGGTGATCTCTATCTGACAAGGTCGGTTTCTCGGACATGTCTTGCAAGAGCGATATACTCGAGCACCGAATAGCCACACGACAGCCCCAGTTCCATTTTTCTCGGCTCTCTTATCCGAATCTGTCTTTCCACGTGTCGCGTGGCGGCAGGCAAAGGCATCATTTCTGATGACGCAGGAGTCAAGACAAGCGGGGCATTTGCTCAGATCAACACGATCCGCAAATCGCCCCAACCGATGTGACTCGGTGCTTCGGCATGATAAAGAGAAAATCGCACTAAAACCTATTTGGCAGCTTTTCTTGTTCGTCTTGCCTCAAGCCATGTGTCTGGTCATATGTTCACAGCCGATTTTGTCAGCTCCCTGTGCAATGCTATGGCAGCCAATAGGACAGTGGGGCAAGAGCACACCACTCATTTCAGCTGCCACACATGATGCAAGACAGCAAAGTCTCGGGGCGTTCCATGAATCGAGACCAAAAAAAAAGACCATGCTCAGTGGGAAACCAAGAAAGCTTCTTCTACCTTGGGTCTGCTGACTAAGGATCAACTTCACTTAAACCCCCGATTTCCCAAGTGGACAACTCATGCCGTGTTCGGCGCCGCGTCCTCCGTAAACCCGACCTCGCTTCTTAATCAGCACTTTTTTCTCGCCTGTCATTGAGGATTTGCCACACATTACATGTCAAAAACACACCCGGAAATTCACTCGTCTCTTATCCCGTATCCCGCGCACCCCCCCTCCCGCGCGGCCGCATGTCAACTTACACCGCTTCGGATGACGTCGCTTGCCTTCCACCCATCACATGCCTCCGAAAGATCTAGCCTGATCTGGCGGGTTTAGACCGCCGCCTCGAACCGTGAGGCCGGATGAACATGTCCATGGTACGAAAATACCACAACGTGACGTTGGAGCCGGTTTGGCATCGCGCCAATCAACCAACCATCAACTAGACGACGTTCTTCTTCTTCTCGAGATGGCGCCGATAGTTGCGCCAAAGTCGGTCGCCGTTATCGCTGTTGCAAGGGCGGCGCCGTGGAGCCTCGGTCCTTCATCGCGAGACAATAATCCTTTGCTCCGGTCCATCTCACACGATATCAACACCAGGTCTGGCTACCGTCTGAACAAGCTCGCGACCGTTATCACCTCGCCCAGGTCCATTTTATCCCACATTGCCGTAATATCCTGCACCTAGTTCCACCGTGCGAAATTTGCTCATCTATAGGCCCGTCTTCGGGCGTATTTGTAACAACCGTGGATAAACAGGTGGTTTGGGGTGCCGGCCGCACACCGAACACCGACCGCCGGCCGGGGTTCCAAATTCCTCGGTGGCCGACATCGTGACGCCCTCAGTGCGACTGCGGCACAACAGCCATGCCTCGTCACGTTACAATCGGCACACGCAATATGCGCCCCTCTAAAGCACCGTAGTCAGTCACTGCTAGTTACCATTCATTCACACATCGCATCAAACAAGGTATTGTGTGGATCATCAATGCAAGTCTATTGTGTTTTTCGCAAACGTGATCTGCTAGTGCCGGATAGCTCGTAAGTCTTCAACCACATACCGTGCACTCCAAGACTCATCATCCATCCCCCCATCCTCCATCTTCCTGGAGGACTCCCCCCATCCTCAGTTTCATGATTTGAGAGGATTGTAGTAATGCATCCAAACATGAAAAAATAAGGAAATAAACACCAAAATTACAACTGGTTTGAAGAAGCCTCCAAGCCACATCGAAACTTTTTCTCCTCCCCCAAGCAATTGAGATCCTCCATGTATGCCTTCGGAAATTAAGCAAATATGTGTTCCTCCATCGATCCGAACCTCGACGCGAGAAATTGGGGAAAATGAAAAAGACAACAAGAGTTTGACAATTAGACCCAAGTGGATGGATCCGGTCCATGTCTCGGCTATATACGATGTAAATTACCAATCCCGGACACGGCCCGGGATTGATAGAAAAAACTCAAGTTGTCTGAAAATATCCTTAGTGAAAAGAATGCGTACAAACTCGTCAACTCCAGACCATGCGGGTTCTCCGACCCCCCTTATCCCATGGTCACCATCCTCCTAAAAACGCCGGTGTAGGTGCATGATTTGACAAAGAAAAAAGGCCGAGAAAAAAAAACATGATATCAATGAGCAGTCTTCATGTCATCTGGGCAGTTGCATTAATGGGCCTTTGCTGTTGCGCATGTCCAACCCGGATGACTTGGCCAAGAAAACCTGCTTCGTTCATCATCGTAAATTCATCTAGTAACCTGCCTGGCCAGGCATCTTGCCCAGCGAGTGAGTTCCGAGGCTCTTGAGAGGCAAATGGCTGTGGCAAAAGATCTTCTTGCTGCCGTTCTTGGTGGCGTCCTTCTTGGTAGCGTCAATAATCTGGGTGGGGTCGTCGTAAGACTCCAGCTGGCAGCATTCAACGTTCTTCAACCAGCGGTTGTTGATGACGTCTTGAATGCTGATACGCTTGCTTGGCTCGGGGTTGAGCATCTGAAGGAGAAGGCGGCGAAGGGCTGGTGGACTGACACCGACATCCAGGGCGTAGCACTTGGGATAATCCGTGTCGGAGATGGCAGCCTCGGGATCGGGGTGCTTGGCGTACCAGTTGTCCCATCCCTTGACCAGCTTGTCGTAGTGCGTGTTTCCAGCCTCAGCTCGCGACCAGATAGCACCACCAAAAGTGAGGTAGATCATAATAATAGCCGAACTCCAGACGTCCAGGGGTCGGGGGTCGTAGGAGTGCTTCTTAGCAAGGACCTCAGGGGCGATGTAGGGTTCACTGCCGCAGATGCCAGGGGAGCAGAGACGGACCTCACCCATGTTGCGACCGCACTGTCCACCCGATTCGCGGAGTCCGGGGTGGGTGCCAGAGAAGACCTCTGAGACTCCAAAATCAGTGATCTTGAGTTTGCTGTCTTTGGTAATGAGCAGGTTCTCAAGCTTAATGTCACGGTGGGCAATGCCATTGGCATGCAGGTAGCTGATTCCTTGAATTAGCTGCTTGAACAGGCACAGGCGATCCTTCTTGTGGTCCTCGCCCTTGAGGTGGCCCTTCTGAACCAAGCCAAAGAGATCGCCTTCTGAGCAGTATTCCATGACGTGGTTCCAGCGACCGTGATCGGTGCACAGGCGAATGGTTTCTACGATGTTAGGGTGGTGCAAGCTCTTTGCGATGCTAAACTCTGACTTGATCTTCTTTTCGTACTCTTGCTGGCTCTCACGATGCGACTTGCCACGGAACTCCTTGACTGCGTAGAGCTCCTCGGGGAATCCCTTGCGCATCATAAGCGTCACCTTGGAGGCGGCGCCCTTGCCCAGGTGCTTTCCGTGACGGCCAAGAAACTTGCTCTGGTACTCGAATTCGCTCTGGAGCTCAGCGACGTCGACGGAGAAGTCGTCGGGGAGGCTCAAACTCAAACGACGGGACTTAGCACCGGTACCTGAGTCAGGAGGGAGGGGCCAGGGCAACCGCTCGGGAGGGTAGGTCGCCTCGGTCGCAGGCTGGGGCGCAGCGACAGGCGTGTTGGGTCTGCTGCCGTCAAAGCTGCTAGCTCGACGGCGCAGCTGAGGTCGGTTCTTGTCACGGTTGATGGTGCCGCCGACAAAGTTGACTGCGCGACCGCGCAGCGACAGGCCTGTGGAGGCGCGCTTCTTCTTGAAGTCGGTCTGATCGCTAGTGGCGCCGTTTGCAGGCTTTTCGCGGGTATTGGGAGCCATCTCCAAGGGGGAATCAGGAGTGGGCGGGGAATTTGATCGAGTGGTAGTCGAGGAGCGGTTGTGGGAGAAGCGGCGGGAATGGCTCGTGCGACGCTGGCTGTTGGTTGTAGGCTCAGAGGCGCCTGAGATGGAGGGTGCCGCAGAGTCTGTGATTGCAGAACCGTTTACTTGGATCTGCGAGGTTGTACGGCGGAAGAATGATGACATTGTGCGCTTGAAGCTCGAGGTTGAGCCGCGAGTTGAGCGGCGAGACAGTGGGGTACCGGTCGAGGTGACGTCGGTTTCGGTGGCTCTGGGTGTGGTCGACTCGGTGGTGTAAGAGGGTCGGCGCGACGAGGTGGATGTGCGCGACGAGAAATAGCTTCCAAACTTGCCAGGAGAGATGTTGCCGGTTGACACTTGGCTTGCACCAGGAATTGGGATGGGCGCGGCCGACGACGATGATGAGAAGCCCTGGTAGGACTGAAGCGTCTCGAGGTCCTGGCCTTGGAAGGTGAAGTCCTGGGAATGGCGGCTGACGGGCGTGACGGGCTCGACGAAGGACTCGCTGCCAGATTCGCCGCCTTCCTCAAGAATTGAGTCGGTCAGATCAGTGGAAAAGCCTCGAGGCGATGAGGCGGACAGGAAGCTGCTGGCAGAGTTGGATCGTGGTGGAGGACAAGATGAACCTTTATCTGTAGGCGGGCGAGCGAATAAAGACGTCAGCAAGGCAAGGATGGGCAGGACAGGCAAAACGGACAGGGGACAAGGGACTAAGGGGAAAGGCAAAAGAAAATAGGTGAACAAGGCAGAGCGGCGCCAGCAAGATGATGCAGGCCTGGGGCGCCCCAATGGACAGCAGCAGGGCTGCCAGGGCAAGGCAGGGGTTGTTGCGCAGTTGAGTTGCAGCAGCAGCTCAGTGGGTAACGGGTGCCGGGCACAGCGAGTAGCAGTGTTTTAGGGGAGACCGAAGGGTGAATCAAATTTGTCGGCGACGCCCAGGGAGGCCATGCAGTCCCTTGTCCTGCAGTTCCCGAGGCCCAGCCCAAGCCCAGGTGGCACAGCGCGAAAGGAGGCTTGCAGCTGAGCCAAGTCACGTACCCAGGACAGGACTAGACTCCAGCGACGCTCAGAACGCCAGGCAAGGTGCCGTTTTTCCCGTCTCAACAGCGTCACTGGACTCCGGGAATAACAGCGACGGTGCACGGGGGGTGGGATGGGGGGGCGAACCAAATGCCTCTTTCCGACACGCCGAAGTGAGTGCGGGCCGGATGACAAACGGAACGTGACAATGATGATGATGATGATGATGATATGCTGCTGCTGCTGCTGAAGGAGACTGGCTTGGACATGACTTGTGAACAAGGCGGGGGGGCAAAGGATGATTACCAAACAAAGCGAACGAAAAACAAGCAAATCCAAAACAAGCAATCAGGAATAGACGAGATCAAGTGGTAAGATAAAAAGGAAAAGCTTCATCCCATACCTGCTGAGTCGAGCAGCGACAGATGCTGTGGTTGGTGCTGCATCGGCTGGAGCGTCTGCTGGTGCGGAGCTACAAGCATCCCTGGGGCCGAGAGAGCCGCCATGATGGATCGAGCTGCTTCGGGGGGGGTTCGTGACTTATTTTGGGGGTGCGCGCGTTCTCGCTTTCGGTCGCCAAGCGTTGTGCTCTAGTGGGTATCGCCGAGTGCAGACGCTGGCTGAACACTGAAGAGAAAGAGGAGAATGCTCAACGAAGCACGCTGAACGGTACGAACTGACGGGGGTCGCCCCGGGGAAGGAAGTGGTTCCAGTGGGGTGTGGAGGGGGTACAGCGGTTCCAGGTACTGGAGCCTCCGGTGGTACAGTGATCCAAGAGTGGTGGTTGGGGGCGGGGGCTGGTCACTGGGAGCGGCGAGGAACCACGGCGTCAAGGACACACACCAATAACTCAATGGCAAGAAATAGGCACTTGACTTGATTCAGATTCGTTACTTTCGCCCAGTGGTTGGTCGAGTCCACATCCAGCTCAAAGGAGGGGTTGTGATCGAGACGTCGCCGGTAGAGCACGACAGATTGAGCCCGGTCCGGTGGGTTTCGGACGGCACTTTCAAAACGCGAATCTCTGAATGGTGCGGTTGGTGAAGCAATGAAGCTGCTGACCACAATGTCAAACCACGCGGTGTGAGTGCGTGCAGTCTTGACTGATGTTCGTGAGGGCTCAGGATGCAGGATTGGCCTGTTCGTTCTGGCGGTTTGACTCGTCTTGTGGTTTGGTTCACTGTGGTGGTTCGTTGTTGTTTGTTGGTATTGGTGAAGGAAGGGATCCAAGTGGAATTTTGTTGTATTAGTCCAAGCAACGTCTGGTTGCTCTTCGTCGTCAATTCTCCAAGAGGGGGCTCTTTCTCGTCTGGATTCTCTCGCTCGATGGTCTCACGTTTCCAACCTAGGGATTAAGTACGAAGGGGCTAGGTTCAAAAACTGGACATGAACAGAGGCTGCCAGGGACGGGCTCGAGAGCGAGGAGGGGGAGGGGGCAGAGGAATTGGCCGCATGAAATTGAACAATGCGTCTGTGAAAGCCGACAATGGAGCGTATGCTTTGTTCTCTGCAGTAATTAAAAAATAAATGCCCCAGATAGGAACAAGGGGAAAAGGATTGTGAGAGGAAGGAAGGGAGAAAAGGAAGCCGTAGTAGATGGCAGATCGTGGACTAGAAAAGCGCGCAGCTGTACTTGTGTCTTCTCCGTCCAGCTGGGGGGAACCTCTGCAAGTTATGAATGAAGCCGCGCTCCGTTGCCTGCGATGGGGCGTGGGGAACGATGAGCGACTGGGGGGGGAGAGGAAGGGGGTGGAGTGTGCGAGGGAGACGACGAAGTGGGGGGGAGTGCACATTGTACACAGCTCCTACAGGTGACCCGACCAAGCTGCGAAGGCTTGATATTTGGATGAGGTGCTAGTGTGGAGGTTGCGCCGGGGCGTGTGGGCAGCAAAAAGAGTGGATTTGCCTTCTTCTGTTGCTGTTCTTCGCCGTCTTCTTTTTTCTCTGCCTTTGGGATTGTTGTCGGGTACACAGTGCGCCATTTTTGACCGCGGTCTCCCTCAGTCCTGCTTGGCCTCAAGTCCTGCTCAGGGCGACCGAGACCCCGTTCTTTCCACCTCCAATCTCTAATCTGGTTTGTTGGGTTTGCCGTCGTGATGAGCACAGGTCCACGCACACACGACCGACCATGTCGTCTTTGCAACGGCAGTGTCTTGAGCAGCTTGCAAACGCATACACCACCTCATTTGTGGCGGAGGCTCAGTATCCTCAGCGTCATTGAGCCTGGCTCTCTCATCAATCTATCTGGTTAGCATCCTTGCCGCTGTCATTGTCTCTATTTTCCTTTTTTTTTTGTTTCTTTGGTAATTTTCCTGATTAATATTTTTTTTTTAATCTGGGTGCACGATGCGGGCATGAACCAGCCCATTTTGTTGTAGCTCGATACCCGCATCTGAAAGCAAATCTCTATAGCATCCCAAAGTACTGAGTACCTGACCCGCCATGTGGAACTGGCAGCATGGAAGAGCCTGGATCCAATCAGCCAGTCGTCTTGACGCCATTGCGATTCGCCCGGCCTGCCCCTGAATAACATGGTTGCATGTGGATGGATGATGGATGGCTCCGTCCGGGGCATTTTCGATCTTGCACATTGGTGAGCCAATGTGACTGACAAGTGACAACAGCACCCACCACCTCGGTTTGCACATTTCGTGCCGTTCTGCCGTATAAGCGCCTCCAAACACATCATCCGCTCCAAACTTACCTTTTGACCGACCTTTGAAGAGCCTCTTTTTTGTCCTTTCCTTTGCACCTGACACCATGGTCAACCTTTTTCTCTTGGTGTTCTACCTGCAGATAACGCTAAAGTTTAGTTTGGCTCTTTTTTTTTTCCTTTTTAATGCCGAGCATCTAAATTTTTGTTTGGGCTTTGATCCGCCGCCTCAGTACTTGCTGAAGGGGGGAGGGGAGACATTGTTGTTATCCCTTTCGTGCTGATCTCGACTTCGCTATTATGTTGTCTCTTACTTTATTTCACTTCTAGGCACCACCCAAATTCCAAGTCGAGAAATCTCACCGAGACTTTGTTAGACATCTGGGGCGGGCCACATTGTCACGAAAACTGTCGTTTCGTTGATTCACCATCGCTATCCAGATCCAAAGCAATCACGTCTTGGTCATATCCGCCGGCGGTCAAGAGAGCCCACTCACGACCGTGGCGATGTCGGCCGTCATCATGGCTGTCCCCCACCCTCCTAGACGCTGATCCGTTTGAAACGTGATGGACCGTCGGGCATGGATTCCCCCCTATATCGCTGCCTTTCTGTAACAGACCAAAAGCAGTCTCTGCCCTGCCGTAACGCTCCTGTCCATGGCCAATATGCGGTAGTACGGCGCACTGAGGGCATGCCTCATACACCCCCCCATGTAGACGCCGCCCCGGGTAGATCCCGCTCTGCTACCCTCAATGCCCGGCCGGGCGTCCGGGCTGACAGCCTTCAGCACATCCACCATTATTTGCATCAGCTACATTGGCGCAATTCATCAATTAGAAATCGCCAAATCTCGGATCGTTAAGTAGCAATGCGTGCACCAACCGTGACACCGTCGTTGGGCCAGAATGGTCCATGCAGCCCTCATCAAGCCGCACTCGCTCTCTCTGCCCCCCACCTCCACCAGGACGTCAGTCAACATACTGCTTTTACGCTCGTGTGCCTTCAAGCCCAGTCAAGAAAGCGACCCCGACCCACCATCTGGGTGGTCCTGGCAATAGGAACCCTGGAGCCCCAGAAATGAACATCAGCCCCCCCAGACGGCGGAACAGCCACCGCGTTGCTTGTCGTTGCTTGTTTGCTGATGGCTGCAGGATGAGCCCCACGAGAACGCCGACCGAGGCTTTTACGGATACTCTTTGCAGAGAACTTGCCAACTCACGCCAGACTGGCCCCTGGCCTCAGCGCGCTGGGAGTTGCACCTGAGGGCAATTGGAGCCTGGGCAAATTAAATATAGGCACCTTCCTGCTAGCGTCTAGAGGGTCTGAAGGGCCCTGGGCCCACTGCCATGTGTATTTCGGTCGCTGCTTGGGCGCAACCAGCCTGTCAGTGATGCTGCTGACCAGGTCCAGGGCCAGCTCCGATGTCCACCCGCCCCAAATCCACCGTTCATCCATCGTCCACTACCACCGCGACAGCCGCCCATTAGGGCCATTGGGGCCCTTGGGGAGGCTCAAGTATGATTGGGATGATCGGTACAGACGGCAACGGTGCGGTGGGAAGGGGACCACAAAACAAGCCTGGCCCAGCCCAAAAAGCAGCCACTGGCTGCGGTAGCGATGGTAGCCGCTGCACTGGAGCGGCAGCATTCGGAAATTTCGTCAACTCTCTCCTTTTCTGCGCGCTGCCACGGCGTTCTCTGTCACGGTGTCCGTCACCTTCAAAGGTCCTAAAGATACGCTCACGCTTACGCTTAAAAAAATTTTTGTAGCACTTGAGCAACCTGATTGGTTAGCCGGACTCTCTCTCCATCTTGTCCCACGCGCCTTCTCGTCGTTGTCCCCTTCATCCGTTGCGGCGCGTCCTCCGACAGCCGCAACATAGCATTGCATCGGCCGCACCTGTCAGAACCATGTCTGTGAATGCAACATTGGCGCCAGAGCGGATCCCTCGCACCCTTACCCTAGGGCCTGAGGACGCCAAATGACCGACGATAACCCTTACAGCAGTGCCTCACTCGCTCTGGCTGAGTGGCCGAGACGAGGGACAGCCGGCTGCCAAGCATCCGAGTGCTGTCCGCTCTCACACGCACAAGACACGTCCGGCGTCCGCTGGCTGTCCACCGTCCCCGTTGCAGCCATTCTTACTGTGCAAAGTATCACCGACTCCTGTCGCAGCTTTGGCATCGCCAAGCCTCGCCCATTGCGACGACTGCGACGGCGTCGGTTCTTGGCGTTTCGCGACGATCAACCTTGATGATAATCGTCATTCCCCAGCGCCCATCATGCTTGGCCCATGCCCACGGAAGGCGTCCTTTGGTTCGCTGTCTGCGACAAGCACTGCTGCGCGCTGTACCGTGCCTGGGGCTCTAAAATAACCTACTTTTTTTTTTTTTTTTTTTCTTGCATCTCCACCCCGTGTCGCAGACATTGGTCCATCACACACAGGCCAGCGCATCTGTGGCCGTCATCCATCTCTTCTCCTTCGCAAACCATTCGCAATCCGGCAATTGATACTGTTGATCCAGCGACACCAAAGACATGTTGCGCGGCCGTTTGAGATTATTTCAAGTAAGCTTGAAATCTAATATCCATTTGCCTTCGGGCCCGCCACCCGTGCGCGCGTCGGTGCGAGATAAGGAGACGAGAGGTATTTACGTACCTCGCACAATAACGCCAACCTGGCGATGCCATCTTGGGTCTGGTTGGGGTCCTGGGGGGCGTATCCTCTCTCTCTTTCCCTTCTCCAAAGCCATTATTAGCATTAGTTCAAATGATGAGGCAAAAAACTCTATCGCCCCCGACCATTCAAAAAGAGCATTCCCTCTTATCGATGTCGTTTAAGCTTTGTCATGAGAGCAATAGAAAGAAAATCGAGCAGATCAGCAGCTTTATCAAGCAACAATCGCCAGATGGTCTCCAACGTGACCGGCTACGGGGCTGAAAAGATGCATCGTGTCCCACGACATGAGAAGCTTGACCAGTGGCCAGTCCCGCATGCTTCTGCGCAGAGTGCCATGGGGGCCTTGGTCGCCAAGCCTGTCGGTTTCCCCCCCTGTCCAGATGGGCAGGGCCCTGAGCGAGATCTCGGCCATTTCCATTCATTCAATCTCAGTGACTTGCTGTGCGCAATCGCTGTCTGGATTAAACTGTCCCTCTAGCCAGAGCCGGCTGTGGCCAAGGTTTGGCGGGTGCCATTTCGGACGCGGATGGAGGCTTGGATGCCGAGTAAGTCCCGTGTCCACCGCCGACCGTCGTTCCCGCTAGCCCATCTCCTCGTCTCCGTCCAAGCGGACCATCTCCGTTGTTCACCGTCGAGGGCACACACACACACACGAACACACACACAATAAGACATGTGCCCGTTTCGTCGCGCCGACGACTCCTGTTATCGCGTGCGAAACCCCGAAATCCCACTCCCGCTCCCAGAACCGGTCCGGGACTCTACAGCATTCCACACATCCGTCCCTCCACACCCAATCGCCCTCCGCTGCCCTCCTCCTCGCCTCCCGAGGCAGGGATGCTTTGCACGGGTGTGAGTGCGTCATATGCGCCCCAAAGGTGGAGTCGATCCATGGCACGCCCCCAGGTCCCTTGGGGGAGCCACTTGTCTCACCTCACCTCACCCACGCTCACTCGCTCACTCGTCAGGCTGGTGGCTAGTGTCCAGCAAGACCGTCGGCCTCACGCCAGGGAGAGCTGCCCTGAGATGAGAGATATGCACACACCCAATAAAGCCACAAGACGCGATCGACACACGTTTCTTCTGATTAAACTTGGCAGTGCTCTGACACACGGCGATTTAAAGTCTTGTCCCCGACGACTGATGGCCACCATGGCAATTTCGTCGTCTTGGCAGGAGGTCGATGTCGGCAGTTGATGCATTAGTCGTGTAAATGACTGAGCCATACTTGCCTCGCCTCGCCTCGCCTCGCTTCCAGGGGGCCAGTTAATAATCAATTGAATGAGGCTGTCGAGATCCAGATATTGCCATGTGTCAGCAACAATAATCTTCGTTTCCCGAAGTTGCGGTGGAGAACGGGCCCAGCTCCCTTGTTTGGCTGTCTGGTGGATTATTACGTCGTGTAAGCCCGCTTTCGCCCACACGCACCAATCGAGCCATCGTGACCCTCATCCTTCCAAGGCGAGGGCGAACTGATGCCTGGCATCCTCTCACGCGCACTGAGGTCTGGTATGGCCATTTGTTTCGAGGTTCTTGGCTTGCGGCATTCCCCTGCGACAAGCATGCAACCATTGTTCTTGGCAGCGGCTTGATCGTCATTTCGGTGTAGCGCCCGGTCACTGTCTTTGGTCAAGGCTTGATGGCGAGCTTCGGGCGTGTCTCTCGCAAGGTGAGAGCATATATGGGAGCCAAGACAGGACGGAAGGCAGAGTTCACGTTAGGGTAGACCACAGACCGCAATGATGCGTATGCCCCCTGTGGTTTAAAATGCTAAAACCGCCACGTCGCCGTCGCGCAGATGGGTTAAACACGCGCACATACACACACCACATACACACAGCACGCGCGAGCGCTGAGACAAGTCACTGACCCTGCGAGAGAGAGAAAATAGCACTCAAAAGCTAATTCGCATTCCGCGAGGCGCTCTCGTTAGGACACGACCGAACGTTGCTAATCAGTGCAATGCGGTGCCACGGCCGCCCCAGCTTCACGCCGCGCCCATGCAAGGTTCCCGGCTCGTAAATGGTACGAGGAACGTGCGACACGGAAGTTGACGAGAGACAGCAGTCTCAAACAAACATCAATCGCACATGCCCAACAATGGATATGAGTTGCGGCCAGCCTGAAAAGGTCGCGTGGCGTCTGCCAACGTGCTGCATCTGGTCAGCCTTGGGGCACGCCGCCCAGACCCTCTCTGAGCCTTTCTCTCTTGGGGTTAACAACAGAGGGTTATCTGCCATTAAGTTGGTGGGCTGTCAAACGGTTTTTTTTTTTTTCCTTTTCTCATTTAAATTATTGTTTTGGGGTGGTTCGCGTCAGCAAACCCAGTAGCCAAAACGCAGCGCGAGCGACACAGGCAGAGTACGGTTTGTCTTAGAGCTTAACCAAGACCTGGGAAACTTTGAGTTCCTTGAAAGGCTCTGGGTTTGGCCAGTTGGCCCCCACGGTCGCCCCGGATTTATTCTCTTTATGGCCTTCCCACTGGTTCGCTTGCGGAAAATAATCCGCGCACATCGTCACTGCTGTTTGCTGCCGCCACCGGGGAGGGCATCCTAGCCGCATTGCTGCATGCACAGGCAACAAATTGCATGTCTCTCTGGTGCAGATATGTGTGAGAAAAGACAGAACAGGAAACAGCCAGGAGACAAGCAGCTCTGGGACCCTGCAATGTGCAGCTTGCGGATGCAACTTTTCCCCTGGTACCTCTCCAGCTCTGTCTCGTGACCCGTTATTGGGTCCTGAACGCTGGTTCCGTTGCTGCTTGAAGACAAGTCGTGGTAGTCCTCAAATGCACTTGAACCACTTATTATGCAGATCCCACTGGTATCATGTGTCTTGATAACGTGTATATTTGGTTGGAGGGATGGGGACCGGGGAGGGCGGAAACTGTTTTTATTCATCATTTTAGCTTGACTTGCCGCCAATTCTTAAAAGCAAGGCAGTCCCTGTCGGCAGCCATATCCGAGTGGAAGGCCTCTCTAGGCAACCCAGAGCTTATGGCGTTGCTACGATCCCGAAAAAACCCTCTGGTGGCGTCTGCCTCCGTCCCCCCTCCAACTATTTTGACGGCGTTTCAGCTGCGGCGTCACCCTTGGGCGCAGTCTCTTTGGGCCGGGTTATATGCGTATGCAGTCGTGGTCGAGGCGTCTGCTGTGATGCATCAAGCCCGCCAGCGAATCGGCCATGAAACAACATGGTCACAAATCCATCATGACGTGTTTCTCTCTCTGACGAGAGCGAGGAATTGGGCATGTACACGACAACCACGTTGCTCCTATGGTAGCGCGTGACAAGGGCAAAAGAAAACAGAGTATTAAGTAGGGTTTCAACCGATATCTGGAGTATTGTTAGTTCCCGCATGGGAAAGACTATTTTTCGGTAGCAAGATCAGGCAGACCAACTACCGGGTCATACTTTGTCGCAATTCAGGCATACTGGACAAGCTTCTTGCTCGCGCCGCCCAGGCAAGGATGGGCCAAGTCCAGACCCCGACCGCTTTGATGCCACTAGAGCCAGAGGGTGGGTTTGGTTTTGCCTCAGCTGCTAACTACGTATACAGTTTTGGACTTGATGCATGATACATGCAGGCCATTTTCCTGTAGTTTGGACTTTGTTTTCTTTTTTTTTCCTTTTCAGGTCGGGAACCAAGAGCCAGCGGGGAGGCCATGCCCACCATTCTGCCTCGCCCAGCCGGGTGGCTGGTCTTTGTCTCCTTGGCCTGGGTGCATCCAGCAAGCCAACACGGCGAACAAGCCATCCCATCGCGCCATAAAGGCGGACACCATCACCGGCACTGGCCGTCAGACCGGTGTGCTTGCTAGCGCTGGATCGGGTTTCACGATAATTCGTCCTTGCGCTGGTTGGGATAGCCGGGAGTTTACCATCATCAGGACCATCTTGATTGGCGTTGGCAAGTCACGCATCGAGACATCCCGCCTCGTCCAGGTCCCATGGGGTGTATGTCGGACCGGTCAACTTCACACAGGGCCGCTGCCGTTCCATGTCACTTCCATCGGGGCGAGTAAAGGCTGCCGGCATCATGATGCCATTGAAGCTCACTTCCATCGGCCCATATCAGTCGCACAGGTGGTACCTTTTGACAAACTAGGGGCGGAGAACATCATCAAAGCTCGCAAAATATCTACTGAACCATCGCCAACACCAAATGTTGATAATAAGAAAATTTGAAGGAACTTGCCCCTTCCCCCCCCCCCTCTCCTTCCCATCCATCCAGCCACGATGCAAGAGCCGTGATGATGTACAGCTCCCGCACAGGACTCCCCCAGGCCTTGGCGAACCCTGGTCCCCATCCCCCATCCAGGAAACCGGGGCATGCCAAAGGCCCAGACCCGCTTAGCCCGCTTACGGGCTCCCCTCACCCATCGTCTTTTTATTGATAGCGTGGGTTTGGCGAACACGGGTTACTGATGGGACGGCGGAAGGGCGCTTGCTTGGCCTCCCAGACCGGAGCCAGCAGCAAAAAATGCCTCACCTTGAATGCAATTTGAGGCGGCACCCTGCGCTCCGTTTCCCGCGGATAGTTTCCTGTCAAGGCAAGCAGAGGCGCCGCAAGGACCGCTTGTTGTCGCTTTTTTTTTCTCCATTGTCGTCTCATCCAATTGAATCAACGGTCCCCCTCCCAACAAGAAAGCAAGCGCCAGTCGTTTGAGAAGCCAAACCCTGGCACTGGGATGGAGGGAGGCATGGACCACCCATTTTCACAGTGTCATGTGTCGTGTCTCGGCAAGCTTCCCGTCCTTTACGACTCATCATGACCGATGCCGTCTCCACGTTGGACGATCCTGTTATTGAGCATGTACTGGCTAGTCCCCAGATTGCAACCCCATACTGTGCTCCTCGATGGTCCATCATGACGAACGAGGCTTTTGCAGGACGGGATGGAGGGTGGCCGAGAGATAGAGACTGCGAGACGTGTGTGCAGTGAAAGTGGGAAGAGAGGGGTTGCAGTTGCGGTCGCAGTTTGCATCAAGCAGCAAGCAGCTCTCCAAGATTGGGCCTGGAACTGCAGCTGTGACCCTGTTGTCTGTCTGTCGGACACGGGCAGACGACGAGTGAAACTCTGGGGGGAACACCCCCGCGTCTCCCCCAATCACCGTGGGCAGCGTCTGTTATCGCTCCCAGCTATTCGGTGAGATGGGGAAGGGGCTCCAATCCAATTTCCCTAAGCTGTGCAGCGGCGACGCCATCACCGACGACGGGCGCCATCGATGGTGCTTGGGGCGATGGAGTTGCCTTGAGCGGGCAAGCCGCAAAGTCAATGTTGTCGCTGGTCATGTTTAATGCAGGGGCGAGACTGGATGGAGCATCGATAGAGTCCTTTTTTGTGTGCCTATCGGGCGCGAGTTAGGTCTTAGTGGCAATGCGACGTCAAAGCAAACCGCCAACACAGGTAAAATTTTATGCTGCACGCGATCGATAGATTTGTTCGCCACAACTACAACCTTGAGCAGCCTACGAGCTTAGGAGAAGAGGGTGGGCTTCTTGCTCGCCTGAAGTCAACGTTTAGTAGAGACCCAATCATCGGAATCACTGGCTCTGAGTCCACCACGCCCCCTCTTCAATCATCTCGTTCTGGACTCTGCACTCGTCTGCCGAGGCTTGGCCGTAACCTCAGAGATATGAAGATGCGCAAGCTTGTTGGACAAGCTTAATTTGGATCGTACTTGGCGGCCAAGCCTTTTTTTTTTTTCCTCCTCTTCCTGCACTATGGTTGCAAAACAAGCTCCAGACGCAGCGACGTGCAGCCAACAAGCGAGGAGCACTCCTAGGGCACAGCAACCTCAAGCATCATGTAGTGTCTGGGCATGGGTTCAAGTATGTTTTCCTTGGTGCTAAAAAAGAGGGGCCAATCCGTTGTTCTTTTCTACTGCGCTGTTTTGCGTATTTGACCAAGAGACGTTCTGGATGACTTTTGTCTTGGCTTTTTGCAACCTGACCCCGCTTACACCCAAAAAAAAAAAAAAACTACCCTGTACCTTGGCGACAACGAAAGGAAGAAAGGTGATGCGGCATAGTATTTGTGCGCCCACTAGACAAATGACTGATGTGTCTGTCAATCGTCACATCCGGTTGGCTGGGCATTGAAAATGTTGGGTTCCCTGGCAGGTCTTGGCTCTTCTGAAATGTGTTTGCCTGGTTGCAGGGGCGGTTGTCATTGCAGCAACTTACGTAGTCCTTCGTGCATCTCACCCTGGTATCATGATGACTCGAGCGGAGTCTGGTTGCGACTTGTCTCTCTTGGCAGCCCTCCTTCTTTGCCAATTTGTCGGCGGTAAATGAATTAACCACTCAGCCATTCGTCCGTGCCCAAGAACCGAGGATATTAAATGGAGAAAGAATGGAAGGAAGGAAGGAAGAACAACAAAAAGAAGAAAAACTGGGCTTGAAGCTCGTTGGAACGCTGTCCTGTAGTGTGAGATCTGCCCCGGATTCTGTGAACCCCTGGAACCCCGCGGGGAGGGGGTTTGTTAATCCTGCTTTGACAGGCGGGCATACGCGGACATCTCAACTGCCACCTGCTGGCAAGCCTTGAACGTCATTCTCGACTCATGGCCATCTCAGCTCTGGAGTTGACTCCTGGCGGCTAAATTGGGACCCCCCCCCCCTCCCAGACACTGTGCTGCGGTAAGCTCACCAGCTCGGCAATCTTGCGTCGGGATGTAATTCAACGTCTTGTTGACGGTTTGAACTGAGGAGAAGATGGGAATTCCCTTGGGAACTTCAGATTCAACGGGAATTGGAATTACACAACAGTACCAAGGCCGATACCGCCACATCTCGTATCACGGCCAACGTAAGATCCGTATTACAATATCCTTCTCATATTCTCGCCTGGTCAGCCTTGGCGGTTGTTCAGAGCAAGCCACCCTTGTACACGGGAGCGGAAGACAGGCTGACAGTGTGATGTGCATGGTAGTTGTTGTGTAAGCACCGGTTACAAAAACAAGCATAGCCATGGGCGTCATTCCCGAGAGCGTCCCATTCCCGCTTCTGAAGGGTTCCAGTACCACCGAGCGGGCAAGGCAACTCAACTCAACCTCAGCGTGGCCCAAAACCAGCCCAACCTCGTTTTGTCAGACGGCCAAGTTTTGTTTTCCCCCCCTTGTGACCTTTCCTGCGACGCCAACCCCGTCACAAAAATGCGCGGCTGTACTCTGTTGTTGATCACGCCCGCGAGTTTCCCCGTGATTGGTGTTACCGCTCTTTCGAGCCGAACCTTGTCCTGCCAAAACTCCTCACCCCCGGCCATGTTCCCGAGCGCTATTGCAAGGGTCCCCCAACATACAATCGTGACTAGCACCCTCAGCTTCTGTCAGCTTCTACATCTGGACTAGCCGCCATTGGGCCTTATTTTCTTCCATCCTTTCCATTTTTTTTTTGTCTTTGGCGGAGAATATTGGTGTGTGGTTCTGGGAGAGTTGAATATGTTTGGGGAAACACAATACTGTATACAATAAACCTTGAATGATAGGTCCGTTTGGCAAATTGGGTCCCTAAAGACGACTAATCAATCCCCTTGGTATCTTTTATGCTTTTTTTTTTTTGGATGTAATATAAAGAAATCTAATAACTATACAATACAATTACTCAAACATAATTTCTTGTGATTTTTCAGGCTTCTTCTTTTTCTTTGTCTACTGTAACTAACTGTTTTAGTTAGGATTGATATTGTGCGCAAGCACGGTGGTGATAATCTTTGGTGCAATCATTCAAGGGCTGGCGTTTACCTAATCAGGCATCAATAGGACGGTTTGGTCTGTTTGTTTTTGGAGTGTCTGCATTTAATTCGCTCTGCAGTACGTGCTACTGATGCTCCTACGACTGCAGGGGAGCGCAGCCAACTATTCCCAGATTTGTGCTAAAAGGCATGTCCGGATGTCCCTGAGTGTAGTTGACCACATTCATGATGGTGAATTCCGATGCAGTATTGCAATGGATTCTATGCCTAACGGGGCATTGATTGGGTTTGTGCAATGGGCTCCTACCTTGATTGGATTGCTCCCTCTGATGTCGAATACGGCGCATCTGAATGCATTCCCTATGAAAAACTCCGCTAGGCTGATGAGTCTCCTGGAAGGGGTAAGTTCATCGCTGGTTCTGCTATCGACGGGTGTCCTCGGAAACTAATACGTCGATATTTTCTTGAGAAGGGGCCATGTTTGATATAGCTAACGTCATCTCAAGTCAGTTGGATACGATATCGTTGGTGGCCGAAGAATAGGACTTGCGCTCAGAGAACGGTTTAGGGTAAGTAGGGATATGGAGTTCATAAATAGACTTATGATCGCACATACAAAAAGGATCGACCAAACGAAGGTTGTATAGTAAAAAAGCTGAATTGATTCAATTTCGATTGATGGAGAAAGAAGCGCAACCAGGACTCTGTTTCTTGGCATAGAAAAGCGTGGTTGATTTTCGTTCAAAGAGCAGCAATAGGGGTTCAGGTCGAAGACGAATCTCTCCCTTCCACTTGACAGGCCAGGTTCTGCTGTGCCTCGCATAACCAAGGGGGCGCGCAAAAATGCTAAGAGACGTCATTTCCGGAAAATGTACGCTCATCACTGGAGTAATTCCATCCAGATGTGAGGAGTCTGTCGATTATCGTCCGAACATTGGCTGTCGTCCTCTGCAACCTGCTCGAGTCTGCTTCCGCCTTTGAGAGATGAAGCGTGCTGATCCTGGAATGCGTTCCGACCGTGGGTAATTTTCGTGAAGGATGCAAGTTCGTACTCGGGAATATTTTGTGAGCTGGAAAGAAAAGAGGACAAGAACACCCAGACCCACCCAAGTTGGTCGATGTGGGATGCTGTCACTGGCAACAACCCGGCATGAATGCCTTCTTACACCGATTTCAGGAGATGTTCAGGATAGGTGAGGTGAATCATGGCTTTTCAGCAACCCGGATCATTCTAACTTTCAGCTCAGCTATCAGAGGTTATTGGTGATCAACAGAGGTACTGTGGGTAATTATGAACAAGAAGAGAAGGAAAACGAATATTTGTGATCTTTTCAGAGGAAAAGGGCGTGTAAATTCTGTAAAGGCGCAGAAATAAGGTTAATGGTCAAATACCTACCTTTCTATTTAATTGAACAGCGATTCTTCCAGCGTTAATGTACTTGATGGTTTCTCCTTGGAAATCAGCGGAGATTTGGCTGCCAACAATCATGGCACTAGTGGACCAGATAGACTCAATTCTGCCTCGCAAGCCGAAGGCATGGCGCGATGCTTCATCCTGATAGTTAAATTCGGTGCCGGGTCAGATCAGGCGCTCGTTTGGCTTGTCTTGGGTTTCAGAAATCCTAAAGGCAAAAAGTATGAAGTCCGAGGGACGGAAACTGGTGAAGAGGTTTGAAAGTAAA
Organism: Calonectria pseudoreteaudii; assembly: GCA_001879505.1. NCBI lineage: Eukaryota > Fungi > Ascomycota > Sordariomycetes > Hypocreales > Nectriaceae > Calonectria > Calonectria pseudoreteaudii. The sequence continues at coordinate 2,530,961 of KV875229.1, forward strand.
GAGATTCTGTGAGAGGGGGAATTGTGTGGAAGGACCATGTCAGACGTTGTGCCAAAGCCGAGGAGCAGTTTTACTTTGGGCAAATGAAGAAGATGAAAGGAAGCAATTTATGCAACTCAAACATCATAAACGGAAATAGGAATTAAAAAATGGGTGTGATTGTGCGAGATTGTGCTATTCGTGCACACCACTTGGGTATAAACCACATTCATTGGTGCATGTGGGGCGCTTTTTCACCCAACAATACCAAGTGGCGTTGAAGTGTGACCATCAGTTGTTTGTTTATTTGTTTGTTGAATGCTGGCGCGTCCCATTTGGAGGCAAAGCCATGGCACTGTCGGTTACGAGCAGTGGTAGGAGATGGTAAATTCTTTTCTTCAGTTGGGTGAACGTCAGCGTTATTTAGTGGCAAGTTCCTGGAACGAGCTCATCGAGAAAGAGACAGAGTGTGGGAAGATTTGTAAAAATATAGCACAGTCCTTGAATCAATGTTATTCTAACACTTTGCTACACGGGTTCCTGCAAAAATACCATATGTATCTTAGTATTTGTAACTAAGGATGATTTCTAAGGGCGATGTCGGGGGAATTTTTGAGTTTATTCTTTTCTTTCGAAATTATTACTATTTTTGGGATTGAATTTGTGTATCAAATACGGCGGAGAAGCGTCTTCCTCACAATGATTCAAGGGTTGGATTATACGTTCCGTCTCAATGTGCCCGTAGGGGTGCGTTTGGATGCGCCACGAAGGCATCTTTCCTATGTCATCCTCAAAGCCCGGAGGTTGCCCAACGCTCAGCTTTGGCATATGTTTGCCTCTGCATCACCTAGATTTGTCATTGGGAGGGATTGAGGGTGCTGAAGTCTCGCTGGGCGAAAAAGTTGAGCCTAATTGCTGATAGACGTATTGTGTGTGGCTTGTCATCAATGTTACTAACATCTCGTAACCGCAGTAAATTTATGTGTCGCCGATCGTTGATTGGATTCTTCGACGTGGCAGAGGGAATTGAAACGACATTGAGCCGCTCATGAAATGGCAAGGGGCATTCGAGACTTGGTTGATATTCTTGGAAGCTCCTGAATTGTTCAGATTAGTTTGGATTGGTGGATGTGTGCCGCCGTGTTCTGTCACGCGGGACGATACCTCGACAAAGGAATGCCTGCAATTTGAGGCAACTGTATGTAAAAGAACAAAGGAAATGTAGAATTACCAGATTCATTTGCATTGAGCACCTGCTGTTGTTTTGGTTTCCATTTGGTTGCTGATTTCGCCATCTCTTTCCGGTTTTCAGCTTCGTCTTTGATTTTATCTTGACTACGCTTTCGACGCGGGAGTACCGCCTCAATTGGCGTGAAATAAAGATGAAAGAAAAGCTGAAAACTAAGGACGACGTTGGATTTCTGTAGATGATTCCTCTTGGGGATTAGAGCCTGAGGTGTCTGAGAGATGACAAAGCAACTGGTCCTTTGTAGTTGTCTGGCACCTGTTTGTCCTGGAGCAGGCAGCGTGAACTCTCCCGCAGCAACAGAACAGGACCTTAGTTGACTTCGCTGGGTCTGGGTCCGTTCGACCATTCATCTGCAAGTGCAATCGCCAACAGAACCGCTTTGTTCTCATTACCGACCGAATACACAAAAGAAATTCCAAGGAGAAAGATGATTAATCATTCCTGCTTCCTGATAACTGGTATTTCGACTACATGTGCTGTTTCGACATTCCCAACGCTGGAAGGCTGGACGTGGAACACGTTGCTGCAGTCTGATAAGGCTGCGAGGATGTACCCGCCATCATTGATGCAAGAAATGATGCAGTTTGGCGCACCTGACGGCTAATAGGGCAAAGAAAAGTGCTGAAATGATCACCAAGGCGCCCCCTGAGAGAGAAATAGCATTGTAGCCTTCGTGTCGGGCATGGTGTGTATCTGCTAATGCTGAATAGGCCTCGGGTTTGATGCATTGAAAAGAATTCGAAATTGAACCGAATCTCTTTTTGCGGATCCAAATCAAGACGAGAAAAACTTTCAAATCGTGCGACTCGAACACTGAAGCCTTTCCGCCGATCGCATTGCCACTCAACGGCTTCTTCAACGAACAGCAACATCACCCAACCCTAGTCCTAGGGTCAAGTGGCTTGAGACTACGTCGCAAACGCACCAGCCTCTCTGAGCCGTGAACTGACCTGTCAAATTAATTGCCCAAATAACGATGGGCGAGCCGATGAGCTATCGATTTCCTTTCCACTTTTTCTGCGAGAGATCCCGAACCCTTGAATACGAGAATAAACAATACCACCTTTTTTTCGTGGCTGGGTGTCACATCGATGATGGTCTCCGCCGTGGTCCGGCTTCCCTCTACTGCTGCCCGAAAATCGGCGGCGCGATGATAAAAGAATCAACTACTATGAATATTTCTCACAGAAAGCGCGCGACTTCGTGTGAACCATCTATGCTCTCGATTTCACTTGCGAAAATGCTTGCTCGGACTTGTTTGCAACCCATCTTTGGAGGGTTCCTCGAAAAGCCGCGATTCCGGACGCTGGATGGCCGAATAAAAAGTAACCCTCGTGGCCAAGGTTAAGAGGACAGGTCATTTTGTCTGACCTGTTCAAGTCCGCATGGAATCTGATGCAACGCGTACTGCCTTGCTGGTTGGTTCCAGGTAACTGACGGTGTAGGTAAACATGAGGCTGCACCTGGAATGCATACGCCACAAGTTTAGACGGCAAACGAATTTCAGATCAGATCATACTGGGTTAGAGGGGAGCCTCCGTGTGCGCCAGGCTGGGTAATTCCGAGCTGCGTGGCTTCATGACTCTGTTTTCCTGTCTCTTCGGCCCTTACGTGTCCACGAATTAAATGAGGCTATCACAGGCGTGGAATCTTGGACACAGCCTCAAAAAAAAGCAATGTTATGGTACCTATTGTTCTTGACTTGAGGGGAATTCTAATTTCGGTCTAGGGCTTCAAGGGCTGGAGGCCACACCTCTTGAGAAATATCAGCAACGAGAAAATAATCATGCGATGTCTGACATACACTTGAACGATGAGCTTAACTAGGAGAGTAAAATCGGATTATTAATTGTAAATTCTAGAACCAGTCCTATGGCCTCTTTCTTACACCGGCCACCCTTTGTTTTACGGCTGTTGAGCCAACATCAGCTTCAGAGTTACAGTGGCTGACTGGGCTGTGACAGCGGGGCGCTATCGCGACCGGCGGTCGGGAGTGTCAAGTTAATCGGTCGCAACAGCGCCGCCAGCGACATGTCGATTGCCGTCAGTCAGCGCTCCACGAACAACATTTGTCTATTGTGCTTCCGGAATCTTGGCATGGTGAGAGCCATTCGTCATTGTCATTCTACTTGGTACTGCTCAGTCACATTCCTCGGCAGAGAGAAAGTTGGGGGAAACAAACGCCTCGAGCATATCATGGCTGCCACGAGCTGCTGCTTCGATTGTTTTAGTTTTTACCATGAGACAACGGGATTTACCATGTACTTTGAAACTCGTACCGCCCCATTCAGTGCTTCTTCAAACATGGTGGGAAATACCAATAGAATGGTCGCGATTCCAGGCCTAGCGCCCCAACCTGGCCATCTTCCTGATCTTTTCTTTTTCTCACTTGGTGCCGCTGTGGCCACCCCGCTTCCTCCTGGGTTAGTCCTTGGACATTGGTTAGGCTTGGGTCGGCTGAGCCGCGACAGCACCATTGCCGGGCGGTTAGCGAGATGTCTTGATGTAATTTGTCTTATCGCGAGGCCAGATTCGTCCAGTTGTCGTTTTTGGCGAAAACCAGATCAATTGGAGGCTTTTTGGCAATGTCATGCACTGGCTTTTGCTATCCTAGGTCGGTTCACGCAAGTGTCATTGATGGTGTGTTTTTGCTTTCCTCTCATGCTTTCTTTGGTGCATTCTCATTTCTTTTTGTTCGCTTTTCGTCTCTTGCTTTTCTCAATCCCCTTGCTCTTCTTCTGTTCTAGGCAAAATAAATTGCGGGTGGGCCAGTCTGCTCACATTCTATTCGTGCTGCTTCATGCAGCGACCTGTATAGCTAGCCCGCGACAAGAAGATATAAGTTGGCACACACCGGAGATGACGATCCGATAGGAGAGGAAGAAGCCGTCGATGTATTGTTTTTCTTCCTGGACAGGCATATGCTTGACGCAGTTGCTGGCAGAAGAAGAGAGGGGAAGCCAGGTTTCTGAGACAAATTTTTGGAGCTCATTGGGCTCAGGCAAGCGAATGGTGGACGGGCGGGCGACGCGGTGCAAGCGAAGGGTCAAAACATGCCGGACCAAGATGTCGGTCGGCGAGGGTTCTGGAGAAGTCGCGCGTCCACCAGCCACTCAGTAGAGTGGCAAGCTGCGCGGAGCCTGGTGTGTGTGGGCTGGGGGCGTATTTCGTGCCCCATGGACGGTGCATATGTGCCCTGTGCATGTTGCATGCGCCAGTGAGACAAGGAGAGACAAGGAGAGTGGCTGCTCACAGAGCCTCGTTGTATATTCTGGCTAGCGGGGGTTACCATGGCCCCCGACCGACATGTAAGATGTCCGTCCCAACTCAACTCGTCGGTTTATTAACCCTTACTGTTCCGGCTCTCTCACCCCCGGGTCCAGCTGCTCCTCAGCATCTTCCTCGTCATCTCTTCCTCTTCAGCTCGCTGCCCATATCAAAAGAGTCATATTGAAGTCCTGCACGCGCAGGCACCTTCGAGATAGATGTCTGATACCGGGGAGAGTTCGTCAGGTTCCACTAGGTGCGCTCCTGCGAACACTAAGCGCCCTTCTAGAGAAGATGCAGAAGTATGTCACCAACCCCATCAGCCCTATTCCCGTCAGCTAGTGCCCCCACTAACGATGACGCGCTCCCAGAGGAATGAGCGAGTGAGAGACAACCAACGAAGGGCTCGACAGAGACGACGAGATTACCTGGCCGGCCTTGAAGGGAGAATCCGCCGCTATGAGCTCAGTTCTGTCAATATGTCAGCCGAGGTCCAGCAGCAGGCGAGGAGAGTTGCCAGGGAAAATAATGACCTTCATCAGCTGCTGTCTCATCTCGGAATCGGCAGCTCCCACATCATGCCGTCTACGGTCCAGCCAACCGCAAACTCAGTCTCACAGCTCTCAAGTAGCGCCCATGTCCGAGAGCTCCATCGTGTCATGCAGCCGAGAGGACGACAAACTCCTCCACCACAGCCGCAGCAACCGTCACACATCCTTCCAGCAGTTTCAACCTGGGCCCAGACCCCTTCGTCAATCCCTCTGCCTAGCTTTCAGCCACCGCAGCGCTCCTTGTCAACCAGCAATGGCGACCCTCATTGGACTCCAAGTGACCGCAACCCGACTTTTGATTTCTCTCAGTACCGTAACCCCGAGGCTCACGTCCCAAACCACGAACGAGACTTGATTATGCCACCTCCGGGCTCCCCGAGCCGGCGCAGGCGCCAGCAAGGACCTGCTCTTCCTTCCTTGGGTTCTTTTCACCAAAATCAGCATCAGCAACAATCCAACCAACCGCACGAGAATCAACAATACCAGCATCGACAAGATTTCTTCCTGCCGCCGCCGGTCTCACCTGGGCAACAACAGCAACAACATGATCAGTACCAGCTTCATGGACAGTATGGACTGTTTGGCCAGCAGCAGTATGGACAGCAGCAGTATAGCCAACAGCAAGGTTTTGTTTTGCCTCTTCCTGGCTCCGCTCCCCAGCCATATCAACAACCATACCAAGATTACCAACCATATGAAACTCAACAACGATACCAGAACCAACAGGACGAATTCCAATACTTTGGGCAATATCAGATGAACCTCCTGCAGCCAAACTAAACAGTTGGCGTGAGTATTCGAAGTATAGGCCTAGGTAAATAGCCTTAACCAACTACGCTCTCTGCATTGACATGTTTGATTATGCTTTGTTTCATTTTCTTTTTACTACACTCCCTTCTTTATAACCTTCATCATATTTTCCTTGGCGCTTTTTTTTTTCAATCTTATTTCGCAATCCGATCCTTCTCTTATGGAACGACACTTACGTTAATGAGAGCGGCGCAATGGGCAGCATGGCATCTTGGGAATTAGGTTGCGCGCATCATGAGAGGTTATCAGACCTCACGAAGTGTATGACTTGTGTGTTTTGTTTTGTGATTCAATATAGCATAATTTTAATATCTTGTGCCGGCCTGTCATCATCTGCGGATGGTTAGGTCAAAACGTGAGCGAGCTATGTTTTCTTCGGACAAACCACACGAACGTTAATTGTTAGCTTCTAGGCTAGCTCCCTCCCCCGAACTGCGGCTCCAGGTGCGGGCCGCGGAGAGGTATGTGATTCGGGAATGGGGGGGGGGCTAGAGGCAAGACCGAGTCTGGAATGCTCGATGCAGAAAAAGCAAAAAAAGAAGGTGAAAGAAAAAAGAAAAGTCGCAAAATGAATCTAGCCCTCCCTTGCGGCGCCGCCGTGCTTCTAGGCGCCCAAAACACCCCCATCCCCTTTTTCGCACTCACTGCAGCGCATTGGGGCGTGAGCGGCCGCTATGCTCAATGTGCTTCAAGGGACAGACAGGCGTGGGGCAAAAGTCTCGGGCCTGCAGCTGTGTTCGTGGAGCGTGTTAGGCATGAGCCGTCGGGTTTCGATAATAACGCAAGTCAGGAAAAAGCAAGGCCCCGACGGAGATGGAGGAGATGGTCCGGAATCGCCTTGTGTTCTGGCCTGTGGTTGTGTGGTTTAATGCTGAGGAAGGGCGGTCTATCCGGGACACTCGCTCTATTGGGGGAAAATGATGTCTAAAGGCTAAAGGGATGAAAAAGAAAATATGCGCAGCTGGAAATGAAAATGAATGCCTTCTCCATAGGCATGTGCTGCCCAGTCATTAACCTACAGTAGTAGCAGCAGGGCAGCAGCAGGGCAGTAGATACGGTCTGTGCAAACTGAGCGGGGAAGGCACACGGCGCGCGCACAGTGAATGCCCCCCCCCCAATAACTGCATTAATTATGTAAGGTGAGCTCCGGCAGCCAAGCTGCGGATGCCACCCGCTGACAGCCACGCTTCTCCTATCCACCACCACTGTGAGCTTCACCTAGTAACAAAATGTGCGGTGGAACAGAGGCCAGTTCGACGGTTGCCGGCTCCACAGAGGCCCGTGGAACGGATACTGGTGCCGTGGAAGCCGAAGAGACCATCAGCTCCGTGTCCCTTAATCAGCTCGTTCGCCTCTATTCTGACCGGGAAACCTGGATCCAGCCGCTGCTGTGGACTTCTCACCACCTCCGATGGCTCGACTGTCTATTTGTAGACGACCCTGCTACGGATGAGCAATCACGTAATCGAAAATTGAGCAACATGTCGACTCAGCTTGTGCGGTTGGCGAGGGGCGACACTTCGATTAAGAGACGCGAGGCCCTTCGGAACCTGCTTCCACACATCTTTGACAGCTCCTAGTAAGTCTAGGAGCAACTGTTGTTGGCACTTTCTGACCCGAGTAGCGTCCAAATGCGCTTGAAGGTGCGCCGCCGGACAATGCACATTTTCCTATGCCATCTCTACCACGAGGGCTTCGAAGACGATGGCCCTGTTAGCTTCGCCACTATCGACCATAACGATGTCCGGCAGTGTCGAAACACACTGCCGCCGTATGAGCAAGACACTGATAACCACTGGTCTCAGGATCCTTATCTGTTTTGCATTCTTATCGCTATAGCACAGAAGCAGAGACGCCGCATTCATCCACCCATGTCTCTGGATTCGCTCATCTTGACGGTGTGTCTCCCGCTTCAGAGCTTAAGAAAGACTGCTAACCGCTAAAGCCCCGTCTTCTCGTCTCTCGCGAGTTCGGTTCCAGCCTCCAACTCTACAGAGCCGAGGTGCCATTTATTTATCTCCACATGCTGGACCAGTCCAATGTCCGCCTCCCTAAGCCAGCTCATGTTCTAATTTACCGGACAGAGATTCCATTTATGCCAGGCCGAAACTTTGGGACTAGACTGGCTGATGCCTTAAAAGAAACTGGTACCTGGAAGTACAAACAGTCCCACAGGGCCTCTGATGCGGGCACTGCTCCTGACCTGACCACTGCTCCCGATCTCCTGGCTACAACTGAGACCAATGATTCTCTTCTGGACCATTCTGATTCGAGTGAACAATCATATGCCCGCTTAAACGGAGGGAAACGGAAGCATGATGTTGCGGAAGACGAAGGAAATCGATCCGGCAAAAGGAGCCCGGTCGGATTCGAATGCTCCTCTAAAGCCACCGAAGATTTCACTATGAGAACATCATGATTTGAGAAGCGGATTTCGGGAGCGCACCAACCGTACCTCATGGCCAGCGAGGAGCGAGGTCGAGAAGGCAAAGGAAATGGCCCTGTGGAATTGAAACCTTTCTTTGCCAACAAACGAGCTTGCTATTATTAACGATGTCAACGCCATGATTTAGGAACTGGCCACTGAGAAACAATCGATCGAGGTCTGCAAACAGCCTCATGATTTCTGTTAGCGACAGACAACTGCGAAGGGAGTTTGGGGGCTTGAATTTACCGATAGATGTCGGCTGTATGGACAAATTCTCAGAGACACTAGTAAATAGTGATAAACAGTTCAAATTGCTTTCATTGAAAACAAATAATCGTTGTTGGCACTGTTGCGACGTGATTATTCGATGAACGGATCGTTTGCTGTGAACCATACAACGGCGCGCTATTTGTTGACCCGAGACCCAACTAAACAAAGTGCTCGTCCCCTGATTATTTGGACTCTTGGAAAGCAGGATTTATGACGATGGGCTAGATGTTTCTAACTTTTGGTGATTCCGGCGGAGGGAAATGACATCAGTGCCTAACTGCTACCCACGGAGCAGGCCGAGTGTTGTCTGAGACTCGGAGAATCAACACAACAGAGGAAAGTAACAAAAACATGTCAGATTTCACTATCTAGTTGGATGACCTTGGACGCGGTAACAATGAAATGGAGCGGATTAGTGAGTCTTGCGCGCTCTAATAAGGCGCTTGTATTATTGGGTTGGCTCGTGGGCGATGTGGAGAGACTGTCCTATGCATAAGTTTATCAAGGATCATTCGGTTTGGGAACTCTTGGGCCATAAACAAAGGACATGAAAAGCCGAGGTATTCTCTGGAACGATGATCACACAAACTGGGAACGCCGCTGACTCCAGTAGGTTGGCAGCTTTTAGGAATGGTTGAGGCATGCGAACTATCACACCCCAGGAGCTTTTGAAATCACATTCGCTAGCTTTACATCTTTGCATCTACCCTGTGTCTGCGTCGGAGGAAGGCGGGCGTCATTAGCGTAGGAGATTGGCGTGTATCCAAGCGAGAGAATCTAGCAGAAACTCTCTGAGCTACCTGGAGTAGAGAGAAGACGTGATTTTCGTCTGCACCCATTGGATCAAAACTAGCGGAAGATAACGAAATAACGGTACCAGCGGTATGTAGAAATGCTTCCGGGGCAACATCGGCGGCGGGCTGTCTTTTTGTACTATGATCTGGACAATTGCTGGGCTGTGTGGTTCAGGGGGCAGAAGATGGAGCAACTGAACCTGATTGTGAAGCGTTTGAGGACCGGGAGGGAAGACAATGTTTTCATGTGATATTTGACACGAGGACACGCTGAAGTATCGTGAAGTTGAAAGAAAAAAAAGGCAGAGAGAGGCCGGCGTCCCGTCCTTCTCAGCCAGGGGGCAAAGGTCCAGCGTCCTGTCGCTTTCGCCCCCACCATGCACCTGCCAGCACAACTCCAGAGCGTCTCATCGTGGGCGGGCATGCACGGACCATGTGCAAAGTTCCACGCCCGAAACGTCTGTAGCTTCCGGTTCGTCAACCTTCCGCTGCGAGTTGTGAGCAAGAGCAATCATACAAGCACTGCCGGCCCTCGGCGGTCCATTTGGAGAAAGGTACTTGAAGCGGGAATCGAGCCCCGGCCTCTGGCTTTCTGGAGAATGGCCGGAGCCATTGCGTCAAACGACGTTCTCCCAGTGCTGTTTGGATGCTGAACGGACAGAGACTTTTGGTATATAAGGAAACCTTCCTGCAGGGTGTATTATTTCGGAGACAGATGGATCGTTTAGGAGGAAATCCAATCATTCAACTACTGATTTCAAGTGTAAATGGGAACTTGTATAACTTGGTACACTTGGTAGCCATTAAATTACTGGATCTGAGTCTCACTGCTGGCATTCAGAATCGTAGAGTGATAGACGATGGCTTAGTGCTGGGAATTTTCGGCATGGGGGCTCCAGGTACTGGATTGGGTCTTTAGAACATTCAAACGTAATGGCCCGGACACGAATATAAGAACCATGCCCTTAAAGAACCGTGATATTTGGCGGAAGTGGAATTTTGGGGGTTGGCATTGTTTGTTCTACTCATTACGTCCATATCCGACCTTGCAGAATGCACTGGTAGGCGAGATTTGACTGGGCTGGCGCCTTGGCAAGGCTCTAATAGGTGGAAAATGATTGCCTACCATGTGCCCGGCCCCAACAAAGACCTGCCACCAACATCAGCGCACATTCCTTTGACATTATTCTTTGTTTACTTTTTACCATTTGTCACGAACGTATCAAACCGCAACTTCACATTTGATCATGCCATATCCCAAACAAGCGGTTTGCTAGGGAACGAGACCGAAAGAAAATCGAAGAAGATGTGTCAAGCAAGATCCGCCGCTATCTAGGTAGCGGAATGTATAGCTCGTCGACCAGCAGCTACTGCGAAGCAAAATGAATGTGGCACCATTGAGCATCCCGGAACCTACTGATCTTTTGGGTCTAGGAAACCGAAGTTAGAACCGCAAGCCACAAGAGTAGCCGATCCGATGCGAGAAACTCCCCGGAAGCCAATCCCCCAGAACCAACTCGAAAGTCAGGAGAAAATAACCGGAATCGAGAGACTCGTTTGGAAGCTATCTGAAGCGAATAGAGAGACGGAGACACGCTATGCCTCGTGCTGTCAAGTGCTGTCGAGTGCCGTGAAGATAGGTTCGTCAGCATCATTATCTAACGAGTCTGTACGAAAGACATGTACATCATTATATGATAGGCTATTCTAGCTTTCTCTGCCATCTTGCCGGCGGGAGGAAGAGACAGAGGGTTTATCCAGGAGGTTCAGACCCGTCGACAATTCTGTCATGCTTACAGTCGCGATCGAAGATAGACAACCAAGCAAGTTTCGGACGAACCCGATCAAGCCACTGACCCGATACGAAGCTCAACCCGCGAGTGAAATAAACAATTCAGTTGAGTAGTGATCCGAATCCGTAATGATGGCGATTCCGACACAGTGCCGATCGATTTTATAAGCTCTGATAGCTGACGAATGCCGGACTACATCAAAGGAGATTGGACTTTGATAACCCGTTGATGAGCATGACGGGTACAGGGGTATTTTTGACTAAAGGTCAGGGGTATGGTGGATATATTAAGGTGAATCTCGTTGCCAGATTTGAAACAATGCTCGATTACTGAGCAACTGCAAGTTAGCCGTATATTAAACATCTACTAATCATGCCCGTAAAAGAAATGAGTCGAAAGTATCATGGAGCTCGAAAAGGTCTCAGTCGCGTTCTTTAAACTGTTGACCTCATTTGTCTCTTAAACCTTTGGCTCAGTGTGACTGGCTACGCCATTTCCACCAGTGTTGAATTTCTCGGTGAGGTATCATCCAATGGCGGGAGTCATGGATTGCACAAGAGCAAGCTCTCATCGTTCTAGTTCAGCAAGGCATGACAACCGTATCATGCACAGAAGGGAAATAAAGGGAAAGGAGGGGTATAAGCTTAAATACTTTTTGAAAAAGAGAATCAAACCATGGGCTATCTAAATCGCATTTGCTTATGTATTTGTTCCCCAATGTTCTCAAAGGAATCAGAGCGATCTTCTTAAGACACTGACATAATATAAGCAACTCACGTTGCACATGTTAGATAGATCATTATTTTAAAAGCAAATATAAGAATATAGGGCTTTCGATCCAAGAACCTAAGAATCCACACCAAATAAGGAGCCCGGGTATGTATTGCAGGCGCAACTGGCATGTCGGTCCACAGGGAATGGAATATTTGACAGTGATCGGCCTGGGTAACAACCCACCTTTAAGGCCTTTTAGAGCATAGTTCTTGCTACTGGTGTGGACGTCTGCGCGTTTTCTCACAATATGGTTCTATGGAACGGTCTTGCTCACGTTACGGGGATGCAAATCACAAGGGGGCAGTTGGGGGTGTTACCAATTTTCCATCGCGAGGACCCTACCGCAGCAGAAGAGGGTGATGTGGCTGTACTATTGGTAATCAGTCACTTGGATGCCCGAGGTTATTAGCCCAAGGTTTGTTACTATCCTCACAGAGTCCCTCAACAAACTCTTGGCTGTGTTTTTGAACTCGGGGGTACTGTAGCGGCAAATGTGTCGAGTTCGAAGACATTTAGAATTGCCTGAATATACTGCACACATAAGAGTCGTGGAACTAATGGGATAGATGCAGTCGATTCGGGAATAGCACGCTAGACTATAGGCCTAGGTTTCCTCAAGTTAACCCCATGTTCATGAAAGATCCCTTGCTTCAGATTCGTAAACAAAAGCGAGGCGGTGGCTGTATTTCTGCTTCTATTATATGACCAACCAGCCCCGTAACGAGCGACTCGGAATTGACCGAGTTATGTGCCATGTCTGAGGGATCGTGCCATTTTCCAACACCGCGGATTAAAGTGGGTCAATGTGTCGGAAGAGGAGGGAGCACCATTACACAGGTGGTTGACGCTGGCGAAAGCATAGATATCCGGCCGGTAGACTAAGTAAACCGGGTATGTAACCCAAAAACGCCGCCATGTATCCAAACAGGGAATTTCTGCACGGGGCGTCGGGACCGTTGTGAACTCTGTTTTGAAGCGTGGGAGACAATTTGTGGATGTCTCGCAGCGATAGACTCTAGCAGTAGAGTAGCCACCGGCGCACACAGCACCAAGAAAATTGACTTTGAGCAAGGTGATATTTGGCATCGAACGTTGGGTATCGGGCGGGCCGCTGCGGAGGCTTCGACGAAGTCATGATTGTTGGTTCGGAATTGGACGAAAACATCTTGGTTGGGAGAGAAATACTCTGTCAGATGGCCAGATCAAATATTTGCTCGCCGTGGGAATTAGGAACGGGGATGAGAGTCGCATACTCCAAATTGCGCGGCATGGGATGAGTTGGGTTCTGGCTGGGACGAAGTTAGCAAGGGCCCAAAAGGGCTTCTCGGGGCTGTAAGACGCCGGGAATGTATTCGGGGTAGATCCCAATGATTAGATGGTGGTAGTCATCAAGGATGTAGCAAGGTCCTTGGAGGGCCGCTTTGCTATTGACGCGTCTTGGTCGGACGCGAGGCTGGCATATGCGGCAAGGCTGCATGCGTCTTGCCACACGGCAGGTCCTCCACGCTTGCCTCTCAGGGTGCATTCGTCACTCAAGGCCCGAGTTTAACCAAACCACGCCGGAATCCTGCCAACATCCATTAAATTCTCTAATTCGACCATTAAATCCTCTGCCATCGCTATTACAACCGACCTTTCCGTCGAACTGACACGGCTCGCTGAAGAACCGACGCACACATGAGGAATTTTACCGACTGAAAGCATCATAAACCAACCCTGGGCGACGGCACGCTAGTTCGCTGGTTAACGCACTTGAACACCCTGAAAACTGTATCCAACTTTGATCAACATTCCATTCCAAGGTCTAGCGATTCTGGCATCTGATTCAGCCGCGACTGTGTCTCGGATGAAATACCTCAATATCAAGTTTCTACTAACGTCAAAGCCGATAGCGGTTTGGCAATTTTTCTGTTGATTCGGATTGAATTTTCGAATTATAGCTGTTCTGGTCCCACGAGCCCAAAAACGATCCCAGCATTCACCCCCGACTTCAGCAACTCAGCCACAGGATGAACTCTCGAGCGTGTTCAAAAATCCTCCCTTTTGCCGTTCTTCCCACTTCTAAGACAACCTTGAGAAAAGCCTGCCCCGATTTCAATGGTCCTTCTAAAGAAAATGGGAAAGAACAAAACCTTGGGATACAAAGTGGTCTGTTTATGAGACGAGTGACATCGAACAGGTATTTTGAGAAATAAGACCCAGAACTGAGGGTGAGTTTTCCAAACTTAGAGAAATGAATTACAAAATGTTCTTTGGAAGACTCATCGTGTGGCAATATCGCAATCGCCTAGAAGTCTGATTGTTAAGTTATCATGAATCATGGGTTAAAACGGAAATACCAACCTCAGCTCAGACACAACTAACAAATTATGAGCAGGCTATCGGCGTCTCCAAAGGAGCAAGATTTCTCGAGAAGGGCTATTGGACGGATATATTGAATTGCTGAATATGGCTTTCACGATCTTGTTTACGGGTGGACCATCCCCTTCAGTTCTTGATGTTCTCCCAGGCAACGTGGCAGCTTGCGAACCAAATTGCTAGGGGTTTCGTACTAAAGAATTTGGCGTATCCTTGGAGATTCTACAACTATATTTGGAAAGGGTTTGCTTCATCTTCAAGTCAAGAAAGTCAATGCTTGCCTATCTATTTAGCAGATAACGCTCGACTTCGACCATACGACGAGAGTCGTCGAATCACCACAGGGCCTGAACCAATGAAATATACAAAATATAACATTGGCAATATGCTGAATTGACCATACAACACGAGACCGGAACGAGTACCTGTGAAGAAAGATGGTCCTGGGTCTTGTTTGTGGATCCAGTCCCGATACGGCGATGTTACCACGGCCGGGCATTCATGATTTCGTGGTTGGATATGAAATGACCAAAGGATGTCGGTTCACCGTCAACTTGAAAGACTAGAAGTATGTAATACTCACGAATATCCCTGACTACAAGTTATTTCATCTTCTGCAGCCTTCCTCTTGCGACGCGTACATATTCTTTGCGTTGCTCCCAAGATGATTGGCTGCCGTACCATGAGTGTTTACGGCGCACCCTGTTCTCTTGCCGCCCACATTGCTTTTGCGGGCTGCGTCAGAAGGCGGCCGAATCTTTCGCCCACGTCTACTTCCCCGCTTGCATTTTGCTTGTTCCTCAGACACGCCTTCTTCTTACACCTACACATCAACACACGAGGCCCAGTGCTCATCACTTACGGGTTCCCATCAATCATGGTCGCGTTCAATATCGCAGAGAAGCTCGACACCGAGAATGATGAAGAGCTCACCGAGACATTCAATCGACTGATAACCTTCGAAGTAGAAGGCATCGAGCACGACTGGGTCACCATGCTGGGTTCAGAAGGCATGGAAGGTCTCTGCCGATGGGCGTTTGACCTCGCTACTATAGCCCCAAGTACTCGCCACCTCGCGCTGCGGTGTCTGATTCATATTGTACACTCGTCACTAGCGGCAAAGCAGCTGTTCCTCGATGGGGGCTTCATCCATTCCTTGGTGGTGCTGCTTCAGGTGTGTTACCCCATTTCCGCAAGCAGTCTCCAGTGCAGCTGACTGCATAACAGAGCAAATTTGCCGTCGAAGAAGATAAGATGCTCTGCATCTTCTTGATGATGATTTGCTGTGCTGATCCAGATCTCGACTTGTCTCCATATCTTGAGCACGGAAACCTTGCCAAGGTCATCAACGAGGTAAGCCTTTTATCCTCTGCCTGAATCCCGGGGTCAAAACCATCTAACATGACGGTATGAAAGAGAGTTATTGAACTAGCTGAGAGTGGATTTGAGCCGATGAATGAGCCGAGCTTGTACGTTATCGCGGCCATTGGGAGTAATAGCCGATCCGCAACGCAGTCATATCGGTTCTTGGATTCATGGCCGTACCTCGTCGATATGTTTATGGACGCTCCCATCATATCAGCTCCGCTGAGGCCGACGCTGAAGGAGCTGACAAAGTGCATGTCTTTGATCCCGTTTGATAAACCCTTACCCAGCCACGTTATAGAGAAGCTGGTGGACATTCTTGAACTAGAGCTTACTGCAGACAAAGAGGCCAGCTTGGAGCTGGAACAAACTCTTTTGCCAGTGGTCGCACTACTACATGCAGCAGCTGTGTATCCAGAGGCGAGGCCAGTTTTGTTTACTCGGCTAATGCCAACTGACCTAGACCGACGATTCGCCCTAGGCAGAGGAACCACGTTCCCGCATATCCTGCTTAAGCATACCGCAGATAAGAAATATGATATGCCAATGCCATCACTGGTTAAACGCATATCGCAGCTGTTGTTCTTGGTTTCCGATGAAGATGCATCGAAGCTGATCACCAACGTGGGTGGTGGAAATGGGGCGGTAATGTTTCACATCATGGGCATTGAACGCAAGATATATGATGCTGGTCTCATGCGTGTGAAGTTACTCAGAAGCGATGTTGCGTTAGCAACTGGTCAGCTCATCAGTCTCGCGCCTCAAAATTTGGGAGACGTACCCGAAGAGGGAATGGGCTACTTTTTGAATAGACTTGATGCATGGGTACATTTGTAAGTTTCGTCAAATGTCTATTCATTTACAGCAGCTCACTACTTTCTCAGTGCGCGTATATACGGCCAGATGCCAGGAGTTAATGGTGAACTGCCACTAGCAGATCAGGTAAATTAGGACGAAGTCGTGGCAAGAAAGTACGATGGTGGCCATGATGAGGATTATGTGAGGAGGTCAGCCACCAGTTGGCCCTAGATTGGATCCCCTTTGAAATGGTCGACACTAGCCAGATATCTTTTCTTTTTCTGCGTGCACCAGATTGAAACAAATGCAGACAAGTTTGTTATTTTATTTAACGTAGTGACCCACTACTCTGTGTGACCGGGGTTTCTGTACACCACAATCACGATGTACTATTATAAAATAAAAAACAATACTCCTTAATAATATTATTATTTTTTATCTAAATTCACTTAAATTTTCCTAATAGATCTTTTATCTCTTACTAGAGAAGAGAAGATAGCTAAAGCTCTCGAAAGAAATGTAAAAGGCGAGGGTTTGTGTTTGTTGGTAAAGTAGTACTAGATTCCTAAGTCTATACTATATAATTGCAAATAGAGTATATAAAGTACACAAAAGAGTTATAAGAGTACTTAAAAATTATCTCTTATTTAAAAGGAGATATTAATTAAATATTACTTTATTAAAGAAATAGTTAGGTATACTTTTTTAAAGTGTGAGCTATATAAAATTATATAAGAGATAATTGACTTTAATTATAAAAATACTATTATTAATTGTTATTGGGTATTATAGTTCTGTTAGTATTATTTTGATATTAAAATAAAGTTATTTAAACTAGTTAAAATTATTTAAACTAAAAATATAACTCTTACAGTAATCTAACTATTTTATACTGTATTAAAAGACTAAATAACTAAGAAATTAGTTAGGTTAGACTATTTTTATAATATAGATAAATATAATCTTATAGAAAGTATAAGTAAAGTTAGGAAAATTATTAGAACTTTAATAATAAATTAAGTAATTATACTAAAGAATAATTATTGTAAATAGGTTTTGATTTTGGAAGTAGGAAGTACTATAGGAAGATACTTTCTACTATATGTAGTTTTCTTAGGAAATAGTTTCTAAAGATAATAATTTTCTAATAATTTCTTTGACTAAACTTATAACTTCTCTTTAATAGGGTAAGTAAATACTAGAATATATAAGAAATAGTTTAAGGAGGTATTTATTTTAAAGATAAAGCTTAAAAATATATTATTATAAAGGATCCTAGTTATTAATAGCTTTTAAGGTTATATTTTATTGTGATTCTAATTTATAACTCTATTTTATTATATTTAAGTTCTCTATTTACTATTTTATACTTCTTATCTTATATAGTCTTTTAATATTAGTGTTTTTTCCCCTCTTAAGTCTACCTTTCAATACTACACATAGAAATATTATAATAGTAGTAGTACTAATCACATACTAATATAATAGACCAGTTACTACTACAGCAAAAGATCTAATAGTAAATATAGTCACTATATTTACCCTATGATATATACTTATATATAATACTTAGATAAAGCTTTAAGTTCTATATAACCTATCTATATTATAACTATCTTTTCTTCTAAAATAGCTTATTTTAGGCTACTGTATATTATTAACTCTTATACTTACTCTAAGAGTTAGTATTTTTAAGTTTTAGAGATATATAATAGATAAAGATTCTTAAGATTATAGTTATTTTAGTAGTTTAGTTAATTAAACTTATTTTTATAGATATTATTTTCTTTATAAATTTTAGTTAAAAATAAAAATTAAATTTAAGTTTTTTTTAATATTAAGATTTATAAATTTATATTTATTATTATAATAATAGTAATATTAATTATATATTAATATAATAAATTAGTTATTATTATAATAAAAGATCTAGTAATAAATATAATTATTATATTTACTTTATAGTATATACTTATATATAATACTTAGATAAAGCTTTAAACTCTGTGTGACTCACTTATATTATAAATATATATTGATTTTAACTAATACTATTATATAAAAATAACACTTCCTAGAAGTATATAAAATAGCTTTACTAAAAGTTATAACTAAAAAGAACATTCGAACTAGCTTTTTAAGTACAAAAATATAGCTAATTAATATAACTAAACTATTAGCAAATATAGTTAATACTAAATACTTACCTAAGGTTAACATACTACTGCACACACTAAAACAGTAAAAGAAAAGAGATCTAAATATTCTAAATATACTGAAAAATAAAAATAAACTAATTATATAGCTTAGGTCACTAAATATAGAGATAAGTAGGTTTAGCAGAAATATAAGATAAATTAATTAAAAGGTAAGAAATGTGTAATATAAGTAGGTTACACAGAGCCTAAAGCTTTATCTAAGTATTATATATAAGTATATACTATAAGATAAATATAATAACTATATTTACTATTAAATCTTTTATTATAATAATAACTAATTTATTATATTAATATATAATTAATATTACTATTATTATAATAATAAATATAAATCTATAGATCTTAGTATTAAGAAAAACTTAGATTTAATTTCTACTTTTAATTAAAATTTATAAAGAAAATAATATTTATAAAAGTAAATTTAATTAGCTAGACTACTAAAGTAATTATAACCTTAAAAGTCTTTATCTATTATATATCTCTAGAGCTTAGAGGTACTAGCTCCTAGGGCAAGTATAAGGGTTAGTAATATATAGTAACCCGAGATAAGCTATTTTAGAAAGGGGGATAGTTATAATATAGATAGGTTATATAGGGCCTAGGGTTTTATCTAAGTATTATATATAGGTGTGTGTTACAGGGTAAATATAGTAACTATATTTACTACTAGATCTTTTGTTATAGTGGTGACTGGTCTATTGTATTAGTGTATGATTGGTATTACTGTTGTTATAAAATGAGCTTAACTATATCAAAGCTCTTAATACTAAATTATAATAAAAGTATATATATCTAGAGTTATAAATAGCTTTTAATAAGCTAATAGAAAGATAGGCTATTAAATATAATATAATTACTTATTTTCCTATAATAAAAGAAATAAAAAAAGCAAAAAAATAAAAGAAGAAAAATAGAAAGAATACTTAGTAACTATAGCTAGTAATATCACAAATAACTTCAAAGAAAATATATAGTTAATTAAAGATATTATTATCTACATATTCTATTTATTACTAATTAATTTGCGCTATTTTAATAGAGATATTTGGTCTTTGAGTCTGATGGTGACGATTTCGCTGATGCGCGGAAACCCCGGTCGCGCAGTGTGGTGGGTCACTACGTTATTTCTTCAATTTTTGCAATTTAGCCCCCCGCCAGTCCCTGTATTTTTTTCATCGCAAGCCCCATATCATGCACTATAACACCCGCTACAAGCTAGCCTACTACCCTACGAAACACTGGCCAAAGCCCAGAAGATGCCCATTTCAGGGCGTCGTACGAGCCCGCAATCCAGTTGCGGACATGGCCGGTATCCGCACCATTGTCCTTTGCAACCTCGCTTGGCCTCCTGCGGGTCGACATGTATAAAACGCCATCGTCATCGTCGTCGTGGGTATCGTTCGGATCGGCCATCTGGTAGGGCTGTGCGAAGAGGGTGACGGGCGTGTTGCGCCATGGACAGGAGGGCGACGATGGGGACGGGGCTTCCTGCGCCGGTGCTTGTGCTTGTGCTTGTGCTTGTGCCTCTGCCTGTGCCTGCTGCTGGTCACTGTCAGCGTGACTGTGTGCGTGCACCTTGGCCACCACGGCGGGGTGGCAGGTGGGCGCACTGACACTGCTCATTATGTGCGGATTCTTCGTTTTTTGTTGCTGCTCTGCGCTGCCTCTCTGTAGCCATTTGCTTTGTTCAAATTGTCTCCCGGCCTCCCCGGCCTGGGGGAGGCGGCCTTGTCTTGTATACTGTTGGGGTTGTCTCAAAATCTTAGTCAGGGGCCCATTCATGTTTTTTTTTTTTTTTCTTTTT